>OY776112.1:133119361-133512302 GCA_963675035.1 Allygus modestus | reverse complement strand
GTCCCACAATTTCCATTGGTTTGTGTAGGTCTATCTATCAATAGTCATTGTTTTGTATAGGTCTCCCAATTGTTATTGGTTTTTATAGGTCTCCCAATTGTCATTGGTTTACGTAGGACCCTAAATTGTCATTAGTATTGCAATTGGTCCCAGAATTGCAATTGGTTTGTGTAGGTCCGTCATTTGTCGTTGGTGTTTGGAGGTCCCTCAATTGCCATTGGTTTGTGTAGGTCCCTCAATTGTCATAGGTTTGTGTAGGTCCCTAAAATTGTCATTGGTTTGTGTAGGTCCCTAAAATTATCATTTGTTTGTGTAGGTCCCTCAATTGCCATTGGTAAGTGTAGGTCTCTCAATTGTCAATGATCTGTGAAGGTCCCTTATATGTCATTGGTTTGTGTAGGTCTCTAAATTGTCACTGGTATGTGTTGGTCCCTCAATTGCAATTGGGTTGTTTAGGTCCCTCAATTGTCATTGGTTTGTGCTCCTCAATTGTCATGTGGTTGTCCCTCAATTTAAATTGGTTTGTGTAGGTCCCTCAATTGTCATTGGTTTGTGCCCCTCAATTGTCATGTGGTTGTCCCTCAATTTAAATTGGTTTGTGTAGGTCCCTCAGCTGTCATTTCTATGTGTAGGTCCCTCAATTGTCATTGGTTTTTGTAGGTCCGTTAATTGTCATTGGTTTGTGTAGGTCCGTCAATTGTCATAGGTGTTTGGAGGTCCCTCAATTGCCATTGGTCTTTGTAGGTCCCTTAATTCTCATTGGTTTGTGTAGATCCCCCAAGCTTCATTGGCTTGTGTAGATCCCTCAATTGTCATCGGTTTGTGTAGGTCCCTCAATTTTCATTGGTATGTGTAGGTACCTCAATTGTCATGGTATGTATTGGTCTCCCTCAATTGTAATTGGTTTGTGTTGGTCCCTCAATAGTCATTGGTATGTGCAGGTCCCTCTTTTGACATAGGTTTGTTTAGGTCCCTCAATTGGCATTGGTATTTTTAGGTCCCTCAATTGCCATAGATTTGTGTAGGTCCCTCAATTGGCATTGGTATGTGTTGGTTCCTCAATAGTCATTGGTATGTGTAGGTCATTCAATTGTTATTGGTTGGTTTTGGTTCCTCAATATCCATTGGTATGTGTGTCTCTCAATTTTCCTTGGTTTGTGTAGGTCCCACAATTGTCATTGGTTTTGCGTGGGTCCCTCAATAGTCATCGGCTTGTATAGGACCCCCAATCGTCATTGGTCTGTGTAGGTCCCTCAATTGTCATTTGTTTATGTTGGGTTCTCAATTGTCATTAGTATGTGAAGGTCCCACAATTAAAATTGGTTTGTGTAGATCCGTTAATTGTCATTGGTGTTTGGAGGTCCCTCAATTGCCGTTGGTTTGTGTAGGTCCCTCAATTGTCATTGGTTTGTGTAGGTCCCTCAAATTTCATTGGTTTGTGTAGGTCCCTAAAATTGTCATTGGCTTGTTTAGGTCCCTCAATTGTCATTGGTTCGTGTAGGTCCCTTACTTGGCAAAAGTTTGTGTAGGTCCATCAATTGTCATTGGTTTGTGTAGGTCTTTAGATTGACATTGGTTTGCATAGGTCCTTCAATTGTCATTGGTTTGTGTAGGTCCCTCAATTGTCATCTGTTAGTATGAGCTACTAACTTGTTAGTCTCCAGCATTTTTATTTTATTTGTTATGTTGAATTAAGTGAGTGAAGACTTGGTTTATTAATAAAACCTGTAGTTTTCCATTATAAAATAGGTGGGAACGAATAGCTCCCCGGTTCTTCCGGTATTGTTTTCTCCACATCATCCAAGACCTCAGATACTCTTAAATCACGCCAATGACATGGTTGAGCATTTTAAACAAACACACATACAAGTAAACTAGAGAGGAGTAGGTCTTCTTACTAGCTTTCCAGAATATTTTCAGATTTTATCTTTTGTGTTAGTTTGAGCTATTGGTTTGTTATTCTCCAGGGCATTTGCTTCTATTTGTTATGTAAAATTAAGTGAGTAAATACTTGGTTTATTCATTATAAGATAGGGCGAACGTTTTTTCCCCCATCCTTCTGGCATTGTTTTCTCTACATCATCCAAAATCTCAGCTACATATTTTCTCTTAAATCATGCCACTGGCAGATACATGTAATTTAAACATATTAAACAGCACACATACAGGTACACTGGTTACAAACCAACACAAAATGTATTATACTTTGACTGACTGTTTAACGCGAGTATATATGTTGAAGGTACTGAAGAGGACGGGGTCAATACACCCCTCTTCGCTTAAATGGCTCTCTGACTATTTTTAGCTGTATGCATGAAGAAAAGTAATTGTTAGTAAAGTATGTTGACTTTTTAGCTGTTAGTTTGGAGCATGAAGCTTTATCTGATTTTTAGCTAATATATTGGGATGTGTATCTGTCTTTTTATTAGATCATTAGATCAATAACTGGGTTTTAGCTTCATGAGTGAATAATTGTACTTCTTGTGTATGCCTGTAAATTTGGGCAACCTTCTATACATTGAACTTTTTATAAACCTCAAGGTACTATTAACAGTAACCTAAAGGAGAGAAAAGGCTTGTAAAAACTAACAGAAATTAACAGGCAAGAAAAGCTATACCCCCACTCAATTGATCTGGAATTGGGACTCTCTTTTTAATCAAATAAACTGAAGGTAGTTTGATCTAGTTTTGTGTCCCAACATATGAGATCCAGCAAAGAGTGAGCGATTCCCGCACCCCTTCGATAACATTAATATGATATGGTATTGGTACGGCATGGTATGGTATTGGAATTGGTATTTGTATGATGGTAGTGGTATGTTATGTTATTGTATGGTATTGGGGTGGGGTGTTAGGGTAGGGTATGGGATGGTATTGGTATTGTATGGTATTGAGATTGTATGGTATAGTTTGGTATAGTGTGGTATGGTATCGTTTAGTACGGTGTGGGTATGGTATGTTTTGGTATTTGTGGGTATGAAATGGTGACTTTGGTGGGGGTATCGGTATTGTGGCTTTGGTATAGGATGTTATGGTTTTGGCGTGGTATTGACATGGTGCGGTATGGTTGGGTTTGGTATTGGGATGGTTTTGTAGGGTATGGTGTGGTAAGGGTATGGTACGGAATGTTATGGTATTACTTTCAAACCCCACCGTGATGGTGGAGTTTTTTCCTATTAATTTGGTCAGTATCACTACTTTGCCCACACCCCTTTAATGAAATTACATTTGAAGATGGTAGGACACAAAATGTGTCCCACCTGATTAGAATTAGGATTCCAAGTGTTAGACCCTCCGGTTCCACTGTTTATGAATTAAAACTAGTGTGTAAGAAAGATACAATTGACAGTAGGGTATTTTGTAAAGTTAAACACTTTAGAGTTCAGATGTGACTTTTGGTTGTATTCATTAAATTAGTTTTATCGCAAAACTCTGTTACAATATACCAACAAACAGAGTCAAAGTATATAATATAATTCTACTGCATCTACTAGTCAAATTTTGTTATCAACACTAACATGGGGGAGTTGACCACGAATGATACATCATGGATGGCATATCAAAAGACAATTAAAACAAACATGAAATACATTCTTTAGAAGGACAATAATGATACAGTATTTTGTTCTGAATCCTTAAACTTGGTTGGTTATTTGTGTCTGTGTTCTGTAAAACAGTTTGTCTGACTGTAGTTCCACGGTGCAATTTATTAGATGAATATTCTCAGGTTCGCTTTAAGCTACTTTTAACCGGGAACTGTGGTGTACTTTGACGGTGTAATATCTCGGTCAATTATTGCCGAGTCCACTGACAATACTTTACCGGGGGTTGCATTTAACATGACCGTAATGTTTTAAATTTCTCGGTCAATAGTGTCCAGGTCCGCTGAAGTTACTTTATTAAGGGTTACATTTAACTCGATCGTAACTTTATAAAATGTCTCGGTCAAACGTTTTCGAGGCCGCTGAAACTTTTTACCGGGGTCTACATTTAACTTGACTGTAACTTATTAAATCCCTCGGTCATTTACTCTTGCCTCCACTGAAAGTACTTGGCCGGGAACTACATTAAACTCTCCGGTCAATTGTGTCCATACTAGTCAAGTATTGTTATCAACACCAACATCGGGGAGTTGACAACGAATGATACATCATGGGTACATATCAAAAGACAATTAAAACAAACATAAAATACATTCTTTGGAAGGACAATAATGATACAGTATTTTTTTCTGAATCTTTAAACTTGACTGGTTATTTCTGTCTGAGTTCTGCAAAACAGCTTGTCTGACTGTAGTTCAACGGTGCAATTTATTGGTTGAATATTCTCAAGTTCGCTTCAAGGTACTTTTAACCTGCAACTGTGGTGTACTTTGACGGTGTAATATCTCGGTCAATTATGACCGAGTCCACTGAAAATACTTTACCGGGGGTTACATTTAACATGACCGTAATGTTTTAAATTTCTCGGTCAATAGTGTCCAGGTCCGCTGAAGATACTTTATTAAGGGTTACATTTAACTCGATCATAACTTTATAAATTGTCTCGGTCAAACGTTTCCGAGTCCGCTAAAACTGTTTACCGGGGTCTACATTTAACTTGACCGTAACTTATTAAATACTAGTCAAATATTTTTATCAACACCAACATTGGGGAGTTGACTACGAATGATACATCATGGGTACATATAAAAAAACAATCAAAACAAACATGAAATACATTCTTTAGAAGGACAATAATGATACAGTATTTTGTTCTGAATCCTTAAACTTGGTTGGTTATTTGTGTCTGTGTTCTGCAAAACAGTTTGTCTGACTGTAGTTCCACGGTGCAATTTATTGGATGAATATTCTCAGGTTCGCTTTAAGCTACTTTTAACCGGGAACTGTGGTGTACTTTGACGGTGTAATATCTCGGTCAGTTATGACCGAGTCCACTGAAAATACTTTCCCGGGGGTTACATTTAACATGACCGTAATATTTTTAATTTCTCGGTCAATAGTGTCCAGGTCCGCTGAAGATACTCTATTAAGGGTTACATTTAACTCGATCGTAACTTTATAAAATGTCTCGGTCAAACGTTTCCGAGTCCGCTAAAACTGTTTACCGGGGTCTACATTTAACTTGACTGTAACTCATTAAATCCCTCGGCCATTTACTCCTGCCTCCACTGAAAGTACTTGGCCGGGAATTACATTAACTCTCCGGTCAATTGTGTTCATGTCCGATGAAAATTGTCTACCGGGGGTTGTGATGTATCTTGACGTTGTTATTTCTTGGCCAAACATTTCCAAAACCATTAGAACGTGACGTTTACCTGCGGTCAATGTTCCAACCTCGACTTCTTTACCCCGGCTAGCATGTTGAATCTTTACTCCACGTTTCTCCTCCTCCCATGTTAACCACTGACATACCAAACCCTACCAAACCATTCCAATACCATACCATACCACACCATACCAATACCACACCAAAACCATAACAGCGTTAAGCAACTCTTTTTTTAACCGAAAGGCAGGGTGTCGTGATCATCATTCAATTTTCTCTTGGGCCCTGTAATTGTAAACTTTTTAACTTCACTTACTGTAACGACTTATCAATGTCTAGTATTTCAGCAGCTTCGTTAAGCACCATCCTTTTCAGAGCTTTAAAGTTTAATGTTTTGGAGGTTTTAAGGTTGAGGGTGAGGCCTTTGATTTTACACACAGTTAGTAGTTTTTTTGGTTGACCAGACAAGGTAAGCGTAAGTCTTAGGTCCCCCAGAAACAAATTCTACGATATAAGAGCCATAAACAGCCAATTATACCATCCTTGGTCTCTTTATGATAACTTTTCGGGAGTTCCCGGAAATATTCGTAAAAGTCCGTTATTATTCGGGTGTTTTCGGCGTCTTTTTACAACTCTTGTCCGGTAAATTTGGTCAGTCTTGTGTTTTTCCTCAGATAGGTTTCTGACTTAAAACTGCTTGGACATAAAAATGAGCACTCCTCTGTCAATACTAAGCACTTCTAAGACTGTTTTTAGTAGGTTCTTTTTCAAAGACTCTTTGCCTCTCAGAAAACGTTTCACACTCACCCCCATTAATACATTTAAAACAGAATTTTTCCGATACGCACAAGTTAACTTTATGAACTTTTTATCAGAGTCTGAGGGAAGCGACTCGTCCTGCCTTGTTTCCAAGTCAAAAATATGAAAAGAAAGTATCGGTCTTTAGGAGTTCTCCTGTCTACCCTCATGAAACACTGATGCGTGTGGTCTTTGAACGCATCATAGGGTTTACAATAAACCTCTTCGCATACATGAGCTCTTTTACGTTTTGTTGGAAAAATAATTTTCTTACAGTCGCGGCAGAACTTTATAGATTTACAAACTTGTCCTTGATGGGCTATTAAACACCGCTCATTTTGGAAGAAACGGTTGCAAAGATGGCATGTGATGCCCCCATGCTCCTCTTTACAGTGCGGAGGGATAGAAAGGCAGGAAGAGCATTTGTTAGAGCAACGGTGCTCACCCTTGGTATTGTAGGGTATATGGCAGGCTTGCTAACCGACGAAATCAGTTAGACATACCCTCTTTTAATATAAAAACGTATCTCATCGTTAGTTTAATGTAAGCTAGCTAAGGTTAGGAGTATTTTCAATTGTATTATTTTTGATTTGCTGAAATCTTTACTAACAAACCTAACCTTAGCTATATTATAGCTATTATTACCAAGCACAAGACTGACCAAATTTACCGGACAAGAGTTGTAAAAAGACGCCGAAAACACCCGAATAATAACGGACTTTTACGAATATTTCCGGGAACTCCCGAAAAGTTATCATAAAGAGACCAAGGATGGTATAATTGGCTGTTTATGGCTCTTATATCGTAGAATTTGTTTCTGGGGGACCTAAGACTTACGCTTACCTTGTCTGGTCAACCAAAAAAACTACTAACTGTGTGTAAAATCAAAGGCCTCACCCTCAACCTTAAAACCTCCAAAACATTAAACTTTAAAGCTCTGAAAAGGATGGTGCTTAACGAAGCTGCTGAAATACTAGACATTGATAAGTCGTTACAGTAAGTGAAGTTAAAAAGTTTACAATTACAGGGCCCAAGAGAAAATTGAATGATGATCACGACACCCTGCCTTTCGGTTAAAAAAAGAGTTGCTTAACGCTGTTATGGTTTTGGTGTGGTATTGGTATGGTGTGGTATGGTATGGTATTGGAATGGTTTGGTAGGGTTTGGTATGTCAGTGGTTAACATGGGAGGAGGAGAAACGTGGAGTAAAGATTCAACATGCTAGCCGGGGTAAAGAAGTCGAGGTTGGAACATTGACCGCAGGTAAACGTCACGTTCTAATGGTTTTGGAAATGTTTGGCCAAGAAATAACAACGTCAAGATACATCACAACCCCCGGTAGACAATTTTCATCGGACATGAACACAATTGACCGGAGAGTTAATGTAATTCCCGGCCAAGTACTTTCAGTGGAGGCAGGAGTAAATGGCCGAGGGATTTAATGAGTTACAGTCAAGTTAAATGTAGACCCCGGTAAACAGTTTTAGCGGACTCGGAAACGTTTGACCGAGACATTTTATAAAGTTACGATCGAGTTAAATGTAACCCTTAATAGAGTATCTTCAGCGGACCTGGACACTATTGACCGAGAAATTAAAAATATTACGGTCATGTTAAATGTAACCCCCGGGAAAGTATTTTCAGTGGACTCGGTCATAACTGACCGAGATATTACACCGTCAAAGTACACCACAGTTCCCGGTTAAAAGTAGCTTAAAGCGAACCTGAGAATATTCATCCAATAAATTGCACCGTGGAACTACAGTCAGACAAACTGTTTTGCAGAACACAGACACAAATAACCAACCAAGTTTAAGGATTCAGAACAAAATACTGTATCATTATTGTCCTTCTAAAGAATGTATTTCATGTTTGTTTTGATTGTTTTTTTATATGTACCCATGATGTATCATTCGTAGTCAACTCCCCAATGTTGGTGTTGATAAAAATATTTGACTAGTATTTAATAAGTTACGGTCAAGTTAAATGTAGACCCCGGTAAACAGTTTTAGCGGACTCGGAAACGTTTGACCGAGACAATTTATAAAGTTATGATCGAGTTAAATGTAACCCTTAATAAAGTATCTTCAGCGGACCTGGACACTATTGACCGAGAAATTTAAAACATTACGGTCATGTTAAATGTAACCCCCGGTAAAGTATTTTCAGTGGACTCGGTCATAATTGACCGAGATATTACACCGTCAAAGTACACCACAGTTGCAGGTTAAAAGTACCTTGAAGCGAACTTGAGAATATTCAACCAATAAATTGCACCGTTGAACTACAGTCAGACAAGCTGTTTTGCAGAACTCAGACAGAAATAACCAGTCAAGTTTAAAGATTCAGAAAAAAATACTGTATCATTATTGTCCTTCCAAAGAATGTATTTTATGTTTGTTTTAATTGTCTTTTGATATGTACCCATGATGTATCATTCGTTGTCAACTCCCCGATGTTGGTGTTGATAACAATACTTGACTAGTATGGACACAATTGACCGGAGAGTTTAATGTAGTTCCCGGCCAAGTACTTTCAGTGGAGGCAAGAGTAAATGACCGAGGGATTTAATAAGTTACAGTCAAGTTAAATGTAGACCCCGGTAAAAAGTTTCAGCGGCCTCGAAAACGTTTGACCGAGACATTTTATAAAGTTACGATCGAGTTAAATGTAACCCTTAATAAAGTAACTTCAGCGGACCTGGACACTATTGACCGAGAAATTTAAAACATTACGGTCATGTTAAATGCAACCCCCGGTAAAGTATTGTCAGTGGACTCGGCAATAATTGACCGAGATATTACACCGTCAAAGTACACCACAGTTCCCGGTTAAAAGTAGCTTAAAGCGAACCTGAGAATATTCATCTAATAAATTGCACCGTGGAACTACAGTCAGACAAACTGTTTTACAGAACACAGACACAAATAACCAACCAAGTTTAAGGATTCAGAACAAAATACTGTATCATTATTGTCCTTCTAAAGAATGTATTTCATGTTTGTTTTAATTGTCTTTTGATATGCCATCCATGATGTATCATTCGTGGTCAACTCCCCCATGTTAGTGTTGATAACAAAATTTGACTAGTAGATGCAGTAGAATTATATTATATACTTTGACTCTGTTTGTTGGTATATTGTAACAGAGTTTTGCGATAAAACTAATTTAATGAATACAACCAAAAGTCACATCTGAACTCTAAAGTGTTTAACTTTACAAAATACCCTACTGTCAATTGTATCTTTCTTACACACTAGTTTTAATTCATAAACAGTGGAACCGGAGGGTCTAACACTTGGAATCCTAATTCTAATCAGGTGGGACACATTTTGTGTCCTACCATCTTCAAATGTAATTTCATTAAAGGGGTGTGGGCAAAGTAGTGATACTGACCAAATTAATAGGAAAAAACTCCACCATCACGGTGGGGTTTGAAAGTAATACCATAACATTCCGTACCATACCCTTACCACACCATACCCTACAAAACCATCCCAATACCAAACCCAACCATACCGCACCATGTCAATACCACGCCAAAACCATAACATCCTATACCAAAGCCACAATACCGATACCCCCACCAAAGTCACCATTTCATACCCACAAATACCAAAACATACCATACCCACACCGTACTAAACGATACCATACCACACTATACCAAACTATACCATACAATCTCAATACCATACAATACCAATACCATCCCATACCCTACCCTAACACCCCACCCCAATACCATACAATAACATAACATACCACTACCATCATACAAATACCAATTCCAATACCATACCATGCCGTACCAATACCATATCATATTAATGTTATCGAAGGGGTGCGGGAATCGCTCACTCTTTGCTGGATCTCATATGTTGGGACACAAAACTAGATCAAACTACCTTCAGTTTATTTGATTAAAAAGAGAGTCCCAATTCCAGATCAATTGAGTGGGGGTATAGCTTTTCTTGCCTGTTAATTTCTGTTAGTTTTTACAAGCCTTTTCTCTCCTTTAGGTTACTGTTAATAGTACCTTGAGGTTTATAAAAAGTTCAATGTATAGAAGGTTGCCCAAATTTACAGGCATACACAAGAAGTACAATTATTCACTCATGAAGCTAAAACCCAGTTATTGATCTAATGATCTAATAAAAAGACAGATACACATCCCAATATATTAGCTAAAAATCAGATAAAGCTTCATGCTCCAAACTAACAGCTAAAAAGTCAACATACTTTACTAACAATTACTTTTCTTCATGCATACAGCTAAAAATAGTCAGAGAGCCATTTAAGCGAAGAGGGGTGTATTGACCCCGTCCTCTTCAGTACCTTCAACATATATACTCGCGTTAAACAGTCAGTCAAAGTATAATACATTTTGTGTTGGTTTGTAACCAGTGTACCTGTATGTGTGCTGTTTAATATGTTTAAATTACATGTATCTGCCAGTGGCATGATTTAAGAGAAAATATGTAGCTGAGATTTTGGATGATGTAGAGAAAACAATGCCAGAAGGATGGGGGAAAAAACGTTCGCCCTATCTTATAATGAATAAACCAAGTATTTACTCACTTAATTTTACATAACAAATAGAAGCAAATGCCCTGGAGAATAACAAACCAATAGCTCAAACTAACACAAAAGATAAAATCTGAAAATATTCTGGAAAGCTAGTAAGAAGACCTACTCCTCTCTAGTTTACTTGTATGTGTGTTTGTTTAAAATGCTCAACCATGTCATTGGCGTGATTTAAGAGTATCTGAGGTCTTGGATGATGTGGAGAAAACAATACCGGAAGAACCGGGGAGCTATTCGTTCCCACCTATTTTATAATGGAAAACTACAGGTTTTATTAATAAACCAAGTCTTCACTCACTTAATTCAACATAACAAATAAAATAAAAATGCTGGAGACTAACAAGTTAGTAGCTCATACTAACAGATGACAATTGAGGGACCTACACAAACCAATGACAATTGAAGGACCTATGCAAACCAATATCAATCTAAAGACCTACACAAACCAATGACAATTGATGGACCTACACAAACTTTTGCCAAGTAAGGGACCTACACGAACCAATGACAATTGAGGGACCTAAACAAGCCAATGACAATTTTAGGGACCTACACAAACCAATGAAATTTGAGGGACCTACACAAACCAATGACAATTGAGGGACCTACACAAACCAACGGCAATTGAGGGACCTCCAAACACCAATGACAATTAACGGATCTACACAAACCAATTTTAATTGTGGGACCTTCACATACTAATGACAATTGAGAACCCAACATAAACAAATGACAATTGAGGGACCTACACAGACCAATGACGATTGGGGGTCCTATACAAGCCGATGACTATTGAGGGACCCACGCAAAACCAATGACAATTGTGGGACCTACACAAACCAAGGAAAATTGAGAGACACACATACCAATGGATATTGAGGAACCAAAACCAACCAATAACAATTGAATGACCTACACATACCAATGACTATTGAGGAACCAACACATACCAATGCCAATTGAGGGACCTACACAAATCTATGGCAATTGAGGGACCTAAAAATACCAATGCCAATTGAGGGACCTAAACAAACCTATGTCAAAAGAGGGACCTGCACATACCAATGACTATTGAGGGACCAACACAAACCAATTACAATTGAGGGAGACCAATACATACCATGACAATTGAGGTACCTACACATACCAATGAAAATTGAGGGACCTACACAAACCGATGACAATTGAGGGATCTACACAAGCCAATGAAGCTTGGGGGATCTACACAAACCAATGAGAATTAAGGGACCTACAAAGACCAATGGCAATTGAGGGACCTCCAAACACCTATGACAATTGACGGACCTACACAAACCAATGACAATTAACGGACCTACAAAAACCAATGACAATTGAGGGACCTACACATAGAAATGACAGCTGAGGGACCTACACAAACCAATTTAAATTGAGGGACAACCACATGACAATTGAGGGGCACAAACCAATGACAATTGAGGGACCTACACAAACCAATTTAAATTGAGGGACAACCACATGACAATTGAGGAGCACAAACCAATGACAATTGAGGGACCTAAACAACCCAATTGCAATTGAGGGACCAACACATACCAGTGACAATTTAGAGACCTACACAAACCAATGACATATAAGGGACCTTCACAGATCATTGACAATTGAGAGACCTACACTTACCAATGGCAATTGAGGGACCTACACAAACAAATGATAATTTTAGGGACCTACACAAACCAATGACAATTTTAGGGACCTACACAAACCTATGACAATTGAGGGACCTACACAAACCAATGGCAATTGAGGGACCTCCAAACACCAACGACAAATGACGGACCTACACAAACCAATTGCAATTCTGGGACCAATTGCAATACTAATGACAATTTAGGGTCCTACGTAAACCAATGACAATTGGGAGACCTATAAAAACCAATAACAATTGGGAGACCTATACAAAACAATGACTATTGATAGATAGACCTACACAAACCAATGGAAATTGTGGGACCTACACAACCCAATGACAATTGAGAGACCAACACATACCAATGACAATTGAGAGACTAACACAAACCAATGACAATTGAGGACCCTACAAAACCAATTACAATATAGGGACCAACACAAACCAATGACAATTGAGGGATCTACACAAACTAAAAAAACCAGTGGCAATTGAGGGACTTACGCTAACCAATGGCATTTGAGGGACCTACACAAACCAATGAAAATTTTAGGAACGTAGACAATCCAATGACAATATAGGGACCAACACAAAACAATGACAATTGAGGGACCTAGAAAAACCAATGGCAATTGATGGAACTCCAAAAACCATTGACAATTGATTGGCCTACACAAACCAATTGCAGTTGTGGGACCCTCACATATTAATGACAATTAAGGATCCTACGTAAGCCAATGACATTTGAGGGACTTACACAAACCAATGACAATTGTGGGACCTACACATACCAATGACAATTGTGGGACCTACACTAACCAATGGCAGTTAAGGGACCTACACATACCGATGACCATTGAGGGACCTACACATACAAATGACGATTGAGGGACCTGCATATGCCAATGACAATTGAGGGACTTATTCAAGCCAATTGCAATTGAGAGACCTCCACATACCAAAGACAATTGAGGGACCTACACAAACCAACAACATATGAGAGACCGACACAAACCATTGACACTTGAGATACCTACACTAACCAATGACAACTGACGGACCTACACAAACCAATGAAAATTGAGGGACACACACATACCAATGACTGTTGAAGGACCTACACATACCAATGACAATTGTGGGACCTACACTAACCAATGGCAGTTAAGGGACCTACACATACCGATGACCATTGAGGGACCTACACATACAAATGACAATTGAGGGACCTGCATATGCCAATGACAATTGAGGGACTTATTCAAGCCAATTGCAATTGAGAGGCCTCCACATACCAAAGACAATTGAGGGACCTACACAAACCAACAACATATGAGAGACCGACACAAACCATTTACAATTGAGAGACCTACACTAAAAAATGGCAATTGACTGACCTAGACAAACCAATGACAACTGTAGGGACCTACACAAAAATGTGACAATGTTAGGTACCTACACAAACCAACGACAATTTAGGGACCTACACAAACCAATGACAATTGAGGGACCTACACATACCAATGCAAATTGGGGGACCTACACCAACCAATGACAATTGAGGGACCAACACAAAACAATGACAATTGAGAGACCTACACAAACCATTGAAAATTGAGGGAATCACACTAACCAATTGCGATTGAGTGACATCCACATACCGATGACAATTGAGAGACCTACACAAACCAAACCAATAACATATGAGGGACCTACACATACCAATAACATATGAGAGACCTACACAAACCATTGACAATTGAGAGACCTACACATACCGATGTAAATTGGGGGATCTACTCAAACCAATGACATTTGATGGACCAACACAAACCAATGACAATGGAGGGACCTACACAAACCGTATACAATTGTAGGGACCCACACAAAACAATGTCAATGCTAGGTACCTGCACAAGCCAATTACAATTGAGGGACCTACACAAACCAATGAAAATTGAGGGACCTACACATACCAATGAAAATTTGGGTACCTACACAAACCAATGACGATTGAGGGACCAACCCAAACCAATGACAATTGAGGGACCTACGCAAACCAATAACAATTTAGGGACCTACACAATCCGTAGACAATTGTTGGAACCTACACAAAACAATGACAATGTTAGGTACCTACACAAACTAATGACAATAGAGGAACCTACACAAACCAATGGCAATTGAGGGACCTCCAAAAACCAATGACAATTGAGGGACCTACACAAACCAAAGACAATTGACGGACCTTCATAAACCAATTGGCAATTGGGGATCTTCACAAATCAATGAAAATAGAGGGACCTACACAAACCAATGACAATTGAGGGACCTACACAAACCAAAGACAATTGACGGACCTTCATAAACCAATTGGCAATTGGGGGATCTTCACAAACCAATGAAAATAGAGGGACCTACACAAACCAATGACAATTGAGGGACCCATACAAACCAATGCGTTCTAAATAAGTTACATTTCAAAGTATAGCTCCTTCAATTGTTTTGATACTTACTTGCAGTACATAGTTTAGGTTTTTTTGTAAGATGTAGAGGGTGTTTACAGGTACATATATACCAAGTTTAGTTTAAATCGATCTAGCCGTTCTTAAGATACTACATTTCAGAGTATAGTTCCTTCAATTGTTTTGATACTACATTCAGTACAGAGTTTAGGTTTTTGAAAAATTTAGTGGAGGTTAACAAATACCTGTACACCAAGTTTCATTCACAAAGGCCCCGTCTTTCTTGAGATATTATATTTCAAAGTATAGCTCCTTCAATTGTTTTGATACTACCTGCATTACAGAGTTTAGGTTGTTTTAGAGATGTAGTGGAGGTTAACAAATATCTGTACACCAAGTTTAATGTAAATCGGCTGAGCCGTTCTCAAGATATTACATTTCAAATTATAGCTCCTTCAATTGTTTTTATACTACCTGCATTAAAGAGTTTAGGTTTTTGAAAGATGTAGTGGAGGTTAACAAATACCTGTACACCAAGTTTCATTCAAAAAGGCTCAGTCTTTCTTAAGATATTACATTTCAAATTATAGCTCCTTCAATTGTTTTGATACTACCTGCAGCACAGAGTTTAGGTTTTTGTAAGATGTAGAGGATGATAACAAATACCTGTAGACCAAGTTTCATGTAAATCGACTGACCCGTTCTCAAGATATTTAATTTTGAAATTTTGCCCCTTCATTTTTTGAGATGCAACCCGCAACATTTTAGTTAAGATTTTTCATATAGGTGGATACCCCTCTGAAGTGCCTACACTACGTAGTAGGCAGTTTTCCGGGGTCAAAACGACCCTAGGACATTCCGTTTTCGAGTTATTAGCGATTTTTGAGTTTTTTGGCAACACTTTCTTGCGATATATACGTATAACTGTGTATGTATATAAAGTGGGTTGGCAGCACTTACTGGCGATATATCTATACGAGGCACGTAGCGTGACGTAACTTGGTTAGGTGTTATATACTAATTTTTCGTAGGTTGGTAGGTCATTCTTTTTCTTACTCTATAACATAGTCTATACATCTTTATATATACACTGCAGGTATTTTGTTCCTTGGGTTGGCAACACTAGATCACGTGGGTGGGTAACGTGGTTGGCTAATTATCTATACAATTTATTTTTTTCAGTCATCTGGGTCGCCATCTTGGAAAAAGTCGGGGAAAAACACGTGGTCTTAAGTAAGGTTAGTCCACGTGGTCAAAAGTGAGGTTAGAACATGTGGTCGGCCACATGGGTGCCGCCATCTTGAAAAAGCGCGGGAAAAAACACGTGGTCATAAGTAAGGTTAGCCCACGTGGTCAAAAGTGAGGTTAGAACACGTGGTCGGCCACATGGGCACCGCCATCTTGGAAAAAGCGCGGGAAAAAACACGTGGTCATAAGTAAGGTTAGCCCACGTGGTCAAAAGTGAGGTTAGAACACGTGGTCGGCCACATGGGCACCGCCATCTTGGAAAAAGGCGGGGAAAAACACGTGGTCATAAGTAAGGTTAGTCCACGTGGTCAAAAGTGAGGTTAGAACACGTGGTCGACCACATGGGCGCCGCCATCTTGAAAAAGCGCGGGAAAAAACACGTGGTTAACACACGTGGTCTAAAGTTAGGTTAGGACACGTGATCAGCACGTGGACGCCGATGACGTCATCTTTTCAAGGTCAATTTGTGCCAGACTCCCAGCAGTACTACTTATACAAAATCGGCCATTACAGCTTAACGGGTGGGGTTAGAAAAATTGTTGTTTGACATTTGTTGTTCCTTTTAGTGAGTAGAATAATTGGTAAAAATTAACGCACTTAGTAGAAACTCACCCTGTATATATGTCCGTGAGCACGATAACTCTCGTAAAAATAATCCGATTTTGACGAAATTTCGTATAAAAGTGAAACCCAGCATTTATGACTTTAAGTTCGAAAACCAGACAGATCAACCTATCCGAAGGGGGTATTTGGGGGGGGGGGTTTGCACCCCCAAAATGGGTTAAATGAGTTTTTTTAGATATCATTTTTGAAAAGGTCAAATTTTAGTTGTTTCCATTGGAATCAGCTTAAAAGACGTACAATTTGGTGTTTTTATCATTGCTCTACGTCAATTGGTTACAGAGATATCGAGAGTGCTAAACACAGTACGTTGTCCAATGTTATTCTTATGGAGAATAAGAACAATTGTATATCTCGCTTATTTATCAAGTTATCCTGACAAAACTCGGTATATTACTTCATGTCGTTGTGGTCTATTGATATTTGCACAAAAAACAATTTTTTGGCTGATAGTTCCCGTAGTAGCAAACTTGCGTCCTCAGCCCCCATGTTATTCTTATGGTGTTATCTCCATTAATTATGAAATTAAATTAATAAAACTTGTTATGTTGCTTTAACTATTTGAGTTATATTGATATTTGTATAAAACCCCATTTTTTGTGTTCCTTGTTTCAGCAAACCTGCATACTCAGCCTCCATGTAATTATTATGGAGAGTAATTAAAATACCATAAATCGTTTATTTATCAATGTATATTGATGGAACTTGGTATGTGGTATTAAGATACATATATATACATTGGAAATTCGCAGAGTACGCAGGTTTGTTGCTGGTGGGGTATTTTTAATTTTAAACCAAATCTGCTATAGGTACCATTTTTAACAAATTAATTAAATAATGTAAAAATAAATATAGTTTCTTTTAACTAACAAAAGAAAGATAATATGACAAACCCTAAAAGAACAAAGCTCAAAACAGTAAAACGATAATGACGAGTTCGCACGCAGCACGCTGACGTGAGGGAAGTGAATTTCCACATAAAAACTTGTAAAACTCAAAATAAGTGTAAAAAACATACATTTGTCCAATTTTTATTGAAATCTGAAAACATTGATTTTTTGACTGTTCTGATACTCCTGGTTTCATTTACTCCTGTATTTCCTGCTGGGAATACAATTTTGCGCATTATAAGGTTAGGAGAAGGTCCAGACATGCTTGAAAGTAGGCGTGAGGTTGCTGGGGATGATAAAAGTACTCTAACAAAGGAATAACAGGCTTTTCTAGTGCAAAACCCCCATAAGACAACGTACTGTGTTTAGTCGATACACATTTTCTTTAATAACTCGGTAAATATTTATGCTAGAATGACGAGAGAGGGCTTAAAACTTTCGCCTCTCTAATTCCCATCTTTTTACATGCATAGATTTTACATCTGGTGCTTTTATGACCATTTTTGGGCCCAAAAACTCGAAATTTGAAAGAGTAATCCCCAAAAAAAGGCATTTAGAGTTTTCCGATTGTTTTGCCCAACGAACTTGTCCAACTGATTACAGAAAGAAACGTCCCTACCAAATTTGAAGTAAATCGGACAAAAAATGCGACCGCTAGAGTGCAAACACACACACACATATATATATATATATATATATATATATATATATATATATATATGTCTATACATATACTATATATATATAATTTTGAACGACCCCCCAAAACGTGTTCAGGGGGTCACGTTAGGAACTTCCATGGTGGTCCCGGGCTTAAGTTTCACCGTTCGGATCATGCTAATAGTTCACTTTCCAAAGGAAATTCACTAATGAGTAGTTAAAAAAACACTAAATGAAATCGTAAAACTGAAGTTTAATTTAAACTCTTAACATTGTATTTGTGTTGTTGTGTTATGTCACACTAAGCCAGGCCCGCCCCGCCACGATATAACGCAGAATAACGCTACGCCGTATTTCCTCCCCGTCTTTAAGGCGTTACATAACATGTGTGTTGCCCTAATGTATTGTATACTGCAGTTGAGTTTATGGACCACTTACAATGAAATAACAGTATTGCATTGATATATATATATATATATATATATATATATATATATATATTACTTTTAGAAAAGGCAAAGGTTGAAGAGGTGTTTAAAAGATCACATCTGGGATTTGTTCAACTAGAATGAGTGTTTAGATTCATTAGTCTCCCGGCTCGCCAGCTGATCAGTGGCATCGCTTCGCACCCTACTCTCCTTGACTAGACCTCACGATACACGAGCAGCATGGGAGATCCACCTAGGGATCTTGGGACCCTCCTCGCTGACAGATCTACAAACCTTCACCGCAGGACGAGCCCGGACCCTTGGGAACATCGAACCACGACAAGCTCAAGGTAAAACTCATCACAAAGCTAAAATAAATTCAACTTTTCAGTGTAACGTCAAAATTGGTTGCCAACAACTATGCAATGTCGAGCACTAGGACTATCTAGAATTTTGCAATAAATAAACATCCATTCACTGAAACATGTTAATTGCAAATTTATGTTTTAACTGTCTTGGGTCCCATTATTTGAGGGAATGCCGATCCAGTAATGATGTCGATGTTTGAAATGTAGTAATCGTCACTATACGTTATTAGTTCATTATGCTTTTAGTAAATATGAGTATAATAGCTTTTCTCGTGTTTGCCTTTGGGACTGTACTGCACGGAGATGTCTTGACGGCCAGCTAGTAAACAAAGGAGTGGGGGAAATCGCCTCCACCACAATCATTTCTTACTTTCGCCATTGGACAAGTGTTGATTAATTTAAAACATATTTAATTCCAGTTACATTAGTAGTAAAGTTCCTGAGGACTACACCTCATAATAGTTCGCGTCTCTGAAAGAGAATTGTTCGTTAGAGTAGATGATTACTTTAAAGCTCAATTACCAAGATGGTTAAGTACCTTGGATTCATCACAAAATCCAGTGGATACAACTACTGAGTATATATTTTTAATACCCGTTTTATGTTGATATTTATATTCACGCTAATTTTATGCGAGATGTATTATCGTAAATAAATCAATTAATAAATATATAAATAATTAATAAATAAATAAATCATAAATGTTTTTAAATAAACAGCTTATTTTCTTACATTAAATTGGAATATGTCATTAAAAATTATCTAGTATTAATATTTGAGGATAACCTACCTATATTTTATAATTATGGAGTTTCAAAGGGGTTTTAATCTTTTGAATCAGAATCTCATGGTGGGCGGAGGTGACTAGAGAGAGACAGTAGAGCCCAGTTTCGGCTCTCTCTCTCTCTCTCTCTCTCTCTCTCTCTCTCTCTACCTGCAGTGTGTGTCTGTGACTTTAGCAGCGAGGTAGTCTTTGATCAGTGTCTGTAGTATAGTAGAGAACGTTGTCAGTGTGGTGTACCGCAGGGATCGCGGCTGAGTCCTTCCTTATTACCGCGTCCCGATTATGTAAGTTGTTTTTTGTATCGTCTCCCTATTGTTACAACCCCGAATGTAAAAAGTGCAAGAGAGATTTTAGTCGAAGAGGATTTAGTTCAGGTATGTCTCAGGCATTACAGTGTTTTTTTTTTTATTTATTTATGGGACGTTAAACTCTGCTAGTGGTTTGAAGGGCAATAGCCTCTGACCTCTTTTGCGAAATGTTACATAACATGTGTTAACATAAATACCAGACGCTAAGACACACTAAATTATGCAATAGAGACGGCATTTTAGAATCCCGATGTTTGTTTTGCAGGGTTGATTTTCGTATAAATTTTTCGCATTCGAAATTGTATATTAATTTGTTTTTTAATTTGATACAAGACGTTTTATTTGAGACGTCTTCAATGAAAAAAAGCCTCTTGGACGTGTTTCCATATAGCCTCTGTTCAAAATAAATCTCTCAAATTTCGTAAACACAACTGCATTTTCTTTATATATAATTCTGTAAGCGAAATTTTAAAGTCACAATTGTGGGTGTTTGGCAAATCTCAGGATGATGAGAGACGGCTCAAATTAAAGGTCTTGATTCGATGAACTCGGAAATAGTAGCACTATTTCTAAAAAGGTACCAGCAAACGAGAAATAACGTAAAACATCCCCCATCTCCCATGGGGATTTAAAAACGTCTGCTTTGTTTACATTAAAACATGTGATTAAGTGTGGTCTACTTTGTTTACGAACTTACATTGTGTTCATACATATAACTGAATCAGTTGAGGCAGAGTATTGGAGCAAGGTTAAGTAAGGGGCTATGGCCCCTTCAAGCCACTAGTATTTATGCTAAAACG
Source organism: Allygus modestus (assembly GCA_963675035.1). NCBI lineage: Eukaryota > Metazoa > Arthropoda > Insecta > Hemiptera > Cicadellidae > Allygus > Allygus modestus. Next base: position 133,491,408 of record OY776112.1, on the reverse strand, counting down.
CTTTATGCGATCTTTGACAGGTTAAACAACCAATAACTAACTGTCTTGGTTGGTACTCGTAAACTTTATACCATATGTTACGTAATTATAGTTTCTTATAAAATCAAACCATAATTTACGGATTTTTAGATATTTAGCTATAATATTTTTAAATTACTACTATTTTAGACGGTTAAATCTATGAACGTGCAAATTGATAGGAATACACGCACAGTGGCAACTCGTACCCATGACTAGCACTACGTATAAGCATTTTAGCATATACTGGTGGTTCCTAGGGTATGTTGATAAGTAAAAATAATTACAAACACAGAGAGAAATTGTAGGGAGAAGAGCAATTGGTAACATATTCTTCGATTGTTTACAAACAAAATCATCTTATACAACTACATGTTTCTGTTATGGAATGTTCTGAATGTAAAGATCCCTGAATGTTGTAAAAAATCGTTATCGATTCTTTAATTTAATATAAATTTAGGTCGTGCTATCTTATAGGTGCTTATAGGTATCTTATAGGTGCTATCTTCGGTGGTGCAAATATTCAATGGGAACGTGATTGTTAATTATTATAGAAAGGCTAACTTGAAAAAAAAAGATTTTGTTTCTCTCAACAAGTAGTCTTTACACTTATTTAGAGCCCAGATCTGCACACTTCCATTTCTAGATCCTAAAGTTATAAATATTTACGCTCTTGGTTTATAGGAAGATATAATCGGAAATTTACTATTATCTATAATTTGTCAAACCATTATTATTAAACTTGTATCGAAACTATTGACACATTTTTAGGGCTGTAAGTGTGAGAAAATTGAAATATTTGTTCTACTGTAAGGTCTTAGCCAAAAGATTTTGCACTTCTACAGACGTTCATATCTCGCGCAAATTACATTGTGACATTTTGGAGGAGGTATTGAGCTTAAGATTGTCTTGGGCCCCGTACTTTTTCCCAAGAATTCTACTTTCCACCTAAATGTTTATCAAATTATATTTATTTTATTATTTCTCTTTGGTGCGGATTTATAATTAATTGATTCATCGTACGTAACATTTACTTAAACAACTCCAATAATATTATAACAAACAGCTTACGCCGCACTAATATTTAGTGGGCGTGGGCGTGACTGGTCAGTTATTACATGCATTACGACCAACAGAGGGAATCATTTAGTATACGTGGCTTTACCAATGTTTTACCCAACAACTTCGCTATTTCAGTTTTATAGTAAAATAAAATCACCCAGGTGATCAAATGATAATATTTAAAAATGTATTTAACTTGACTTTCTATTTAATTCATGGCCTTAGGATAGGTTGTATAAGATAACTAATATTTAACTTCAGAAAATCTCAACGATACCTTTCATTTAGGTCTACGGTTCAATCACGGGTGTCAGTCTTATGGCTTTCTCAAAAGGTCCTGGTACGCATTGGCTTTATATGGCTTATAAAGCCTTGGGCTTACAAGGCATCTCACCCATTCTACGCTCATAATTCGTTAATAGCAGCCTTAAACGTACCGGTAGTTCATATTCGCCTAGTTGCGTCGGCGTCTTGCACAGTGATAAGTGATTTGCCCAACAGCTTCGCTTGTTCGCCTGATTTCCGTTGTATCCTAAAATAAAATCTCTCAAATTATAATGTTCAGAAATTTATTTTAACTTTACTTGTAATTTAATTTTTGGCCTTAGGAGAGGTTTTATCAAATAACTAATCTCCGTTTTTTCACCGAGACCTTTCATTAACGTCCATGGGTTTTATGGTTTTCTCAAAAGTTCCTGGTACAGTTTGGCTGTTCGCCACCTATACTAAATGTCTCTAAAATTTAATTAAAAATTGAAAATTTACATTTATTGAAGTTTGCATGAGAACTATTCATCATTATTTTAATTTAAAAACTGTTTTGGTTAACGGTTGGTTGCGTGCTCCGAACATAAGATCGTCTTCGACATTCCTAAAAGTTAGGTAAAGTCATGCCCAGGCGCTGGTGTATACGGTCGAAGGAGTAATCATCATTTCCCAAGACATTTTACTGACTGCTAAATATCTAATTATTTAATAATCAGACCTTGGCCAGAAGGTTACACGAACTTTACCTTACTTTATCTAATTATTGTATCTATCTCGATTAGGATGAGATTATATAGTATTGGAATTCGTGTCTTATTCAAATAACTGTTATGTAAAATCAATTTACAGTACTCCTGTTTGTCTTGTATTTTTTATTTACTTCCGACATATATTTTTGACATATATTTTTGTTTGTATATATTTGAGAGACGTAACCATGGCCCCCACATTCGATTGCGGGCCCTGTAACCAGGATCAGGCTTGGGCCCCCCATATGTTCACGTGCTATGCTATGTTTAAAAAATTGCATGGTAATTGTTTAACCCTTTAAAAATTTTATTTAAACTGATAATTGATAATAAGGAATAATTAAGGCTATCAGTTCAATCTAAAAACCAAACTTTATTGACAAAATTATTGCAAACATAAAGTACATCATTCACTTTTATTTTACTGAAAGTACATTTCCATTTTGAGATTGATTTCCCTTACTGACCAAGATTAAAATTCAAGTTGACAAAATAATAAGATTATGACAAAGTTAGGAGCTAAACAATTAAAATGTTTTTGAAGTTTTTAATACTCTGATTACAAAAAGCTTACTTTGATGTTTGTTTGATAGTCTATTTAATCATAGCTTTCCTAGCTTTCTTTTCACTAAAATCATTAATAACGTCTGAAAAGTCAACAGTTTTGGCCAATTCATTCTCAATTGCCAACATTGCCAGATGGTTCAGACGAGTTTGGCCAGTTGTGCTTCGTTGCCAAGTTTTCAGTGAATTCGCCAACCTACTAAAAGACCTCTCAGCCGTTGAAACTGTCACTGGGATTGTACAGAAAAGTCTTATAGCTGTGCATAGGTTCAAGAAAATGGGCTGGAGGTTTTTCTCATATATTGAGTTTAGAAGCTTCAACGGGTCCTTTTCTGACTGGAACACTGTTAGAAATGCATTCTTCAGTTTCTGCAGTTCAGTTAACAAATCTTTAATCAGTTGAGTTTCTGTGTTTAAGGAAATTCCATTCCTTTGTATGATCTCATTTCTTTGATCAATGGAGGCCAAGATCTTGTGCCAAAACGATGATGTCAAGAGGCCTTTAAAAGATCCAAAGTACCTCTTTAGCGCGAAAACAGTGTTTCTGGCAGCTGGAGTCAATGTATTGTAAAATCAATGTAGAGTCAAAGCTGGACTGGCCAGGGAAGTGTAGGGGCGGCTAGGCGCCTGGGGGAAGGGGAAGGTAGAGGAGGTGTGTGGGGCCGAGCAGGCTGTTGTATACTAATATGCAAACAACAGTAACTAGCACGTACGCACCTAATTAAATAGTGACTAACCGACTAACCTAGAATCTAGAATTAATATTATTTTACTAAACTTGGACTTTGTAATAATTATATATTTGCATTTTTAATCTATGATCCGCTGTAAAATATTCTGCAATAAATATTTAAAAAAATTAAAACAGGGCTAGGCCCGAGCCCCCCGGGGGCCTGGCCCTGTGACCAGAGTTGCACCAGCCCCACCCTTGTGGGGGCCATGGACGTAACACATTTGGATAATAATACATTTCATTGAACTTCACTTGAATTTTGTATACAAACAAAACCTCCGTCCACACTCGCCTTATATTTGTCGCAACCCAAAATCTCAACCCATTTCTCATCCTAAGACTTATTGGCAACAATCTGTGAGTGCGCGACCGGAAGGCTATAGACAAACGTTGGGTGAATATGAACAATGTTATGTAAGCTGTTATGTATGCAAGCTACGAGAGAGGACATCAGGGAATAGAGACTGCATCCGGAGTAGTTTTGATTTTGTTTATCAGGATCCATTTGTAAATTGAGGTTGCACACGACGTCAGTTTATCGGTTCAAACAATTAATAACAAACTACAGAAACTGATTAAGGATTCTACAATCACTCAGACAGTTATATTCTTGTACAGTGAATATTTTCGCACTTGAATACATCAGCAAGTTTACAGAAAAATGTGAGTTATGTTGATTTATTTTGTAACGTAATTTTATTGAATTACTTACGACGGGACCACATTTGCAAATACTGGAATTTAATTTTACCAAATTATAGGAAACTTTTGCGAGCCTAACTCCGGAATCCTCAACTTCAAGGTTGTAAAGCTACGGCTGAGAAATATTGTTCGTTAATTGCATGTACATCAGCGTGCAAATGTAAAATACCCCGTTGCAGCAAACCTGCATACGCAGTGAATGGTAATTCAAATGGTTCTTCACTACGTCATGAAGCCACTTACCAACTTTCATCAAAACAGATTCATAAATAAGCAAATATCTTATTTATTATCATGATAAAAACATTAGGACTGAGTATACAGATTTGCTGCATCAAGTACCACAAAAATAGGGGTTTTATGCAAATACCAACCACCAATTGATTCAACATACCAAGTTTTACCAATTTATGTTCATAAACATTTAAGATGTCACATGATTCTTATTATCCACAAGAATAACATTATAGCTACTGAGTACGCAGGTTTGCTGCCATGGGAACCACAAAAATGGGATTTGTATGCAAGTAGCAGTAAACCCCAACCATAATATGAAGCCACATATCAAGTTTCAATAATATACTGTATGTTCATTAATAAGCAAGATATAAGATAATGAAAGTGCACTCGTGAAAATAGATGCTGCCTTATACGTTTACACAAAATTTCATCTTGATCAGACCTTTTTAGCGAATTTTCCCTATAGGGAAGAAGCTATTACCGTAGGTCTCATGGTGAGACTTAAGCCCGAGACCATGATAACTTTTTGTTTTGAGGTCCCCAGAAGCCAAAAACACTATTCGTTCAAATTTATATATATCTATATATGTGTCCGTGAATGCGATAACTCTCGTAAAAAAGGTCCGATTTCGATGAAATTTGGCTCAAACGTGTAAAGTGACATATGACTTTAAGTTCGAAAACCAGAAAAATCGGACCATGGGAAGGGGGTTTTACGGGGGGTTTAAATTTTCCAAAAATCAGTTTTTTGCATTTTTCACCCTCAAATTTTTAAAACACTTAATTTTGGTTTTGGCCATGAGCTTAAAAAAACAAATAATATTGTATTTTGAATTATTATCCTAGGTTAAGTGGTTGCGGAAAAAATCCAAAAAACCTGCTCATAAAATCTCCCATGTTAATCTTATGGGAAAAAGGTTTTTGGCTTTTCCTCAGTTAATTTTAATTTAATCTTAACATTTGCTTTTACCAATCACTTCAGCTCCACAAAACAATCATTTTGGTGTTTAAATTGTGATTCCACGTCCAACCGTTGCAGAGATATTGAAAGTACTAAACACAGTACGTTGCCCAATATTATCCTTATGGAGAATAAGTAAAATTTGATATCTCGATTATTTATGAACGTATATTGATGAAACTTGGTATGTGGCTTCATGTTGTACTGGTATATTGATATTTCCACAAAAAATAAATTTGTTGTTGATTATCCCCGTAGCAGCTGACCTGCATACTCAGCCCTAATGTTATTCTTATGGAGAATATGTAAAGTTCTATATCTTCCTCAATTATGAACATAAATTAATAAAACTTGGTAATGTAGCTTCACCTGGTTCAGTTATATTGATAATTGCATAAAAACTTATTTCTTATCTTCCTCGTTGCAGCAAACCTGCGTACTCAGTCCTAATGTTATTCTTATGGAGAATAAATAAAATGTTATAAATCACTCATTTATACATGTATTTTTGTCAAACTTGGTAAGTGGCTTTATTTAGGAGTGAGACACATATAAATGCATTGGAAATTCGCTGAGTACGCAGGTTTGCTGCGACGGGGTATTTACAAAAGTTATCGTGTGCCTACGGTGCTTACGGTGTATATGAATTTGAACGAATGTTGTTTTTGGCATCTGGGAACTGCGAGCCTCAAAAGTAAAAGTTATCATGGTCTCAGGCTTAAGTTTTACTATGCCACCTATAGGGGAAATGCGCTAAAAGAGCGACGACTCTTCTCCACAGAAACACAAGGTACATTATTTAGGACGAGATAATCGAGAGAGGAGGCAGCAGACTATAGTGTTTAGCCACTTCGAACAATTGGAGAAACAGAATAAAACTAAACGCAGTCATCGTTGGCTGATTGTGATTGAAAATATCGGTTTTCAATGTAGTAAAAATAGTTAAAGCAGCGAACCACAGTCGCAAACATAACTCGATACCTGTCCTAGTAACTGGCACCTAGCGTGACTGGGCCGTCTCAGGTCTCATGTGACCGGGACTGTCCCTTCTTACGTAACGTCTCACGCACAGATACATTTATGAACCTTTTCTGTAGCAGTTCATTGGGCGGCGCCACCGTCTGATCTGTCTGGCCCTCGCGGCAAGTAGTGGAAACCCGATTTTGAGCAGGGGTTTTGAGGTCCAACGATAGAGGTTGCGTGGGCCTCTGATACATTTCCATTCAGTTTGTGAAAGAGTCAACTTGCTTTAAACATTAAATGGCTCCATACAATATTTTCCTTTAGCAGTTACAAGCTTTAAATACCCCCGTTGCAGCAAACCTGCATACTAAGCGAATTTCCAATGTATGTAGCCTATATGTTTCTCACTACTACATAGAGCCAGCCATTAACCATGTTTCATACAAATATATTTATAAATAAGTGATATATAGCAATTTATTTATTCTCAATAAGAATAACATTAGGGCTGAGTATACAGGTTTGGTGAAACAAGAAATATAAAAAATTTGTTTTTATGCAATTATCAATATATATGTATTATAAAGTTATATGAAGCAACCAGGTGAAGCTACATACCAAGTTTTAATCATTTAAGTGCATAATCTAGGGAAGAACAACAATAGGGCTGAGTATGCAGGTTTGCTGCTATTGGGACAGTCATCAAAAAACCATTTTTTTGTGCAAATATCAATATACTAGTACTAGATGAAGCCACATACTGTTCGATATACATTCATAAATAATCGAGATATCAAATTGTAATTATTCTCCATAAGAGTAACATTGGACAACGTACTGTGTTTAGCACTTCTGCAATGAATTGACTAGAATCACAATTAAACACCAAAATGATTGTTTTGTAGACCTAAACCGATTGGTAAAAGCAAATATGAAGTTTATTAACTGTGGAAAAGCTAAAAACCTTTTCCCCATAAGATAACAGGGGATATTTTATGAACACGTTTTTTGATTTTTTCTGCAACCACTTAACCTAGGTTAATAATTCAAAATACCGTAATCTTTGTTTTTTAAGCTCTATAAAATGGTCAAAACCAAAATTGAGCGTTTTAAGCATTTTAGGATAAAAAATTTAAAAAACTGATTTTTGGAAAATGTAAAACCCCCTTCCCGTGATCCTATCTATCTGGTTTTCGAACTTAGTCATGCCACACACACACACACACACATACACACACACACACACACACACACACACACACACACACACACACACACACACACACACACACACACACACGTACGCACGTACGCACGCATACACACACATACATACATTTGAACGAATAGTGTTTTTGGCATCTGGGGACCTTAAAACAAAAAGTTATCATGGTCTCGGGCTTAAGTCTTACCATGAGACCTACGTTAATCGATTCTTCCCTATAGGGGAAATTCGCTAAAACTCGCAATAGGAAATTGGGTCTATTAATGAAAATTCTTTAGAATACGCAATGTGAGTGATTAAAATGCCACAGTAAAATATTCCACAAGATTGACTTTGGTCATCGTGTTACTACAAAACCGTACCAAATAACCGGTCGGTGTATGAGGGCTTTCTGAGTGTCGGTGAAAAACAATGCCATACAAACGAAGACATCTCCCCCATTATTCATCAATATTTCATATATATCAGCCTCGAAATACGCACATGTTGAGACGGCACGGCGTCTCACATATTTGGTTTTATTGTGTTACTACTTTTACTAATCCCCACTACTAGATAACTTTGAAAAATCAGCAGTTCGTTATACAACAATTTAAAAATGTATGGAGACGCACTACCCGGAGGAATGCACCAGCTGTCTGAGCTGACATGTGCTTACTATAATCTATTTAAAGTAGCTTTAGGATTCACTGTAGCGCCCAAGTGACAGCTATCGGAAGATTTTGTGGTACAGTGTTGCCAAATCTATAAGCAACAGGAGACGACACTACATAAGGTGAAATCATCTTATCACTTTCCTCAGCTTACCAAAAATGGGAAATACACATATTAAATACCTCAGATATTTATTAAACATTGAAAGGATGGAAATCAAAACAAACAACGTTTATATTTTACTGTAACTGGCATTTGCGCATTTAAAACTTTCCATGAGTGAATAAAAACAAAAATGTACTTACACTATTCAGACGCCTCAAATATAGTGAACAGTAAACAAAAAGCAATGTGGCACTGCTGCAGGACACATATATGTTTGGTTGCTATGGTTATATTCAGTCAAAGCTGTCCCGTGATTGGCCCGGCAAGACGCTACTTCGTTATAGTTTCCACTAGTCCTAAATGGTGTCACTATAGTCAATCCTAAAGCTACTTTAAATATACTATACCTAACCATGCACTATTTCGAATAATGTACATCTGTTTACATAAGTTTTAATCAGATCAAATAACAACGAATGTCCATACAAATAATTGATGAACGAAGTGAATCACTGTATTGATGAAGAAGTTTCAGTGGCCGTGTGTGGGTGTGTGTGTGTGTGTGTGTGTGTGTGTGTGTGTGTGTGTGTGTGTGTGTGTGTGTGTGTGTGTGTGTGTGTGTGTGTGTGTGTGTGTGTGTGTTATAGAAATACTAAATAACTGTAAAACATTTCTTAATGAAATTTTGAAGGAGTCATTTGGGATACCAAAGGGATGTTTTAACACAGCATTTGTATTTTATTTTGGATTATTAATAATTATTAAAACTAATTTTAATGTTTGATATTCAGTAGTTGAATTGGTTTTCGTAGTAAGCTATTGACTATGGTTGTCTTTAAAATGTCAGCTGGGATTTATCTGTGTTTCACTTGAGGAATTTTTATCCCCTATATGGGATATTTTGACTGCTTGTGGGATAAAATGGGATTGTGGGATAAAGTGGGATTTTTTTGAAATCGGCATTACGTCTGCTAGTTTGCTTCCAACTTACGACCAGAGCACCTTAGCAGTAGCACTTCTAGTGGATTTTCTCGCCGTACTGGCAGTTGCGGGGTTTCCCATTTTTTAACCTCGCTGTCCGCACCTATTATGATTTTATAAACGTCACAGAACGAACACTGAATCATGTCAATTTCGCTGGCCGAGCCATGTTGGAATTAACAAGCAAACTATTTGCCATTATTTAGTACCTACTTCGTACTCTTTAGTACTACCATTAAAAATATTAGTACCTCTCACGTATATAAATTATTTAATTTAGTTAATTCACCGTATCATTTAACCTATGTCGCATTGCTCAAAATCCTTTGAGGTACTAAAATGTAAAATACCTATAGGTAATTAGTAGATCTAAATAAGCTCTATCTAACGGTATAAATATTGTACTAATACATTATTCAATAATCATATAATATTTAACATTAATTGTGTTGCAATGTTTAACAAATCAGTGGGAAAGTGTGGGATATGACGAGGGATACTATGAGGGACAGTCTGGGATAAAGTGGGATTTTTTGTATCAGTGCGTGGCATATTTTTACCGTAGAATGGAAACACTGCATATTTGTTTATAAATTACTCAAATGTAAACATATTTCAACTATGGATTTGGTTATGTTTTGTTCCATCAAATTTTTTATTTCGAAATAGTTTAAAATGTGAGTGTTATGTAAGTTAATAGTGTTTTGTCGTGTTTAAAACAATGCTTGTATCTATTTGGATTTATTATCAGTTTATTTTTTACTGGAAAGCTTCGATGTAAAAGCTAAGTGTTTGGACTAGTGATGATAAATTAATACAATAGGTTTTGGAATTTTTGAATTACTGGGACAGTATAACTCTGTAACACGACTGACTGTGATTGATAATCAAGAGTGTTGTAGACCTATAGTAGTTTCTTTACATTGTGAACAAATTACTTGATGGCAGACTTACTAAACGATCATACGTGCAAACTATATTACATGTAATGTACCAAATAAGCCTCACTGTCACCTAATGACATGGGATTAAAGTTTTGTAATCTACCGGTCAGTAAAATAGTCTGGTTACAGTTTATATTTGTTTGCATTTTCTGTGGTTAATATTGATTTTCATAAACAATCAAGATGTCCAAAACTCCGTAATCCCAACCGTCTACATTGTTCAACTAATTACGATGTAGACAGATTGCCCTCCTGAAAAATTGTCATTAATGTAGATGTTGGATTTTGCTTTTAAACCTCTCGTGCTGCGATTTCAGTAGCTTGTGTATTTAAATTCAAACTAAAATATATTAATGATGTAAAAATTTTTAAATTTAAGGTATGAATTTTATAAGATACGGTTATACAAATAAATCATTGAATACCTTTTTATACATTAAATGGGTTTAAAACAAGTACATTTCTGTATGTTTCACCCCCTGATTTTGGAGCTGGAAATTAATAAGTCTAATAATAATTGGCAACTTTTCCCTCAGGTTATATATTTAAAACTCGTCGAAAATCATCCGGTGCCGAAAATATATTAGTCATTGGCCGAGTCATAAAAAGCGTGAACAGGCCTGATGGCCATACTTAGGACCTATGACCAAATAAACGCAATCAGTTTAATCTAATTTGCTAGGTACACACAGTGGTTTTAAGAGGTTAATTGCTCCACCTCACCCTCCAGGGTTGGATGGAAACGTATTCCGCATATTCTCTATTCATTGTTGCTGGATTAGGAAACCCCAGCATAGCTGCTCTAGGCACGTTTTCCACAAGCGGGAATTTTGCGCAGGTTACCAGAAGGTTAGGATATAGCAGGAAAGGAAAGGGTGGGATGGGACAGGCAGCCAAATTGGCCTTTCAGAGTACCAACTCCCGTGCCTTGTGACAACTGTGATCAGGCTCAATGTGGACCCGCTCTGCCCTCCAACTGGCCAACTCAACGGATGGGGTATCCATGTACAACAGCCAGGGACCATACATTCTCAGGTTGGGGACCAACCCCTGAATTTCCGCCCCGAGCCGCTGCAAGTGGAGGGACCAAAGGTGAAAGGGAAGTTTGTCATAATAGACATCCAAAAAATTTCATATGTAATGACAATTTCATTTGCTGTAACCAATGTCAGCATACAAACTGGTATAGACCAGTTTTAAGGTTGTCCTGGGACGAATATTCTCTATTGGTCAATGCTAACACACCAAGTTGTAATAAAATTAATCAGTATACAAGAGATATATGTTTTTTATTTCTTATAAGAATAACATCGGACAATATACTTAGTTTACTGCTGAATAGAAATTGAAATATTCTCCACAACCATTAGCCGAGTAGCCTACTAACGAAATAATAATTTTACCGTGTGTGGATTGGAGTACTAATTTTTCATCTTTTAGAGCTTTTTATGGCAATGAGATAAAACTGTTGAAACCTGCTAAAAATATTTAAAGTTTATGGTACTAAGAAAGGTAAAAAAACTGAAGTTTGGGATCTCTTAAGCCCTGTAATTTCTGAACCCAAATTTTTCTAAAAAATCAGATGGTATATTTTATTAGAAACCTAATATAAACCACCAAATAAAAAATCCAAAGATTTCGAAAGCGGCTCCTCAAAACTGCTCCAGACCTATATACTACGTTGTTGGGTACCAAAATATTATGGATACCTCTTTGTTCTTCCCTCAGGGCTCTGCCTTTACTATCACTCCCAACTTTTAATTTTAACGTATGATTCGTTGGATTTTTTTTGTTAAAGCAGCATCTCCTGAAAGATGTCCCCACGTTTGATACGCCGCCCTACTCAATCATAGACCTCCACCGCACAGGAAAATTTTCTATGTTATTATTTACGCCTTTTTTAGTAATTTTAGAAAATTTTCAATCATACAAAAATTGTTGTTATTTTTTTTAACCCCGACCTTAGAGCTCCGCCTCGCTGGCTTTAAAAGTTGCCTTGTTAAATTTACGGAGGAACGATGATCCTTGGGTAAGCGTTCGGGAGTTCGGGTCAGCGTTCGGGTTGAGTACCACTAGCTGGTCAGACAGACATTATTCTGTCCTAATGTCACTGAATTTGTTTTATGTCAAAGATTCTCGTTCTTTTTCAAGATGAGCTCGTTCGCTTCACTCACTCGCCTCCAGGATGAGCTCGTTAGCTACGCTCACTTGCCTATGTTTATATAGAGCTTGCTTCGGTATTGAAAATGAGTTGCTATTCAAATAGATTTATTATTTATATTATAAACATATGTTTATATGCTTTTCAAGTATGTTTAGATATCATCCTTATAACAGCTGTTTGATGAAACTAAATAACTAACATACAATCCCGACTTTGTTTTATGTATTTAGATAATGAAAATCACTTAATAATATCTTGCCATGACAACGTTAATATACACTAGGCAGCAATACGGATTTTAGCAATTTGAAATTTAAGTAATTGCACAACGCCATCTGTAGAGCCTGATATAAGCGTAGGTTATATTATATAAATCAAATAGGAAAGTTGGCCGGGCTGGTAAGGGCCCGCACTTGCATTTAGGGTGTAGACCAGAGCCTGTACAGACCCTAAATTCAGCCCTGGCCGTCTGTATGCAGAACTTCAAACATGCTAGAATCCAGAATCATTGTCCCTGTCTCGTGTACATTCTATGTGCCTAAGAGTAAAAATATGTTATAGTCAATCAATACAAATGCTGAATTATTTTGACTCAATCCTATCCTACACTATAATATGAGTAAGGTTTGTATGCTCGCTTGCTTGGTTGATTGCTTGCAACTCTTATCTCAAAAACGGCTCCAACGATTTTCTTGAAAAATAACTAATGTGTCCTTCCAACTACTTGTGTTGTAAAACCTGATATCTGGGTTAAAAATAAGTTCTAGACATGTCCCATCCCCAAAAAAAATCAAATAATGTAAAAAGCCGCTATGGAAAATTGAAAAAATAACATTGGGCTTTTGGAGATTAACATGATTATTAACATGTGGTTTCCTGAGAGCAGAGATTAAAAGATTTGAGAGAAGATTGCATATATAGAGTAGTAAAATAAATCAAAGGGATATTGAGCTATAAATAACAACTGGAGTGACCTTAAAAATTTAGAAAAGAGGCAAATGAGTTATACAAATCTGATTATCAGTAGGGGGAAGTGGTGAAATATGCTCCAAGTCATCTAAACAAACTGACTGGCCTTCTCCCGAGCAAAGCTCGGCCCCCAGGTATCATATACTCTAATATGAGTAAGGTTTGCTTGTATGTTTGCTTGCTTGCGACACTGATCTCAAAAACGGCTCCAACGATTTCCTTCAAATGTTCAAAATAACTAATTTCTGGGATAAAAATAAGTTCTAGACATTCCCAGGAAATATCAAATAATGTAAAAAAACTAAAATGATAAGTTAAAAAAATTATCATTCGGCTTATGGAGTTTTAAATCAACACAAAAGAATTTTATCAGCTGTTCATAATCAACCAGGGAACTGTCAAAGTAATACTCATGTTGTTTATGATTATTAACATGTGGTTTCCTGAGAACAGAGATTAAAAAATTTGAGTGAAGATTACATATATAGAGTAAAATAAATGAAAGGTACATTGAGTTATAAATAACAACTGGAGGGACCTTAAAAATGTAGAAAAGAGGAAAATGAGTTATACAAATCTGATTATCAGTAGGGGAAAGGGATGAAATATTACTCCAAGTCATCTAAACTGACTGACTGGCCCTCCGCCGAGCAAAGCTGGGCCCCCCAGGTACTGTCGTGTTAAAACGGATATGAGTAGGGTGTTACCACTCCAGTAGTCAGTAGTATTTTTTATTTACATTAGTCCTAAATTATCTGTTCTTGCCGTTGTGGAGTTAAAACGGATATGGGAATGGTGTTACCATTCCATTAGTAAAATGTTTGGTTTATTAATTATCTGTTCTTGCTGTTGTGGAGTTAAAACGGATAACAGAAGAGTGTTACCAATCCAGTACCTGCCTACATATCTTTAAAAATTCAGTCTTCGTTCATCCTCTTACGGGAAGAATGAGCGTACACCTAGTGTATAAACTTTGAAGACCCGTCTTTGGATGGAGCCGTATGGGAATTTCTTAAAACATCTTCTTCTATAGTGGTTATATACCTATGTTAAAGAAAGAGTATTCAAACAAAATGTCGCGTTTCTAACGTTTCTAGGTGAAGAGTATTGGCCTGGGGTTGATGTTCGTTTTGTCTTTATACGCATAGAAGAAGATTTTAAACACGTCCGATGAAACTCATCCACCTCAGTTGATCGATCGCGTGTTACGTGACGCGTCCGTGGCCGCGAAACAATATCGGATCGATGAAACGAAACCGAAGACAGAAACGCAGGGCTTCTGGTGGGACGATGGCTTTATCTGTCAATATATTTGGTCTCGTTTGGGCTGGATACCAGCATTCATACTGCTTGAGTTAGTATTGAAATTATAGATCGTTTTTTGTTATAACAGTTAGTTAGGTATAACGTAGATTAGTTTAGTAGATTAGTCAAGTGAGTGCCGCTACAGAAAAGTGTGTGTAAAGCGACCGTGTCAATAAACGTGAAATATCTTTGCAAAAGAAAAAGCCATTTATGTAATGGACAAATTAAATAAATCCTACAATCTTAAATTAGCAATGACAGATTGAAAAATGGATCTCGGAATCCTGCGGAAGGAATTTGCTTATTAGTGAATTTCCTATTGAAAAGTGAACTATTAGCATGACCCGCAGGGTGAAACTTAAGCCCGGGACCACCATAGAAGTTCCTAACGTGACCCCCTGAACACGTTTTGGGGGTCGTTATCAACTTTAAATATATACTGTATATGTTTATATATATATATATGTATATATATATGTATATATATATATATATGTGTGTTTGTGTGTGTGTGTGTGTGTGTGTGTGTGTGTGTGTGTGTGTGTGTGTGTGTGTGTGTGTGTGTGTGTTCGCACCCTAGCGGTCGCATTTTTTGTCGGATTTACTTGAAATTTGGTAGGAACCTTCCCTTCTGTAAACAGTTGGACAAGTTCATTGGGCAAAACAATCGGACAACTCTAACCCCATTTTTTGGGATTTTAATTTTTCAAATTTTGATTTTTTGGGCCCAAAAAGGGTCAGAAAAGCCTCGAATGTAAAATGAATGCAAACAAGAAGATGGATATTAGTAAGGGTCAAGTTTTAAGCCCTCTCTCGTCATTCTAGCACAAATATTTAATGAGTTATTAAAGAAAATGTTAATTGTCTGAAGACAGTACGTTGTCTTAAGGGGATTTTACACTGTAAAAGGCTGTTTTTCATATCTTGATGTAGTTTATCATCCCCAATATCACTATATCAACTTTTTATCCTGACTATACCTCCTCCTAACCTTATAATGTACAAAATTGCTATCCTAATAGTGAATTTCAGTATAACGAGGAGCATCAGAACAGCCAGTCAATCCCAATCAATCAATCAATTCCAAAAAGATGTTACCAGTGTTGTTTTAAACCCATTATTAGATTTTTAAGGATTTTAATGCGGAAATTCACTTCCCTCACGTCAGCGCGCTGCATGCGAACTCGTTATATACTTTGAAGGGATCAGGAATCGATTAACAAACTCTTTCACACCAGCAAACTCAAATTTTTCTAGAAAACGCATTGTACATTCTTGTAATTTAATAAAAATACGACTTTTAAGGATTTTCAAAACATACCAAAATAATCATAACAGCTGAACAAAAACCAGTGAGCTGTCAGGGTAGTAGTAGGTAACACCAACACTCAGTGGTACATTATCAATATCTGACTTCCCTCAAAACAGCGCTCGGCCATACTAAGTATAAATTTAACAATGTTATTACATTTGATTTTATACAACTTTAAATTAATATAAAAACATCTAGTAGGTACGTACAATAATGGTTCATTGTATCATTAAATGAATTGTAAACCATTAATTGTATGAACCATTACATGCATTGTCAGTTGACAAATAATGTGTTTAAGAAATAACATTTTATAGTTTGATAAAATTAGGTGACATTACAAATATTTTTGTAATGCAAATTGAGAAACATCCAAAGGTTTACTTAGCATTGAAGCTAAGACGGTAATTTTTTAAGAGAACACCTCCGTTATTTTAAAACCGTTTTCGAAAGTTGTGTTTTAAAATCCTCCACAGCTTCAGAAATCGTTTCGAAAAAGTTAAAAGGGAATTCACAAAATACATTAAAACACATTAAACTCAAAACCGTATTCATAAAACTGCAACGATGCAGCTGTTTTCGAAGATGAACTGAACCAAAAATTTAACATTTTGGAAGTACAACGGAAAAACTAGTCAAACTTGTCTGGCGAGTCCTGACGATTTGGCAGGAAACTTATACGGATCATAAGACTTCCAGACTGACGTTAAATGGCATTCTACACTGCTTATATGAGCCATAAATTAAATGTTAACAAGTGTGAGTTTGCTGCTTTGAAGGTAGTCCAGACGGGTCCTAAGTGCAGTTAAGACTGTTAAGACCACACTAAGCTCAATACTACAAACTGGTGGCAACACTGTTGAGAGTTACAGTTTGATTTGTCAAGCCGCACCACTGATTTTCTAAGGTTGATACGGATTTTTTGAGGATGATTAATCGTTCATTCTGCTTCAGTGTAACGTTGTTCAAATCCTCTAGGTTCGTCTGGATCTAATACCAATATTAGTTATACAGTATTGTACTTTAGCCAATTTCCTCTTTTCCCCTATAGGGAAGAAGCTATTACCGTAGTCGGCATGGTAAGACCTAGGCCCGGGACCATGATAACTTTTCGTTTTGAGGTCCCCAGACCCCAAAAACACCATTCGCTCGAAACTGTATATATATAAAATATATATATGTGTGTGTGTGTGTGTGTGTGTGTGTGTGTGTGTGTGTGTGTGTGTGTGTGTGTGTGTGTGTGTGTGTGTGTGTGTGTGTGTGTGTGTGTTTGTGTGTGTGTCCGTGGGTGCGATAACTCTCGTAAAAAAGGTCCGATTTTGATGAAATTTGGTACAAACGTGTGAAGCAGCATTTATGAATTAAGTTCGAAAACTAGACGGATCGGCCTATTCGAAGGGGTATTTTGGGGCGGTTTTGTATCCCAAAAATATTTTTAGTGAATTTCCTTTGGAAAGTGAACTATTAGCATGTCCCGCACGGTGAAACTTAAGCCCGGGACCACCATAGAAGTTCCTAACGTGACCCCCTGAACACGTTTTGGGTGGTCGTTCAAAATTTTATATATATATATATATATGTATATATATATATATATAGACATATATATATATATATATATATATATATATATATATATGTGTTTGCACTCTAGCGGTCGCATTTTTTGTCCGATTAACTTAAAATTTGGTAGGGACGTTCCTTTCTGAAATCAGTTGGACAAGTTCGTTGGGCAAAAGAATCGTAAAACTCCAAACCCATTTTTTGGGGATTAATCTTTCAAATTTTGAGTTTTTGGGCCCAAAAAGGGTCTAAAAAGCCCCAAATGTAAAATTAATGCATGTAAAAAGATGGGAATTAGTGAGACGAAATTTTTAAGTCCTCTCTCGTCATTCTAGCATAAATATTTACCGAGTTATTAAAGAAAATGTGTTTCGACTAAACACAGTACGTTGTCTTATGGGGGTTTTACACTAGAAAAACCTGCTACTCCTTTGTTAGAGTACTTTTATCATCCCCAGCACCCTCACGCCTACTTTAAAGCCTGACTGGACCTTCTCCTAACATTATAATGCGCAAAATTGTATTCCCAGCTTTGCAGGTAAATGAAACCAGGAGCATCAGAACAGCCAAAAAATCAATGTTTTCAGATTTTAATAAAAATTGGAATATAAGTATGTTTTAACAGTAATTTTAAGTTTTAAAAGTTTTTATGTGGAAATTCACTTCCCTCACGTCAGCGTGCTGCGTGCGAACTCGTTTTTAGTTTTTACATATAAATTTTGAAAAAGAAAAGATTTTATATTTTGTTTCATGGGAATCAGCTTAAAAATACGCACAATTTGGTGTTTTAATCATTGCTCTACATCAATTGGTTACTTAGATATTGAAAGTGCTAAACACAGTACGTTGTCCAATGCTATTCTTATGGAGGATAAGACAAATTGTATATCTCGCTTATTTATCAACTTATCCTGACGAAACTTGGTATATTGCTTCATTTCATTGTGCTCTATTGATATTTGCACAACAACCCATTTTTTGGCCGATAGTTCCCGTAGCAGCAAACCTGCATACTCAGCCCCATGTTATTCTTATGGAGAATAAGTAACGTGTTATCTCCTTTAATTAAGAACATAAATTAATAGAACTTGGGTTGTGGCTTTACCTAGTTGAGTTATATTGATATTTGTAAAAACAAAACATTTTTAGTGTTCCTTATTTCAGCAAACCTGCATACTCAGCCGCCATGTTATTCTTATGGAGAATAATTAAAATGTCATAAATCGTTTATTTATGAATGTATATTGATGAAACTTGGTATGTGGCTTTATGTGGTATTAAGATAAATTTATATGCATTGGAAATTCGCTGAGTATACAGGATTGCTGCTACGGGGGTATTTGATGTATTGCATTTGATTTATTTCTTTATTTCTATTATTGTATCTATTCTAACCATACGGTACTAGTTGTCCTGTTGCAGGAATCCGAGCAAGTTTGTACCAACGAAAGGATACTTCAGTTGTAACAAACACAACAAAACATGATACTAAAACGGATGATAACAACGTACTTTCAATCAACAAGTAGTTTAGACTTCCACCGTCGGATAGTGCCACTGTTCCGAAAATTCAGCCCTTTACTGTATGTGATGCTCTTTCTTAAAACTCTGAGACGTATTGGCAAATCTACGTAAAAATACCTTTAATTTGACACCTCAAACGATAAAATCCGTCCAGCCGTTATCGAGCACGTATTTTGATGACCACTGCTGCTTTCAGTATTTAGTGTTGAGCTCTGGGTTGAACGTCTTGGAAAAAATGTACAGTCATAAATAAAATTACTAATTTTACATATTAAGAGGACGTTGGAGTCAGAATAAATATCGTCCCTGACCCTAGCGCTACGGGCTATTTCAATGTTAAAACGCACAAAACATGTCTTTACTGAAAGGCATTTTTTTTGTTACTGTTTGACCTATTGTTTTGGAATAAATTTTGTTTGAATCTTTATAAAGTTTTGATTAGTGTTTGCTGGGAGTTTTATTTTTTAATGACTAGGAAAAACTACAAAATATGTATAAAAAATACCCCCGTAGCAGCAAACCTGCATACTCAGCGAATTTCCAATGCATATTAATTTATCTTAATACCACATAAAGCCACATACCAAGTTTCATCAATATAGTGTACATTCATAAATAAACGATTTATGACATTTTAATTATTCTCCATAAGAATAACATGGCGGCTGAGTATGCAGGTTTGCTGAAATAAGGAACACTAAAAATGGGCTTTTATACAAATATCAATATAACTCAACTAGGTAAAGCCACAACCCAAGTTCTATTAATTTATGTTCATAATTAAAGGAGATAACACGTTAATTATTCTCCATAAGAATAACATGGGGCTGAGTATGCAGGTTTGCTGCTACGGGAACTATCGGGAAAAAAATGGGTTTTGTGCAAATATCAATAGACCACAATGAAATGAAGCAATATACCAAGTTTCGTCAGGATAAGTTGATAAATAAGCAAGATATACAATTTTTCTTATCCTCCATAAGAATAACATTGGACAACGTACTGTGTTTAGCACTTTCAATATCTCAGTAACCAATTGACGTAGAGCAATGATTAAAACAAAAATTGTGCGTCTTTTTAAGCTGATTCCAATGGGAAAAATAACGTTTAACTTTTTCAAAAATGTATGTAAAAAACTCAAAAAACCCATTTTTGGGGTACAAAACCCCCCCAAAATACCCCTTCGGATAGGTCGATCCGTCTGGTTTTCGAACTTAAAGTCATAAATGCTGCTTTACACGTTTGTACCAAATTCCATCAAAATCGGACCTTTTTTACGAGAGTTATCGCACCCACGGACACACACACACACACACACACACACACACACACACATATATATATATATATATATATATATATATATATATATATATATATATATATATATATATATATATACAGGGTGAATAAAAAGTCAAGACCCCCCCCCCTCTAATATTTTTCTAAGTAAATATACAGAGATATCCTTTTGGTGGTCGTACAATCTTAGCAGGAAGTTTCATTTTATGATTTTGAAAATTTTGAGTGCCCCCCAAAAATGGGGGATTTTGGGGGCAACTCACAAATTTTAAATGTAAACCCCCTTCAAGTGACACCTCATTTTGAAGTGTTTACAAAAAATTAAAGAATGGTGAAAACCAGAGTTCGCTATCTCTTCTCCATCAAAAATGGTAGCCCGTCAAATGTTATTGAAGTCTACACTTACATTAGTTTTCAAGGTAAAGTTACTTTCTCTGAAACAACTGGGTTATTTTTTGTCTGTGTTCTAAATTAGATAGGAATGCAAAGGACAAAGATTCCAATGAAGATTGTAAAGCCTACTGATAAGATGTTTGTTTGCAATGAGTGACCTTAGTACTGCGGACTTTACCAGTTTGAACTACGGTTTAGTACAAACCAGCCCCTTCTTTGTTTCAATCTCATCAGAATAGGTCATTACTTTAGAGTGGTAATGAAGTAATTGTCACTGTCAAAAACATTGTAGTATTAATTACAGTCTTGTGATCATTATTGTGTGATACTGTTTCGTGAAGTGTTTTGTTTAATGTGTGTCTGTTATTGATTTTGATTAGCTTTGTCATTCTTATTTTTAAATTATCTCCTCTAATTATTATTACTGCCTAAGCATAATAATGCCACGAAGTCACGAAGATAAAGTGGACATGATCATGAGGCAGAAAGGCGGTTCTGCACATCCTGATAGACCTGTGACAAGGAAATACTTAAGAACTTTAGTGAATAAATTCCGAGTAACTGGATCCATCTCAGATGCTCCACGATCAGGTCGTCCTTCTTTGGACGAAGACAAACAATTTGAAATTGTTGCACAGTTTGTTGAAGATCCGCAGACGTCCACCAGAGCAGTAGCAAATCTTTGTAACGTTTCCCTAATTAGAATAACTAAATAGTTCAAATCATAATTCAATAGATTCAACACATTAAAAAAACAAGTTCGCACGCAGCACGCTGACGTGAGGGAAGTGAATTTCCACATAAAAACTTTTAAAACTTAAAATTAGTGTAAAAACATACTTGTATTCCAATTTTCATTGAAATCTGAAAACATTGATTTTTTGGCTGTTCTGATGCTCCTGGTTTCATTTACCTGCAAAGCTGGGAATACAATTTTGTGCATTATAATGTGAGGAGAAGGTCCAGTCAGGCTTGAAAGTAGGCGTGAGGTTGCTGGGGATGATAAAAGTACTCTAACAAAGGAGTAGCAGGCTCTTCTAGTGTAAAACCCCCGTAAGACAACGTACTGTGTTTAGCCGAAACACATTTTCTTTAATAACTCGGTAAATATTTATGCTAGAATGACGAGAGAGGGCTTAAAACTTTTGTCTTGCTAAGTCCCATCTTATTACATCCATTAATTTTACATTTGGGGCGTTTTAGACCCTTTTTGGGCCCAAAAACTCAAAATTTGGAAGATTAATCCCCAAAAAAGGGGTTTGGAGTTTTACGATTCTTTTGCCCAACGAACTTGTCCAACTGATTACAGAAAGGAACGTCCCTACCAAATTTGAAGTTAATCGGACAAAAAATGCGACCGCTAGAGTGCAAACACACATATATATATATATATATATATATATATATATATATATATATATATATATGTATATATATATATATATATATATATATATATATATATTTTAAACGACCCCCCAAAACGTGTTCAGGGGGTCACGTTAGGAACTTCTATGGTGGTCTCGGGCTTAAGTTTCACCGTGCGGGTCATGCTAATAGTTCACTTTCCAAAGGAAATTCACTAATAAGAAAAAATCAATGTAATGGTAATATTGGCTACCATTTTTGATAGAGAAGAGATAGCGAACTCTGGTTTTCACCATTCTTTAAGTTTTTGAAAACACTTCAAAATGAGGTGTCACTTGAAGGGGGTTTACATTTAAAATTTTTGAGTTGCCCCCAAAATCCCCCATTTTTGGGGGACACTCAAAATTTTCAAAATCATAAAATGAAACTTCCTGCTAAGATTGCACGACCACCAAAAGGATATCTCTGTATATTTACTTAGACAAATATTAGAGGGGGGGGTCTTGACTTTTTATTCACCCTGTATATAGAGAGAGAGATATAGATATAGATATATATATACAGTTTCGGACGAATGGTGTTTTTGGGGTCTGGGGACCTCAAAACGAAAAGTTATCATGGTCCCGGGCCTAGGTCTTACCATGCCGACTACGGTAATAGCTTCTTCCCTATAGGGGAAATTCGCTAATATAGACTTTAAATTACTATATTTTTGGAAATGTATTATTTTATTTATAAAATAGCGAGCAAACCACCTGCTATTCAAAATACCTTTAATTTGAGACTTCTCTCATAATCGTATGTTGATAAATAAGCGAGACATATGGTTTTAAGTTTAACATTGTTCTTATGGAGGTAAAATCCAACATGACCGCTCTCCAACGCCCTCTTAAATTCATTGACAGTTTTACAGTAAGTACACCAATTAAAACAATAACAAGTTTAGTAATTAAACAAGTTGGTATAAAACAATAGAATTCCCTCCAAGTGTGAATAACAGTGGATATCCCTCCTCCCCGTCTCCATCTGAACATCAGTCTTGTCTTCGCGACCAGTCTCAAGCAATGGATATTAGTTGAATGCTCAAATTAGGCTAAAACAAGAAACACGTTGCTAAGTGGCCATTCCAACCTCGTCAGCAGTTGCGCTCTTGGTCTGCGGGGCGGCTACAGGACAACGCGTTCTTCTCGAGTTCACTGGTATAGCCAGTTGAAATCGATCGTTTGTGGGCAACGGCTCTCCATTCTGGTTTATCAGGCTCATTTATCTTATGAATAATCTTTAAACGCCTCCAAGAGACGGATTATTGAGGCTCAAACGTGTAATTATCTTTGGCCATGGTCAAGTATGCGCTGTTATGGTAATCGTGATTAGCTTTCAGGCCCATTTTGGTAATCTATTAAGATTGTACCCTTTAATTAGTTTGATACCTATAAAAAATACCTCTTTTATTAAAACTTGAAGCCCATGTTATCGCTAGGTCCCCAGCAGACATAAATACCATAACAAGCAATGTTTTGCAGCATATTTTCCGAGACAAATCTAAGTACTGTGTCAATCCCTGGTTTGAAAAGGAAGACGCCTAATATGTAAAACTACTGTACGATGACCCCTTCTTTCGATCTAGTCAAAGATTGTTTATTAAACCTCGGGTTTGGGCTATCGTGGGTTTATTCGGAAATTCCTTGAATTAATAGGGTTTTACAAGTCATAACGTTGGGCGCCCACCGAAAAGCGTTTCAAGCGTTGGGCGTAAAGCATTATACAAAGCAGTTTTTTATTAGCAGATGTCTTATGTAATGGATTAATATATTTGTATTTCCTTTGTGGTTTTAGGAGTCATATTGAATACAGCAAATTACTGAAATCTTTAAAGTGATTTCTGTAAAGCAGGAAACAAATTATGACGGCACGGCACGGCACAGCACAGCACAGTACGGGCACACTATACATAGAACACTATACCCATTAGTAACGGCCACGACCGCCCAGTAACGTTCCGTCCCGTCTCTACAACCTGGCGGCGTCAGCAGTAGTAATGGCAATAGATAGTAATTGCATGAACAGAACAGACAATCGAAAACAAATAAGTTCATACTTAGTAACGATAGCTCTTAGAATGTCTTTAATTTATTGACTTCTATATATTTTTTACTTTTGCAAGATGAATTATTATTTTACAAACTTATACGAGCATTTATTCTCTGTTTCTTAAAGAAATATAAAAGTACGATTCGGTATTAACTACCGAACCTTACGATGACAAGCTCATCAAACTCAAAAAGAGTGTCAGTGCGCAGTAATATGATTATTTATAAATTTTACGTAATTGATAACTTACAATATTTATGCATCCAAACTATTAAAAAGGGCAAATTGGTGTCTGTTGTCATCTCTATATCGTTTTAATTTAATACAAAAACTCCTAAACCTAAAGAGCTCAAATTTACGTTTAAATAAAATAAATAAATATGTTCCAACTTAAATTGTTACAAAAATCTTTACAAAATCTTTGTTTAAACTAAGGAAATAGGACGATTTTTATTAAATTCAGCGTTAAAAATAAGCGGAATCACCAGTTTTAATATGATGGCTTAAATATATTATTGCAATAAGAAAAAGAGTTCGGTTGCTTTAGAAATTTGCTCGTGGAGAGGGTCGTAATAGATAGTTTTTGTTGGAAGAAAGGTGTTTGTATATTTTTGGAAATTCTCGGGAATTGCCTCTCCTTCCTCCCCTAAAACCAGTTCACCACCGCGTTCCTGTGTTGACGAGACGGGATTATACAACTGTTAACAAGACTTATAATTGTTCAATTTGAATTCATTTTAGATATTTATGCAGGAAACCCACTATGACGGCACAGCACGGCACACCTTGGCGCAGTACGGCACCGTCCACCACCGGCCACTTGAATTTGGCACAATCGCATATCACGTAAAATCGTTGTGTACAAACGTTTATGTGCTTAGACTACTGTCGCATTTAAAAAAGACGATTTCGAAAGTTAGTTATTTTGAGTTATGTTCTCAGTAGTAGTCTATTTGTTTTATATTTAAATATTAACTTTTCCAGAAAACGATCTCAATATATTTAACTTTACCCCTTTCCCAAGACCATTAATAATTACCCTATTACAAATATTTTTAGATATTAATAATTTATCGTTAGAAAATTCTCTTTAAGATGCATAGACTTAATTAACTTTTCATTCAGTTTTGAAGAAAAAGTGTCATTTTAACTAGGAGCCTAGTTGTGAGTCATCGTCCAACCGGACACGTGTGGCAGGTAGGATCATGGTAGGATGAGGACGATGAGGTAGCGAGCCCCGCAGCGTTGCCAAACTTTGCAAGTCCCAAGTGAAAAGATATCGCGCGCGGACTTTTTATAGCAGTCGGGGAAAGACGACCGCGACGGCGCGGCGCGGTGGTAGATGGTCTGATGTTTTTAGAAAAGAACCCCCTCTTCGCCCCTCGTCATTGCCTGGCGTACCTGACTATACGAGGGTCTTTGGAATCAAACCAGACTGTACGATCGAACTTTTCTCAAAGGTGATGAAGACTCAAGTAATGTCAGGATATCGTTTAACGCCGTTTTAAATTAATTTAAATTAATTAATGGCTAATTAAATTCTTAATTCTTGACCTCAAAGCTGCAATGACACGTAAAATGTACGACATAACTTGTTACGTAACAAACGCCTATCTGCATGCCAATCACGACATACGGCTTGGTGGTGACCACCACTTGCTTGGTTTTCACGATGCCACTATGCCAGAATAACCAGTTAACTATTGGGAGCTTACATCTTACATCTTACATTGGTCCACTTCACCGAAGTCAACAAGACTTGGAAATCGTCAAATTCTTGAAATGTTTTTTTCCTTTGTTATTTCTCCCTTGATTTTGTGCTCTTCTTTCTTCTCTTTTCGGTAATTTATACGGGTCTTGCTTGGTATTTGTGCTCCTCATAGAATTCTGCTAATGTGTAGTAGGGCCTATCCAGTAAATATTGCTGTAGATTATTGGTGAAACATTTTGAGCTTGTTATTTCTTTTAAGTGTTGCGGTAGGAGGTTGAAAAGTATAAAGCCTGTATGTATAGGAGTTTTTCTTGTTTTAGTGATTCTGTGCTGTGGGATATTCATATTCTTGCCATTTCTGAGATCATAGTTGTGACAGTCCTTTCGTTCAGCTGGTGGTTGTGTTTTCATAAATACTATTGTTTCCAGGATATATAAATAGATGACTGTTAAAATGTTGTTTGAGCTGAAGAAAGGTTTACAGTGTTGCTGGAGGTGAAGGTTATTGATAATCCTAATGGCTCTTTTGTTGAATCATAATTGTTTGAATTTCTGTGTTGCTGGCGGATCCCCAAGCTATTATACCATAGCGAATGTGTGAGGAAAACAAGGCATGGTATGCGGTTACAGTGGTTTACATATTTGTGATGGCCCTGATTCTCCTAAGTGCGTATAGAATAGATGATAATTTGTTTGGCAGGTGGTCGATGTGAGTGTGCCAGTTTAGATTATTGTCAACTATGATTCCGAGAAATTTTGTATGAGAAACTATTGCTATTGAATTTTGTGCTGAATCTTTTGTCGGCTGCACCTCCTTCTGATGGGGGTAAAATTGATGAAGTGTGTTTTAGATTTGTTGATTCGGAGCTTTACAAATTGACAGGTTTTGGTAGGTGTATTAAATTTATCTTCTATTTGATTTTGTAAACTATTTCCTGATTTTATTGGTGTTAGAATGGTGGTGTCACCTGCAAACATTATGCAGCTGTTATTCTGAGGAAAAGTTGTAGGAAAAGAGTTTATATAAATGAGAAAAATCAGGTGTCCGAGAATTCCTTTAAAACGGAATGATTTCACTTGGCCAGTCGCCGTAATTGATAAACTGTCACACCCAGGGGCGGATACAGACCATCGTTTTAGGGGGGGGGGGGTCGTGAGTGAAAAAATATATAAATTGTCAAAATACCCTAACCTTTACGGTGAAAATGGGTAAACTACGTGAAGGTCCGAGGTTTTTTCCCCCTGTATCCGCGCCTGGTCACACCACACCTGCTGTCATTGACAAAGTGTCAACCGGCCTTCAATCTCCACCAAACATCTAGACCAAACACAACGTCAATGATCTAAACAATAATTCTTTACCTTGCCAGAATTGTGTTTTTATTTCTCAGTTATGTTAGAAGTGTGTCCATACTGACGCGCACCCTACGGTAATCTGCAGGTGTGCAAGTAACCTGCAGTATTTAATACAAAGGATGAGAAAAATTATTCGTCGGAAAGCTACTCTAAATACGTATTAAATAAATTATTTATTGATTGAGACTATGGCTCGCGATCACATATTACGTAAATGATTGGCCCAACAATATCCAAACAAAGGGACACTAAGCTCTTAAGAGGACGTTGGAGTCAGAAGAAATATCGTCGCTGACCCTAGCGCTACGGGCTATTTCAATGTTAAAACGCACAAAACATGTCTTTACTGAAAACCATGTTTTTTGTTACTGTTTGACCTATTGTTTTGGAATAAATTTTGTTTGAATCTTTATAAAGTTTTGATCAGTGTTTGCTGGGAGTTTTATTTTTTAATGACTAGGAAAAACTACAAAATATGTATAAAAATATAGACTTTAAATAACTATATTTTTGGAAATGTATTATTTTATTTAGAAAATAGCGAGAAAACCACCTGCGTCTTCAAAATACCTTTAATTTGAGACTTCTTTCATAATCGTATGTTGATAAATAAGCGAGACATATGGTTTTAAGTTTAACATTGTTCTTATGGAGGTAAACTCCAAATGGCCGCTCTCCAACGCCCTCTTAAACGACGTTTTTAAGAGCTATAAGTAAATAAATAAATTTGTATTTGTCTTAAAACAATGAACCACATAAAATTATAAAATGAGAATAGTGAGCCAAGACAAGAAAATAATTTAGAAAGGTGTAAGTAACCCTTTTTCTGAATGATTTTAAATCAGATTGAGAGGATGCAAACTGACTAGACCAACAGCCTGTCAGACGGTGTTCCTCGGGGAGGTGGGAGGGGGGAACGTTAATCTGACAGGTGTAGGACGTGCTAGGGCAAGTCGTCTGCAACATTGGAAGTTTCCTCTGGCACACTACTCTGGATTAAAATTGTGGTAGTCGTTGATATTATTTCATTACTAGGTTTTGACTGTCATGAGCGTATTTAAGTATGAGAAGCGAATTAACCTTATGGATTACAAAATGTGGTGATTCTGTAGTAAATGTCCTAATACTGTACTATTTACAGTCATTTACATTTGTTCAATGGCTGATGTAAATATGATTGTGGTTGTACTTTTAAACCTTATTAAAACATATATTTACGTAAATCAAATTAGCATTCATTTTGTTAAGTAATTGTGCCAAAGTTTTATTTCATTACTGGAATCATTTCACTTTTCGGCCATATTTCAAGATTTACAATATTATCCGTGTTTCGTTTATGGGAAAGTACCGGGGAGACCGAGCTCGTTGATATTTGATTAGTTTATTGAACATTTAAAAACTCAATATGTGAGTATCAGCGACTGTGGATAACAATCCTTGGGGCACACCATAATATATACTAATTGGTCCTGAATAGTTTCCATTGAATTATAAATACTGTATTCTATTAGTGTTTGCCTTCACTTCGTTTCATTGGCAACGAACAAATTTTTCCAATGGAATGCCAATACTAATACTGTACGTTCCACTTTACACAGCATTGTGTCTGGCTTATAGCAAACATACTGGGTGAATGGGTTTATTTTTAATCATGAATTTATTGAAAATCAAATATAATGAGTGTAGTACCACTATACTCTGTGTATATAGTTATGAAATACGCATACATTGTTGGGGGCAAAAAGTGTTTAACCTTAACTCCCATAAAACCTTTTTTGATTTATTCAAACTTCGTTTATATCGCCTTAAAGTTAGTTAAACCATTGACTTTGAAGCTCTCTCTAAGAAAATGACCCTCGTCTAACATCGCAACAAAAATCAAGTATTTGATTTTACAACTGAATATATGATACGCCATTCAATTAATATATCTCTTGCACCTTGAGTAGGCATAATTTGCATAAGAGAAACGCACGCTGAACTCGCACTGCCAATACGGTATATGTATATCGACTGTAATAACACGCTGGGTTAGTTATGCACTAGTTCTCGCTCTGGTATGCACGATGCTCATGCTTAGAAGTTTTCCTTGAGTGCTTTCAACCGTTATAGTTTTTGAATGCATCACGAGCTTTGGATGACCGTCAGGGCATTTTCTGCAGACTGGTCGTCTTCCCGTTGACATTGGCTATAGCTACATCATGTCTTTTAAAATTTTCTCTTCCTTCATAAAATACTTTCCAGACCAACATACAATGTCACAATTATGTTACAATTATGTTATGTAGATTTTATGTTACAATGTTTTATGTAGTGTATCATAAAATACAGCTTCCTTTCACAGCCTCGACGTATAAGTGTGAACACTAAATGAAACTCACTCTTCTCGCATATTCCAAACAACACTAGTGTACAACGTGGGCGAACATGCAATGTTTATTTTGCGGTAAGCAACTGATATTTTGCCCTCGGTGTTCATAAGATATCTAGCAAATGGTTACAACACATGGGTGAGTGCCGATTACGTGTTGGTGGGTGCGACAACAGTCTTATGTTTCACCATATCGAGATTGTTTATTACTTTTACTTTATGAAGAGATCAACTACAAATATTTAGTTATAGTCCTATAGCATCTCAATTTTTCTTGTGGATGCAAAAATAAATCTTTATAACTGATGAAATTGTGCTGTTCCAAAAACATCTATACTTTATTTCAAAGCAAATACATAAATGTCTGTAGTAAATCGAATGGAACCATATAATTATAGAATGGCTAGTAGCCCAACATTTGCCAGAGGTAGAGGTCTTTGGTATTAGGTAAATGAGATGAAATGTCTATACGATTTTAAAGAATATTTACCAAGAAGATATTTGTATAGTTGTTTTTAGCGAATTTCCCCTATAGAGAAGAAGCTATTACCGTAGGTGGCATGGTAATATTTAAGCCCGAGACCATGATAACTTTTTGTTTTGAGGTCCCCAGATGCCAAAAACACTATTCGTTCAAATTTGTATTTATGTATATATATATATCTATATTTCTATACATATATATCCGACCGCTCGATCTGGTTTTCGAACTAGTCATAAATGTTACTCTCCACATTTTTGCCAAATGTCTTTAAAATCGGGCGCTTCTTCAAAAGTTATCGCGGTAACGGACACACACACACACACATATACATATATATATATATATATATATATATATGTGTGTGTGTGTGTGTGTGTGTGTGTGTGTGCGATAACTTTTGAAAGAAGCGCCCGATTTTTAAGAAATTTGGCACTAAACCACTAAACCTAGCTTAATGATTCAAAATACTAAATTGTTTGTTTTTTAAGCTCTATAAAATGACTATAACCAAAATCTAGTGTTTTTTAAATTTTGGGGTAAAAAGTTCAAAAAAAAGATTTTTGGAAAATTTTAAATCCCCATAAAACCCCCTTCCCATAGACCGATCGATCTGATTTTCGAACTCAAGTCATAAATGTTACTCTCCACATTTGTGCCAAATGTCTTAAAAATCGGCCGCTTCATTCAAAAGTTATTGCGGTAACGGACACACACACACACACACACACACACACACACACACACACACACACACACACACACACACACACACACACACACACACACACACACACACACACACACACACACACACACACACACACACACACACACATATATATATATATATATATATATAGATGAAAAATAAGTAACATGAGTACCCTGGAGAAAACATTTTAATTAATTAACACTACATGTTTCATATATATTAATATATATATTAATTTAGTATATATATATATATATATATATATGTGTGTGTGTGTGTGTCTGTGTGTGTGTGTGTGTCCGTTACCGCGATTACTTTTGAAAGAAGCGCCCGATTTTGAAGAAATTTATCACAAATGTGGAGAGTAACATTTATGACTTTGAGTTCGAAAACCAGATCGATCGGTCTATGGGAAGGGGGTTTTATGGGGATTTAAAATTTTCCAAAAATCTGTTTTTTGAACTTTTGACCCTAAAATTTTAAAAACACTAGATTTTTGCTACAGCCATTTTATATAGCTTAAAAAATAAACAATTTAGTATTTGAATCATTAAGCTAGGTTTAGTGGTTGTGGAGAAAAGTCAAAAAATGTGTCCATAAAATTTCCCATGTTAATCTTATGGGAATACGGTTTTTAGATTTTCCTCAGATAATTTCACTAAAAACTCCACATTTCTTTCTACCAATCAGTTTAGCTCTACAAAACAATCATTTTGGCGTTTTAATTGTTGTTTTACGTCCAACCGCTGCAGTGGTGTTCAAAGTGCTAAACACAGTACGTTGTCCAATGTTATCCTTATGGAGAATGAATAAAATGTTACATTTAGATTATTTATGTATGTATACTGATGAAACTTGGTATGTGGCTTCAACTAGTTGCATTATATAGATATTAGCACCAAAAAATGTTTTTTGTTGATTTTTCCCGGTAGCAGCAAAACTGCATACTCGGCCCCCATGTTATTCATATGGAGAATAAAGTAAAGTTTTATATCTCCCTTAGTTATGAACCTAAATTAATAAAACTTGGTATGTAGGGTCAACTGGTTGAGTTATATTGATAGTTGCAAAAAAAACATTTCTTATCTTCCTTGTTCTACCAAACCTGCGTACTCAATTATAATGTTATTCTTATGGAGAATAAATCAAATATCACTTATTAATTAATGTATTTTTGTGAAACTTGGTAAGTGGCTCTATAGGTAGTAGTGATACCCATATATATGCATTGTAAATTCGCTGAGTTCGCAGGTTTGCTGCGACGGGGGTATTTTTCTTCTTGTGACAACTAGTGTGGGCTTAAGAAGACTCGTACAACAACTATCCACAGATAACACCGAGCATCACGCTTATGACTGGACTAATTGTTTCTCATCGTGGCGTCATATTTAGCCAGATAGACTGACAGTTTTGATTCAACGTTTTAAAATCAGAATTAGGGAAATCTGCCAGTTGATTGACAAATCATCCATAAAGTAATAAATAGCTTTTATACATTCGCGCACTATTGAAGCTGGACAGACCTGTTTGTACAGCTGTAATATCACATGTCTACTTTCCTTGACATGTATCATATCATATTACGGCCTAGCCTAATTAATAAATGCATTAAAAAGAGGATTTTTAGTTTATTGCAAAATTCCAAGTTATAAACTACTAGATGTTACCCGCAGGCTTCGCCTCGCAAATGATTTATAAAACTATGCCAGTTTTGTGTGCTGCATTCTGTGGTTAGCCCGTGGAACTACTACGAATCAAGATCAGCTGCTTGTATTTTCATCAGCTCAAACTTGAGTGAATGCCCATAAGAATAACACAGAATTGGAATCGGGAACTTTGAACCCCCGTGGGCAAAGCCCAATAGAATTTTTGCAACTTTAATATGCCTATATGTTACTCAGGTCTATCAAGTACCTCTCTGTCAAATTTTGTAAGCTCAATGAGTCCAGTGGTTAGAGCGTGATTGAGACACAAATTTCTAAACAAACATACAAACTTACAAACTTTCACATTTATAATATTAGTAGGATCATTACGAAGCTACCTGCAAATAGTATGTACAAACTGTTCAAAATTGCAATCAGAGAAAAATATTATTGTGTCATATTGCGTAACTTACGTGAGGTCTACCTCTCCGTCGCAAAGTAAACTCGATAGTAACCTACCTCTGATTTTCCATTCTCCCAGACCTCACTGACTTGCACTTTTGTGGTTCGCATTCCGCGTCATACTGAGGGATGAGATGGTTCAAGGCCACTGAGACACTCAGACCGCAGTAAGCGATCCCTTGACCTCCAAGTTTTGCACTTCCAGAGACTCTCAGCCTCTTTATTCTATTGTCCACTACTTAAACATACGACTTGATACCCTTATCGGATTAAACAAATTGCGGTTTGGAAATAGACAAATTCTTCTGAGGACAATACACGATGAAAAGTTGTGGTTTTGTCTTACAGAGTAATGGATATTTTCTACATTTGCTTTGTTTCATGGAGTTTATTTGCTATTGTTTTATTTATTTTATTTTTTGCGCCATGATAAGAAGTGAGAG
Source organism: Allygus modestus (assembly GCA_963675035.1). Lineage (NCBI taxonomy): Eukaryota > Metazoa > Arthropoda > Insecta > Hemiptera > Cicadellidae > Allygus > Allygus modestus. Next base: position 133,458,064 of record OY776112.1, on the reverse strand, counting down.
AGAAGAGCTCGTGGTAGGTAAACGGGGGTACTAAAGTCTATTTAAACCCAGGAGTAGGCGGAACCAGTCGGCCGTACTAATACCCTCACCCCTTGGGTCTATTGTGTGAGATCGGGTATGGGAACGCGTCGTCGGCCTTTGTCAGTGAGTCATTGCTGCTGGTCCCAGTGTCAATATGCAAACTTTTTTAATTGAAATAAAAACTTAAAACAAAATACATCTCGCGCTGTGTTTTGATCGCCTGATTATTTTGATACCAAATATGAAGGAAATCGGTTAATTTTGGGGAAGGCAAAGTAAATAATTAAATCGTATAAGTGTTTTTCAAATAGTGTTGAATGGTCATCAATACGTCAATAAATTTACTTTGTATGAACGATACCTCACCTAAAACCAAGTCTTTCAAGAATATACATTTACTTTGATTAAATGATTGATAAGTTTGATAACAACCACTTAATTACTACTGTACACAATTAATGTACGTACGTGTAATATTTTGTTATGCCTTTGTGACGTATATTTTGTAAGTTAGTTATAGAATTGTTAAGTCTCATTTTTTAATTATTAAACATATAATTAGAGGTATTTTTTTTAATTTTTAACGTTTTTGGAAAATTGAAAATTATGATAATACACAGTGCACCAAAACAGTTTAACTTTCCTATTTTAGGTCCAAATAATCAGTGCTTAAACTTCTTGAAACAAATTACTTTGATGTCTGTGTCAAGTTATTTTTTTTGTATATAATTTTAAGATGTATTTAATTTTAATAGAGTTTTTTGTCAATATCAAGTTAATGAACAAGTGTAAATAAATGCACACTGATAACAGTATATATTTTATGTCTATATTTTAATAATGCATTTAATTAACAAAAAACAGTCTATCCACTGTTCTGTATGGCGATATTTACTATGTACAGTAGTAATTAAATGGTTGTTATCACTCATCAGTCATTTAATCAAAATAAATTTACTGACGTATTTATGGACATTAAAAACGTATTATGGTCACTATTTGAAAAACACTTATACGATTTAATTATTTACTTTGCCTTCCCCAAAATTAACCGATTTCCTTCATATTTGGTATCAAAATAATCAGGCGATCAAAACACAGCGCGAGATATATTTTGTTTTAAGTTTTTATTTCAATTTAAAAAGTTTGCATATTGACACTGGGGTCAGCAGCAATGACTCACCGGCAAAGGCCGACGACGCGTGCCCATACCCGATCTCACACAATAGACCCAAGGGGTGAGGGTATTAGTACGGCCGACTGGTTCCGCCTACTCCTGGGTTTAAATAGGTTACCAAACTGTTGTCACTGTCTCCGATTTTTTCTTACGCACAGTCAATGACGTCCAACTATTTTATTTTACCTCATCTTAAAGCGCACAGACTAAAAATAATAATTGTATTTTAAATCACTAGATAACTCACCGATACACGATTGTGTGACTCGGTGTGAATAATTAAAGTTGGACGAGTGAGAAGGAGTTGTAATTTTAGTGAATAAAATCGTTTGTTTCCTAAATAAAATTGGTAGTTGGTAGATCAGATTATATTTTAGCGACAAAGGCAATACGAGAACTGCGGCTTATTGCAGGCGTCTAACCAAGCATCGAATCGCGTTACCAGTTTTAAATCTGGTACTGAGAGCCAAACGTTCCAATCCGCAGCTCTTTCATGAGTATTGAAAGAAATCGACACAAAAACAAACGTGAGTGACAAGTCACTTGCCGGTAATGTAGATATTAACATCGGTGATGAGAATCACTGATATCTTCCTACACATCCGCTTATTAACTTTTTATGAGATGCGTGTTTCTTGTACCCGGTGGAACGATAAAGCGAGACACTGGCGTTGCAATGCGAGGGTAAAGATTGGCAGCTAGCCAAGGCGCCGCCACGCACCAGAGCAGGGAAACTTGTGGAGAGCTCCCCAATGCATTGTGTATTGTTTTAGGGAATTCCCCCTATAGGGAAGAATACCGCAGGTGCTATTACCGTAGGTCTCATGGTAAGACTTAAGCCCGAGACCATGATAACTTTTCATTTTGAGGTCCCCAGATGCCAAAAACACCATTCGTTCAAATTTATATATATATATATATATATATATATATATATTTATTATTTTTAAAAGAAAATTACCAGAGTACCCTTCAAAATTCATTTTTAATTCACTGACACGTGTTTCGAGGTTTACCTCATGATCACAGTGCAGCTAATAACCTTAAACTTAAAATTAAATAACCTGTAAATAAACAAAACAGTATGATAATTTTGTTAACATATGCTAAATTATCTATCTATATATGATTAATTACTTTTGATTTTTTTGATTGTTTCAAAGATTGGATTTTTTTGTTGCGCCTGCATTATATTTAGTATATTAGTTTTGTCTTCTGAATAATTCATGTAAATGTGAAGCTCTTCTTTTGCATTCATTTTGTCACCTTTCTTTTCAATAGACAAAACTTCTAAACTTTCTTGCAGTGTACCAAAATTGTGATCTGTAGTTAAAATATGTTCGGCAAATTTTGATTTTTGTGTGGTTTGGTTATTTGATTTTATAGCTTGAATATGCTCTTTATATCTACATTTAAAATTACGTCCAGTTTGCCCAACGTAATATTTTGGGCATTCCTTGCATGTCAATTTATATATTCCTGATCGGTCAAAAATGTCGGCGTTTTGATTATGTGAGCCGTTTGAAAATTTTGTTATCAAATGAAATGTATTATTCCTGGTTTTATAGCTGACTTTTAAGTTTGTATTTACGAAGGTTTTTCTCATAGCTTTGTTTAACACAGAACTATAAGGCATACAGATAAACTCTATCTTGTTTTGTCCATCAAAATTTTGTGAAGTTTTATTTTTAATTTTTCTTATGATAGTATCAATTATTTTAGATTTGTATCCATTTCTTATAGCTATCGATTTGATTGTACTTCTTTCTTCCTCAAAATGTTCTTCTGTCATCGGTATATTTAAAAGCCTATGTATCAATGAATAAAAACTAGACATTTTTTGTTGCCATGGGTGGTTGGAACTTTGTGGAATTATTAGGTCAGTTTGAGTGGGCTTTCTATATATTTTGAAACCGTGTTTGGTTCTTTCCTTAAATATAGTCAGGTCTATGAAGTTGATTTGTTCTTTTTGGGTTTCTATTGTGAATTTAATTTTCTCAGATAAGGAATTTAAATATTGCAATAAATCGTTACACTTGTTTTCATCACCATTAAAAAGACAAATAACGTCATCAACATATCTAAACCAATATATTATGTCGTTTTTAAATGGGTTGTTTTCATTAATAATTTTTGATGTTTCTAAATGATTCATGAATAAGTTTGCAAGCATTCCTGATAATGGTGATCCCATAGCAAGTCCGTCATCTTGTTTATAGTATTTTGAGTTGTATTCAAAATAATTTTGGTTTAAAGTTGTTTTTGTTAATTTTAATAAATCTTTTACTTCATTTTTGGGAATTTTATTTTTGTTTAGGTTGTTTTTGAGAATTTCAAGCGTTTCATTAGTTGGTATGTTTGAATACATATTTGAGACATCAAATGATATAAACATTGAGTTTGACATTTTATACTGTGTTTAGCACTTTCAATATCTCGGTAACCAATTGATGTAGAGAAATGATGAAAATACCAAATTGTGTGTTTTTTTAAGCTGAATCCAATGATAAAAACTAAAATTTGATTTTTTTCAAAAATTACATGTAAAAAATTCAAAAAACCCATTTTTGGGGTACAAAACCCCCCCCCCAAATACCCCTTCGGATAGAGCGATCTGGCTGGTTTTCGAACTGAAAGTCATAAATGTTGCTTTACACGTTTATACCAAATTTCATCAAAATCGGATCATTTTTACGAGAGTTATCGTGCTGACGGACACACACACACACACACACACACACACACACACACACACACACACACACACACACACACACACACACACACACACACACACACACACACACACACACATATATATACAGTTTCGAACGAATGGTGTTTTTGGGGTCTGGGGACCTCAAAATGAAAAGTTATCATGGTCCCGGGCCTAGGTCTTACCATGCCGACTACGGTAATAGCTTCTTCCCTTTAGGGGAAATTCGCTAAAAGGTCTGATCTTAATGAAATTTGGCTCAAATGTGTAAAGTACCATTTATTTGAACGAGTTAGAAAACCAGACAAATCGCACCATCTGAAGGGGGGTTTTGGGGAGGTTTTGTACCCCAAAAATGGGTTTATTGGGGTTTCCACATGTAATTTTTATTTAAATCAAATTTTAATTTTTACCATTGAATTCAGCTTAAAAAATTTGGTATTTTGATCATTGCTCTACGTCAATTGGTTACTGAGAAGATATTGAAAGTGCTAAACACAGTACGTTGTCTAATGTTATTCTTATGGAGAAAAATAAAAATTGTATATCTCGCTTATTTATAAACATAAACTGACGAAATTTGGTATATGGCTTCATCTGGTTGTTTGCACAAAAAACAATTTTTTGCCTATGGTTCCCGTAGCAGCAAACCTAGGTACTTGGTCCCCATGTTATTCTTATGGAAAATAATGAAAATGTTATATATCGCTTATTTATGAATTTATATGGATGAAACTTGGTATGTGACTTCACTCAGATAAGTTTTATTGACATTTGCATCAAAACCCATTATTTTGTGTTCATTGTTGCAGCAAACCTGCGTACTCATCCCCAATGTTATTCTTATGGAGAATAATTAATATTTTAAATATCGCTTGTTTGTGAATATATTTCTTATGAATCCTGTCAAGTATTTTAATGTGTTATTTTATATATTCATTGGAAATTCGCTGAGTATGCAGGTTTGCTGAAACGGGGGTATTATTTCTTTGGCTTAAAATTGAATTCAAGTAAGTGATCGTCGAGTGTTGCATACCCAAGCTCAAAGTTAACCTTATCTCGGAATGTTTCTAGCTGCACTGGTAGCTTGTGGGTTGTAAATTACTTCTTCTGGCTGAAAATCGAATTTATGAATGTGAGCCGTGAGGTTTTGTACCAACGTTCAAGTTACTTTTGTTTTGACAGCATTTCTGGTGAAATATAATTAATTTTAGAATAAAAATTTGTAGGATTGCTTAAACCATCTGGCCATACAACATTTTCCCGGGCCATTCCAATTCAAGTGGGCGCTCGTGACGTTTTTCCCCTACCCCTGCCAGGTTTAGCGCTGTCATTGTTTACTTCAGTTTGATGGTCGACCTTGGACTCGGTCCTATTGGCGCGAGTGGTCTAGCAACGCACTTCAAAATCCGGTTCTGCCATTGACTATGTCACCTTACCTCCAAACGCTTGGGTTACATCTGTTATATCTGTTCCCGGGCTGTTTCATTGATTCGTTCACTATGTCAATGCGGTCGATCGGTTGCAGTGAGCCAGCTAGACAGCCGAGAAAAGGTATCTCAGTTGGCAAAGGGTTGTTGCATTTGCCATGGAAGCATAGGACAAGAGATGTGTGTCCAGTGGAATATGGAATATGTGAACGAAAGAAATGTAAATTTGATGTTCCGCTCCGATTATTATCGGTGTAGCACTAGAACTTGCAGAAGCTTCATCTTAGCGATTTGTTACAGTAGATGTCTTCTTAAAAGGGGGCTCCAGTCATCGGCGTCTACCTGCTTCTCCTTTAAGGCCAGTCTCTTTCAAAGCGCGTCTCTTCTTAACGAATTATCCGAAATCGTTGATTTGTGGTTCATTCCGAATAAAAAATACCTAGTGAATTCAATGAGCTGAATTTCGAAATCTATATAAATAAAGCAGAGTTCTTATCTGTGTTTGGATCACCGTACGGCTAAACTGCAAGCAGTTAAGGCATGGAATTTTCACGGTAGGTTCCTTTATGTCAATTTCAATGTTAAACAAATGAGACCATACAGTTACAGTTTTCTGCTAATTATTTAATGTTATTCAAATAAACAGCTGACAATTTGGTATTTTGATCATTGCTCTACGTCAATAGGTTACTGAGATATTGAAAGTCCTAAACAAAGTACGTTGTCCAATGTTATTCTTATGGAGAAAAAGAAAAATGTTACGCCTTGATTATTTATGAACATAAACTGACAAAACTTGGTATAAAGCTTCATCTGGTTGTGGTTTATTGTTGTTTGCAAAAAAAAACAAATTTTTCTCCTATGGTTCCCGTAGCAGCAAGTCTAGGTACTAGGTCCCCATGTTATTCTTATGGAGAATAATTAAAATGTTACATATTGCTTATTTATGAATTACGGGATGTAATAAAAGACGTCTTACAACACTTAAGATATATTTACACTTATACTGATTCACATACAGACGGTAAACATATATAAAAGATGGTACTAGGCTATCGATTTCGACCAGTCACACCAGTCATCATCAGGCCATGAGTTCTCTCATTGGCCTGATGATGACTGGTGTGACTGGTCGAAATCGATAGCCTAGTACCATCTTTTATATATGTTTACCGTCTGTATGTGAATCAGCATAAGTGTAAATATATCTTAAGTGTTGTAAGACGTATTTTATTACATCCCGTAAGTAATAACAACACGTAATATGCTAATAAAAAAGTTATTTATGAATGTATATGGATGAAACTTAGTATGTGACTTCACTTAGACAAGCTTAGATATTTGGATAAAAACCCATTACTTTGTGTTCCTTGTGGCAGCAAACCTGCATACTCATCCCCAATGTTATTCTTATGGAGAATAATTAATATTTTAAATAACACTTATTTGTGAATATATTTCTTATGAATTCTGGTAAGTGGATTAATGTGTTACTAAGACATTATAAATTCATTGGAAATTCGCTGAGTACGCAGGTTTGCTGCGACGGGGGTATTTAACTACATTTTATACCCGGCTGAAACCGGTATAATCAGCTTGTCTCTAATAGTTCATGCGTAAACTAAATTGTAAATATGAATATTATGGAATTTTATTGAACTATTATTATTTATGATATCAATATTTTGTTCACTGAAATCACTAGATAGTTTTCTTCTTTAAAATAAGCCATAAATAAACGATTTCGAATAAATCGTTAAGGAGGGACGGGCTTTTAAAGTTAACATTGGCCTTATGAGAGAAGTAGGTAAAACGCCGAAAGTTTCGTAAGTGGAGCCCCTCTTCATTAGTGCCTTCCTCGCCAGCTTGTGGTTTGTGGTATGCATTGCAGTTAAACACGCCACACCAAAGAATCAACAATCAACCACTGTCAACACACTGTGACCTTCAGTTTAGTAAGCAAAGTATGGTTTTCCTGCTGCATAGCTCAGGGTAACACTACGGTGTTACTCCATTGCGCTCTTCTCATTACAGGAGTTGCGTTGTGGTGTCGTGTGTCCTCCATTGCGCAACGCGATGACGACCACTATATCAAATGACATTAGATCTAAGGTCGGCAGATTTATTATTTTGTTTTGACCGCTGCACGGTAAACAGGCAGGATTTACCTTGGAAGACACTTAAGTTTATTGCAACGATTGAATTGAAATAACGATTGAATTGCAAAATACACACTTAAAGCATAGGGACTTGCAGTCTAATCAAGTAAATTGTGGATGTGATGGTGCAAGTGGGAATGAATGTATAGATACTACCTATACAGTTACGGCATATTCAGTGGTGCGACGATAATGCTAGACCCTCGTAGAACTATGCATAAACAATGGGAAGTGTCGGAATGGATCATTGTTTAATTTTAATCGTGAACTAATGAAATTTGTTCACTGGATTTTTAAAGAAAAACCGTTCAAATTTCTGAAATCGGCTTGTTACAGACTAAACAGATTTTTTAAATATAAAATAGTCGAACTAAGTATCTAAAAAGGCGGACTACAGTACTCTAGCGGATTCCCCAATACGCGGGAATCTGCTTGAATAATTCAAGAAGCTTGAATTCCATCAACTCTTGAATAATTCAAGAGTTGATGGAATTTGCAGGGCTAGTGGGCTACCAATGAGCTTCGCTTCTTCATGCACCTACCATGTAAGTTTATTTTTGATTTCTTTATTGGTATAAATCTTAATTGCCATGGTTAATTTATGGTTAAGACTACATTAAATTAGCAGAGTATGTAATGCCAATAATAATTAATAGAATTTTGATTAATTGAATCTCACAACAAAAATCGTTATCCAAACAACTACATCATATACTTTTCATTTGAAAATATACCTGCAATCTAAGAGTATGTGTAGAAAAATAAAAGTCTTATGATTCCATATTTTACTCCGCAGTGTACGGTACTCAGAGTAAATGCTCCATTTATTTTGACGGATCGACACAGATTCAATCGGGCATACTCGTTTTGCGCACAGTGGTGGAATCTGTCAAAATCATTAGACGTTTTGCGAACCGCGGTCACTTGGGATTCCTCGCGGTCCTAGTCGACTTTCGCACACGGTCAATGCATACTGCTCTAATGGTCTGACCGCAGGTTTAAATTAGATTGCCGCAAATCGAAGATAAACGTACTAGTTATTAATACAAAAAGGAACAAGAAAAACAAATTTTTAAAATACTAGTGTTGCGGCCGCTATCGCGACCACAGGAAATAATCAGCTGTTTCAGGAATACTCTTCTACCGTAACTCCTTGGTAGGAAAACATGTCAGTTCGTAAACAAAGTAAATGTAAACAAAGCAGACGTTTTGAAATTCCCATGCTTTTCTTATGAGGGATGTTTTACGTTATTACTCAAATAAGGTTGCTTTTCAAGAAAAACAAACGACACGTGCAGCTTCCCTGACCTCGCTTACCCCTAAAAATATCTGTTCGTAGCTTGGGATCCATTACAGCTCGAGAAACAGCCGCGGACGGACGGACGCACGGAGCCACAGACAAATGCGAATTATGGGATTGATTATTAGTGGTGAAAAAGTTCCCTGGAAAAACTGAATTGAAAATACTTAAGAAATACTAAACATATTTTGTTTTCTGCTTAAGGGTTCTTTTGCACTTTTTGGATAAGGTAGTGATGAGAGTTGCGCGCTTCCAAAGTACGCCGACAGATTGTTTTCATATTTGGTTTGAAAAATTGTTTAAATTAAGATAGGCCATACAGATAAATATATACACGTATGAAATTTAAAATATACATACCCAAACCGCATTCTTTTGCAATTCGGGAACTCACCTACCATTGAAAGCAGAAAAATCCCCAAAACAACCCCGTGTTGGTATAGTGGCAAAGGAATTTGTCGCTCACTAGAATGCGGCTGTTACATTCAACGGCCGCAGGCTTTCATTATGAGTATTTCTTCCAAGCGAACGTCTTAAATACTAAAAATACATTAATACTTGAATCTAGATCATACTACTCTTGGTACCACATTCTTCATAAAAAACAACCATATTTTTGTATAAATACAACAAAACTTGGTTTTTTGTGTCTAAAAAGGGGTATAAAACATACTTTGCCATATTATATTTATTAACTCTGCATACTCAACACATTATATTATTGAAAGTAAGTAAAGGATTGATAGGGGATGAAGGGATTAGTTCTAGCCCGATGAAAAGTGACCGTGTGCGCAAACCGAATAACTCATCGGGGGGGCCATAAAACTGACCCTCGTCAAAAACCTTACCGCTGTGCGCTAAACGGGTATTCCCATTCAATCACCCCATTCCCACTCTTGGAGGTTGGTAGTTAGAATAAAAGTTGTCTTCAATTGCAGATTGACTGGATTATAATTTACTGCAGTCATTTAAACTCAAGACACTAATAGACTTGTTAGACAGGTCATCGCTTGTTACCTTTTTATTCCAAGGCTGTCATTTTTTCAACGACTATCTTGTTCCCAAGATTGATGATCAGTGTTAAAAACAAATTACCAGTTAACGTTTTATCGCCTCGACTGGCCAGTTTTTATTAAATGATCTTGTTTAATCGATCTCATCATTTTACACCTTGTTAAATTGATAGCATCAAGATGTTATAACCTCACACGAGCAAGTAAACAAAAAACAAAATACCCCCGTACTCAGCGAATTTATAATGCATATATATGTATATCAATGTTGTATATATGTGGTATCAATACCACATAAAGCCACATATAAAGTTTCTACAATATACATGCAAAAGTAAACAATTTATGACATTTTAATTATTCTCCATAAGAATAACATGGCGGATGAGTATGCAGGTTTACTGAAACAAGAAACACAAAACAATGTTTTATACATGTAATTATGCCCCAACTCCGTCTTATCTTAAATTTATAAATTGTATAATGTCAAATGTCAACTTATTTATTTACTATCCAATTTGGCTGAATTTTTGCAAGTGCCCTCACCTATTATATGCAAAATTATATGTATGCTATGTAAAATGTATATACATTAATCAGAAAATACTAACTTAAGTGTTCGATATAATTGATTTTGGATAGAGTTACCCTAGGCTAGTGTGTGTAAATGGTAACTATGGTGTATTTGGTAGATTTCAATGGTTCTCAGATGTATTGTTGTACAAGACTAATAAGATTCCAATTCAACCTTATCTTGTACTATAGAATTTATATTACAATCACAAACTTGTTCATTTACTGTCAGATGTAACGGTGTTTCAGAGCAGTTATTTCCACGCTTTTATATACATAATATGTCTCCATAGTTTGTACAGATAATAAGTATGAATCCCAAAAGTCTAGTTTTGTGTTTGTGGATCGATATGGCTGGCTATGGCTGGAAATACTGCTATTTTTCCCGAGTCCCTGAGATTAAGACCTCTAAAATGAGCCGTCTCCCATCACCTTGCAATTTGCCAAACTCCTACAATTTTGACTTAAACATTTCGCTTACAGAATTTTAATCTTTATAATTATCTTTTTATCTTATATTAATATATAAATACCCCCGTCGCAGCAAACCTGCGTACTCAGCGAATTTCCAATGCATAATATATGTCTTAATACGACATAAAGCCGCATACCAAGTTTCATAAAAATATATTCACAAATAAGCAAAATATACAACTTTAATTATTCTCCATAAGAATAAGATTGGGGATGAGTACATAGGTTTGCCGAATCAAGAACATAAACAATTGGTTACTATGCAAATATCAATATAACTCAACTAGGTGAAGCCACATAGCTAGTTTCATCAATATACATTCATAAATAAGCGATATATCCTATTTTGATTAATCTCCATAAGAATAACATGGGAGATGAATACGCAGGTTTGCTGCAACAAGGACCGAGAAAATGGGGTTTTAGGCAAATATCAATATAACTCAACTAGGTGAAGTCATATGCAAGGTTTTATTAATTTATGTTCATAATTAAGGGAGACATAGAATTTTAATTGTTATTCATAAGAATAACATGGGGGCTGAGTACGCATGTTTGCTGCTACGGGAACCTTTAGCAAAAAATTTGTTTATTTTAGCAAATATCAATAGACCACAACCAGATAAAGCCGTATACCAAGTCGTCAGTATACGTTCATAAATAAACGAGGTATAATTTGTTTCTTACTCTCCATAAGAATAAAATTAGACAACGTACTGTGTGTAGCACTTTTAATATCTCGGTAACCGATTGACATAGAGGAATGATCAAATTACCAAATTGTGTGTTTTTTTAAGCTGAATCTAATGGTAAATCAAAAATTTGACTTTTTCAACAAATTCACTTTTTGGGGCACAAAACCCTTCCAAAATAAATGTTGCTTAACACGCTTACACCAAATTTAATGAAAATCGGACCATTTTTACGAGAGTTATTGCACCCACGGACACACGCGCGCGCGCGCGGACACACGAACACACGGACACACACACACGGACACACACTGACACACACACACGGACACACACACGGACACACACACACGGACACACACACACGGACACACACACACGGACACACACACGGACACACACACACGGACACACACACACACACACACACACACACACACACACACACACACACGGACACACACACGGACACACACACACACACGGACACACACACACACACACACACACACACACACACACACACACACACACACACACACACACAGACAGACATCACGTAAAAACCACTTTTTTGGGTTCAGGGAGCACCAAAACGAATATTTCCACTAACAACTCAAATTCGAAAATTTTGACGTAAACAATACTTTCTCCATATACTATGTATAGAGGGAGAAAGTAAAAATATAGTTCAGTTTAAAATACCAGCTAGCCGCCGCGACCCCTTGCAAATCACTCGCGGCCCCCTCGAGGTCCGCGGACCACCTTTTGGGAACCACTGGAATAGATTACGCTTTCCCTCATCCCTCTCTTCAGTCATAAGCCTTTTCCGTCCCTATATGCACATTTTTTTAAAGTAGGTAACCCTCAAAATAGTTCAGTTAACAACCGCATGTACCAAAAATAATAAAGTTTATGAAATTGGTTTTAAATTAATGCGTAGAAAACGTCTGGCGTTTGTATGTCTTACCTTGGGAGGTTGTGTTAATGAAACCAGATGTTCGCCAACGGTGGCTAATGTGTATGAGGGGAAATGTAAAATATTATTGACTGTGTCAGACTCCTGGGCGTCTGAGCGTGAAAACTGGCTCAATTTCAGCAATGAATGAGACTGTTTTACGACAACCTTTAAGTGATGATAATATATCGGGCTGAAATGTTCATATATTGGATTCTTTCTATGCTCTTATTATACAGTTGTGCGACAGAGTATCTCGATGATTAAGCATTATCATTCCAGTAGTAATGGAATTTGCATAATTAATGCAACATCTGTTTTTTTCTTTCTGCTGAACTGTGTTTTGTTTGGTATCAACGGCGTTAAGTAAATATAAGTGGCTTACTGGGGGGGCTATATCCCCTAACGTATAGTTTTTGTGTAAGTGGATAACCACAGCTGATCATTAGTTCATTTTGCTTATTAATAAGTGATATTTCCATAAGTGATAAGTGATATAAGTGATATTTCCATAAGAAAATCATTGGATCTTTGAAGTCCAGTGGAGACTAGCCCATGTAATTTTTGACATTTCTGATATTTTCCCCATCGTCCTTGGCTCTCAAGCTTTAAAATGAATCGTCATAACCTAACTTAACTTCTTCCTAGCTCGAGATATTTCGTGGACCGATTCGCTTATGGAATTAAATATAAAGATTCATAACTTTTCTTCCTTAAGGATTACATCGAAGATCGGGAGACCTGAAGGGTGGCATCCCGAGGACGGATGTGTATTGAAAATATTTTATCTAATTCACACCTTCACCCCTATGAATTAACCCATTAAGCGTAAAATCGGCCTTGTACTTTCTTCGATCTTACCTTTTAAAAACTTGTATGTAAGTTAATTAATATATATTATAGGATGTGATAGTGTAAAATTGTAGACATATTTTAACTCCTGTTACTGTTGCCTTTTGGAACCACTACGTGACTGAAGTGTTTCAACTGTTTCTCTTCTGTGCAGTATGGGAGACGACACGGTGCTGAGTTGGGACATCCGGGACCTCACTGTGACCTCCACCTCTCGCTCCCTCCTCGGCCCGGACATCGTGCACCGCCACACGCTCCTTAGGAACGGTGCGTAGCCAGGGTGTCAGAACTTAGCCAACTCAGAAACTTTTTGTTGCCGTTGTAAATTATGTTTTTTGCAAACAAATTTGTAACTCCCTTTGACCTTGCCGACTTGTCAAAAGCAAAATTTATGATTCAAAAAATGAAAATGTGTAGGCAACAAAGGGGTCAAAGAGAGTTTACGACATTCGTTTGCAACTAAAGCAACATTTATACCAGTCACTTCAACAAAACCTGTTTTCTCATCAGTGCGCCTAAAAGATTACAAACAAAAGTTTACATAATATTCTGTCAACTCTGGTGTAAATGTACCACTTTGATGATTTTAGCGAATTTCCCCTATAGGGAAGAAGCTATTACCGTATGTCTCATGGTAAGACTTAAGCCGAGACTATGATAACTTTTTGTTTTGAGGTCCCCAGATGCCAAAAATACTATTCGTTCAAATTTATATATGCAGAGTGTCTCAAGTACGGTGTCTCAAGTAAGGTGTCTCAAACAGATTGCAGACAAACCACTTGACCTAGAAGGACGAAATAAAATTATTTCCCACTAAATCGACCGCAAGGAATAACGTAAAAATATTTGTAGTTTTTTACAAATACAGGGTATTAAAAAAACGGAGGGTCACTAGTTCGAATCTCGGAATTTTCAAATATAAATATATGTCAAGTTGTACATAATTTTAAAAACACCTTACGTGAGACAACCTGTGTCCGTGTATGTGTACGTATATGTGCGTTTCCGTGAATGCAAGAACTAGTAAAAAACGTCCGATTTCGAAATTTGGCTCAAATGTGTAAAATGACATTCATGACTTTAAGTTTGAAAACCAGCAAAATCGGACCATGGGAAGGGGGGTTTATGGGGTTTCAAAATTTTCCAAAAACCAGTTTTTTGCACTTTTTACCCTGACATTTTTAAAACACACAATTTTTGTTTTGAACATTTTATAGAGCTTAAAAAAACAAATAATATACTAGTTTGAATCATTAACCTAGGTTTGGTTGCGGATAAAATAAAAAAAAACGTGTTCATAAATCTCCCATATTAATCTTGTGGTTTTTAGCTTTTCCTCAGTTAATTTTATTGTATACTTCACATTTGCTGTTACCAATCAGTTTAGCTCTACAATACAATCATTTTGGTTTTAGCGAATTTCCCCTATGGGGAAGAAGCTATTACCGTAGGTCTCATGGTAAGACTTAAGCCCGAGACCATGATAACTTTTTGTTTTGAGGTCCCTAGATGCCAAAACCACTATTCGTTCAAATTTATATATATGTATATATATATATATATATATATATATATATATATATATATATATATATATATATATATATATATATATATATATATATATGTGTGTGTGTGTGTCCGTTAACACGATAACTTGAGTAAAAAACGTCCGATTTTGATGAAATTTGGCTCAAATGTGTAAAATGACATTCATGACTTTAAGTTCGAAAACCAGAAAAATCGGACCATGGGAAGGGGGGTTTATGGGGGTTTTAAATTTTCCAAAAATCAGTTTCTTGCATTTTTTACCCTAAAATTTTTAAAAAATTTAATTTTGGTTTTAACCATGTTATAGGGCTTAAAAAAACAAATAATTTAGTATTTTGAATTATTAACCTAGGTTAAGTGGTTGCGGAGAAAGTCCAAAAAAACCTGCTCATAAAATCTCCCATGTTAATCTTATGTGAAAAAAGGTTTTTGGCTTTTCCTCAGTTTATTTTAATGTAAACTTCACATTTGCTTTTACCCATCTGTTCAGTTTCACAAAAAAATCATTTTGGTGTTTAAATTGTGATTCTACGCCTAACCGTTGCAGAGATATTCAAAGTGCTAAACACAGTACGTTGTCCAATGTTATCCTTATGGAGAATAAATAAAATTTAATATCTCGATTATTTATGAATGCATGTTGATGAAACTTGGTATGTGGCTTCACGTAGTACTGGTACATTGATATTTGCACAAAAAATTGATTTTTTGTTGATTATTCCCGTAGCAGCAAACCTGCATACTCAGCCCCATGTTATTCTTATGGAGAATAAGTCAAATGTAATGTCTCCCTTAATTATGAACATAAATTAATAAAACTTGGTATGTAGCTTCACTTGGTTGAGTTATATTGATAATTATATAAAAACCCATTTTTCTGTTCCTTGTTGCAGCAAACCTGCTTTCTCAGCCCCCATGTTATTCTTATGGAGAATAACTATAATGTTATATAGCGCTTATTTATGATTGAATATTGATGAAACTTAGTATGTGGCTTCGCCTAGTTAAATTCTATTTATATTTGCATAAAAACCAATTGTTTCTGTTCCTTGTTTCAGCAAACCTACATACTCATTACCAATGTTATTCTTATGGAGAATAATTAAAATCGCTTATATGTGAATATATTTTTATGAAACTTGGTTTGTGGCTTTATGTGATATTAAGACATATATTATGCATTGGAAATTCGCTGAGTACGCAGGTTTGCTGCGACGGGGGTATTTAAATTGTGATTCAACGTCCAACCGTTGCCGAGATATTCAAAGTGCTAAACACAGTATACGTTGTCCAATGTTATCCTTATGGGGAATATTTAAAATTTGATAACTCGATTATTTATGAACGTATATTGATGAAACTTGGTATATGGCTTGGAATGTAGTACTGGTATATTGATATTTGCAAAAAATTGATTTTTTGTTGGTTATCCCCATAGCAGCAAACCTGCATACTCAGCCATAATGTTATTCTTATGGAGAATAAGTAAATTCTTATATCTCCCTTAATTATGAACATAAATTATTAAAACTTGGTATGTAGCTTCACTTCGTTGAGTTATATTGATAATTGCTGAAAAAATTTATTTCTTATCTTTCATCGTTGCAACAAACCTGTGTAGCTGCGTACTCAGCCCTAATGTTATTCTTATGGAGAGTAAATAAAAAAATGCTATATATCACTTATTTATTTATGTATTTTTATGAAACTAGGTAAGTGGCTTTATGTGGTAGTAAGAAACATATGCATGCATTGGAAATTCACTAAGAACACCGGTTTGCTGCAACGGGGATATTTTTATTATTTTTTAGCATAAAATAATATTTTACAACTGGGCTTCTCTCAACCTTATTTCTTTTGAGGCTTGTCAAGAAAGCCCCAGGAAAAAATACAGGCGTCAGCATGTCAGAATAAAATAAATGTTAATATTAATGGTATATCGTAAACACACTTTATTTTAGAAAAATTACATTAATTTTTGTAATTTCAAGAGCTTATAAAGCTTATGTGAAAATTAATATGTGGATTGTTAGTAGCATTATATATTATCAAAACTTTGTTTTCCTTATCACAAAAATAAACTAATTAACTAAATAACTATTATTAACTGTTATGTTCCAGTTCGAGGATATGCCAAGTCCGGCACCCTCCTTGCAATCATGGGACCGAGGTGAGGATTAATTTGCTTTAGTCTGGTTTGATATATGTTACAATACTATATGTTTATTAGTACTGAACAATGTTAAATACTGATGAATGGAAGCTGATAGTTTTATCCTATAACAGCTTAGTAAGTCCAACCCTTCATTCGATCGTCCAAGAACTATAAATTCTTGGCTAACTGTAGATTTAAGTTGTTTAGTAGGTTATATTTAGTTCATTTGTATTCATCCGCAATAATTGACAGGAAATTTTGAAAATTAATGTATTCCATGAGGAGTGATCACAATGTTGAGATTATAAAAAATGTTATCGCCAAACTAAAAAATTTGAGTTGAAATACTACGGCAGTAATTTTTTTGTCATTATGATCAAAATACATATTTAAATCCATAGTTTTATTTTAGACCTTAAATTAAAATGTTCTTACACTCTTACACTGTACAAAAATAAATTGACACCTCTTTCTCAATGGAAGATGCTACAACAAAGGATACTAGCCAATACTGGTATGTTTAACTATGTTTTAACGCGATGATCTATAATACTCTTTAGTATTATAGAAGAACTATTTCATAATTCGACTCCCAGTAACATCAAAATGTCAAGTTTCATATACATTCCTTTCTTTAATTGCTTATTCCTGTCATTGCATTCTGGGGTTTTAATTTGCTCTCTAAAGGCCATTGGCCATTTATGTTGCAGTGGTGCTGGGAAAACCACGCTTCTTGCTATGCTGAGCCAGCGAATCACAGGTATATACTTTCACTTGATGTTTTGATCAGCTCTTATTTTAATAATACTAGAATACAGTTTTATAATTTTTACAATAGCTTATAGCTGCACAAATAGTTGCTAATGTATAATTTTTATCAACAGGTATTTTGTAAAAAGTTATTAACACGTTGGCTGCTGCGGACCCCAATCGGTTTTTTTTCTCAACATAGAATTTTATGAAAATTTAATGTTTAAACATGTTTGCAACAGCGAAAGTGTTAAGTATATAAAACACCCATGGAAACTTCAATAATAGACTAAAATTTGTCTAATGTTTCTTCTATGTTTAATTGGGAGCATTTATTAACGCTGAAAAATATAAAGTTGTTTATAATAGGTATTCATATTAATTATGTTCAAACTGTAGTAAAAGACTTCATGTAAACATTTATTTATATAACTGTAGTTGTAATTTTAATTTTAAAGTTTGTTTTTGTATCCCAAAATCAATAAAAATTGATACCTAAAAGCATATTAAAAAACTTGACAAATATTTAACTTTCACGCTGAAAAAATAAATAAAATTATCTGTGGCTATAAAGCAAACACAAGTTATCTCAGGGTAACAAGTTCAAATCATAAGCGAAGTTGGAGAATTTTGATTTAGGGGTTAAAAATATTGTGACTGTGATTATCGTGACTTTTTATAGTCACAGTAATAAGTTCTCCTTGCCACCCCCGAATTACACCTATGGGGCCAAGTATGTGTCCATTAGGCCCTGTGGTACTGTGGTGGGGGGGGGGGGGTTAGGTTTGTGGTACTGGGGTTGTAAGGCCCACAAATGATTACACAGATTATCTCAAACTGTTCAATATTCTAAGTAGAAACATGAAAATACACATGTATTTTTTTTTTAATTTAAGTATTATAGTGATATTATGTCATTACATATCAATACTCACAATATTCGCTTGTTAAAATTCCATTAAGTAATAAACATAATTTTCAGGGGATCTGTCTGGGGATGTGCTGCTAAATGGGCGACCGGTGGACAGAACCTTACTAGTTAAGATATCTGGGTTCGTACCACAACAGGACTTGGCCCTAAGCTGCCTCACAGTCATGGAGCATCTCACATTCATGGTATGGTATCACATTTATTGTGGTATATAGCCCAGTCAATGGGATGAAGGCAAAATATCACGTGATATCGGAAATAATTCCCCCGAAGCTGGATTTTTCACAGATGATAAAACATGCTAAGACATGCATTTTTACAAAAGTCCCCGGTTTTCCCCTTTATGCTTCACCCCCCACCCCCCTTTAAAGTTTATTTTGCAAGCGTTTCGTAATATGCTAATATCTCCATAAGTACTGCACCAAATTGAACATTCCTTATTTTGTTGCGTTCCTTATTACAAGTCTATAAAAAAGGTTACTATCATTATTTTGATAGAAGCATTATTTTCTTTGCAATTTATCAATAAATTAAAATTATTATTTTTTTAATAATATTTTATTCATTATTTGCAAATAAAATTGTCTTGAGACTATTTTTGGAGAAATGTTTGATTTATTTATATAGTAAATATGTTAAGCTTTAAAACGATGTATAAATCAATATGGTTTAGGGAAGGGAAACGGGGTACAGGCTAGAACAAAAGTGGGAGCGCTAGGTTTGATGGTTTGGCGCATGAAATAGTCAGTGACGGATTTAAGCAGTTGCCGCCTAAGGGCTATTAGAAAATTTGCCGCCCTCCCCCCCCAACTTTAACTATTTCACTATAACCACTGTCACTATTTGTCCTTTTCGCCGCCCAAGTTTACCCACATGTTATATATCTTGTTTGGTTATCTTATGATGACAGTATCTAAAGAAGTTACGAATTAACTGACTGAATAAGTTTAAGAAATTGCTGTTATTTCCTAGTTGAAAAAAACTTAAAATAATGTATAATTTTCTTGATTCACATGAACCACACTTTAATATTCTATATAGCCTACTCAAAGACAATCAGCCGTAGAGACAAATGTTGTTAACAGCAGTGAAGCAGTGCTACTTTAATAACGAGAAAATCCTTCAACAAAGGCCGAAAATCTATAAGAAGGGATTCATGGAAACATCAATTAATTTTTACACCATCGCATTGACTATTGAAAATTATAATAAATAACCTGTAAATAAGATATGATGACACTGTAGCCTAAAATTCGTAATTCGGACCATTCGCCTAAAAATTCTGACTATTTTAACCCTGAATTAGCACTTTTCAATACAGTTTTTCAGCCATTTTGTAATTTATACTTTTATACAAGGAATTGTTTATATGTTTTAGACGATCAAAATATAAAATTAATTGATGTAGGCCTAATCTTAATAAAACTCTACACATTTTCAAGCACTTATTCTAGTTTTACCTCCATGATGTTGTAGATCAAATTAATTAAAATATAATACCTATAGGAGTCACTACTCTCTGTCAAGTTACATTCAAAAAGCGTGCCTCATATTTGGTATTTTGTCCTGTTGTGGTGTCAACTTGTTGGTGGGACGGTGTCATTCGATGTACAAGGCGGCTTGTTTTCAACACTATTTCCAAAGCTATATTAAAAGGGTATTTTCATTTAACTCAAATCATAACTTTGCTTCGAGATAAACAATAAAATTACATCTAAAATATGTCTTAAGATTATAAACTTAAGTTTAACATCATGATTCGCCTAAAATGCGACAAGATATTAATTTGAAGACTTCAAATATCACAGTTTTTCATTTAATGAAATGGAAGATTTTGACACCGTCCCACCCAAAAAATCTATATAGAGGTCTCGCCTGGAGTAAAAACTACAGCCTACATGCTGAACACCATTTTGACCCTCTGTCAACTATGCTCCCGTGGTAACAACCAATCAAATCCTCTCTTCACAAATTATGTTAGTCTTTATTTTTCTTTGGTCAGATGTTTTGTTAAAAAATACCTCCAGAATGAACGATTATGTGTGGTAGCCTTTGATGGTAAGTATAAGACGGCTGAAATAACTTTATTATTTGTTGCATTGAGTTTGAAAATGAATCGACAATATCATTGTAGTGTATAAATTTTGTTATTGTAATCTCAAATTATATTTACGCAACATTTCTCAGCCGTGTGCCTTAGTCATTATTGATATTGTGTAAAAAATAATTTTAATGCTATGCGAATGTACGGGTAAACTTAGAAGTCCGTGAGTTGAACGTAGTCACAGTGAAGCAGTGCCTGATATAGTTCGTGGCTTGCCGCCCTTTCTCTGTAGCGTAATCATCTTGTCGCTAGTACGGATGAATGACAAATGCATTATGACTTTTTTGAGGAACTGCAGTGTGAGGGACTGTCCCTGAATTAGTCCCTGATTACTACCTTTACCTTTAAAAGGGCGGCACCCCGTAATTGTCATACGTTTTCGTCAACATGTTCCCCGTTTAAACATTTCTTTTGTAAACAAACTATTAATTTTCTGTAAAATTGCCGCTCCTAAAAACTTGCCGCCCTGGGCTACAGCCCCTATAGCCCCCCCCTAAATCCGCCACTGGAAATAGTGCTGTAAAAATAAGTACAAAAATTAGCACACCCTAGGATTTTGGTTCAGTTGTAGTCATTTCCTTCCTGTACAACATACTAAAAGTCCTCGCCTAAAATTGATGCTGTAATAAGGCCGCCATCTTGGCAAATGGCGGCCATTTTTTACTTTTTTGCTTATTACTATTTTATTATTGATGATAAGAGTGATTTGACGAATCATACAAAAAATGTTGGAAATTAAGAGATGTACAATTTTAATTATTATTGTTTTTGCTTTAAACATGAAGATTTTCGAGTTATTAATGATTTAAAGTTATAAATATAAACAGAGGGTGAGTCAGACCACACGTCCAGCATGTATAACACAAGAACGGCTTAGTCTAAAGACATAAAATACAATTATCTGTAGGTACTAAATCGCATATGGGAAATGTATTAAAAATATTCTTATTAAAGTCTATATACAAGGTGCTCAAAAACGAAGGTCACGAGTTCGAACCTAAAAATATTCTTGTCTGAACCTAAGGCTGAATCATACCTAATTTTAAAGGTCTCTTTAAAAGAAACATTTTGGAGGAAACAGAATCCAATTATCTTTATCCATTTCAAAATGGCAGCTATTTTAGTGAAAAATGATGACATTTACGAAATACCCTGTATTTTCAAAACCAACAAATATGTATTGTTTCTGATTGAAGTTCCTTACTCAAAATAAATTTAGCTTTACTCTGATATGATACATGACAGTTATTTTAGAACAAAAAATATATATTTTTAAGTTATTCTTATAAGGACAAAATTTTAAAAGTCAAATAGTAGCGTATGGAAAAAACATACTATTGTAAAGGTTTTGGAAATTCTAGAAACTTTATAATTTACGAGGTTTGTGCAAATCAGTAAGTTGCGAGGATTTTTAAAACCTTGACAAATAATTGCATGATTTTTGCCTTATGCTACTATAAGGCTTTTTTTAATTTGGCCTTATAACAATATCAAAAATACATTCTTATTGAAATAGTTATAAAATTCACTATCATAACTATTTCAAAAAGAATGTATTTTTGATATTGTTATAAGGCCAAATTAAAAAAAGCCTTATAGTAGCATAAGGCAAAAATCATGCAATTATTTGTCAAGGTTTTAAAAATCCTAGCAACTTACTGATTTGCACAAACCTCGTAAATTATAAAATTCTTAGAATTTCCAAAACCTTTACAATAGTATGTTTTTTGCCATACGCTACTATTTGACTTTTAAAATTTTGTCCTTATAAGAATAACTTAAAAATATATATTTTTCATCGAGTTTTAAAACACATATTATATTATAATGATAATTGAACATAAATAAATACTGTATAAAATAAGTAAAGATTATTTCATGTACTCAGAAACATATAAAACTTGTAGCAAATTAAGTACCACATCAGGTGTAACAACCGTACCTTATCGCTGATATGTGTCAAGATGATCAAGATACACAAACCTCAAATTATAAAGTTGCTAGAATTTGTAAAACCTTTACATTTGTATGATTTTTGCCATACAGTAGACTACTATTTGACTTCTTAAATTTTGGCATTATAACAATATCAAAATTAGATTTTATTAAAATGGCTATTTTGTTATAAAACAACTGTCATGTATCATATCAGATTAAAGCTAAATTTATTTCGAGTAAGGAACTTAAATCGGAAACAATACATATTTATTGGTTTGGAGAATACAAGGTATTTCGTATGTCATCATTTTTCACTGCCGCCATTTAAAATGGATAAAGATAATTGGATTCTGTTTCCTCCAAAATGTTCTTTTAACGAGACCTTTAAAATTATGTGTAATTCGCTTTAGGTTCAGACAAGAATATTTTGAGGTTCGAACTCGTGATCTTCGTTTTTGAGCACCCTATATATAGACTTTAATAAGAATATTGTTAATACATTTCCCATATGCGAAATAGTACAGATAATTGTATTTTATGTCTTTAGACTAAGCCGTTCTTGTGTTATACATGCTGGACGTGTGGTCTGTACCACCCTCTGTATATATTTATAACTTTGAATCATTAATAACTCGAAAACCGTCGTGTTTAGAGCAAACATGATTATAACCAAACTTGTACACCTCTTCATTTCCAAAATTATTTGTATGAGACCTTTCTCCCTATCATCAATAATAAAAGAGTAACAAGCAAAAAAATGAAGAATTACCAACATTTTTCAAGATGGCGGCCCCATTACAGCATCAATTTTAGGGGAGGACTTTTAGTATGTTGTACAGGAAGGAAATAACTACAACTGAACCAAAATCCTAGGGTGTGCTAATTTTTGTACTTATTTTTACAGCACTATTTCATGCGCCAAACCGTTAAACCTAGCACTCCCACTTTTGTTCTAGCCTGTACCCCGTTTCCCTTCCCTAAACCATATTGATTTATACATCGTTTTAAAGCTTAAGATATTTTATAAATATCTAAATCAAATATTTCTTAAAAAATAGTCTGAAGACAATTTTATTTGCAAATAATGAATAAAATATTATAAAAAATTAATAATTTTAATTTATTGATAAATTGCAAAGAAAATACTGCTTCTATCAAAATAATGATAATAACCTGTTTTATAGACCTACTAATAATAAACGCAACAAGAAAAGGAATGTTCGATTTGGTGCAGCAGTTATGGAGATATTAGCATATTACAAAACGCTTGTAAAATAAACTTTTTAAAGGGGGTGGGGGGTGAAGCACAAGGGGGAAAACCGGGGAATTCCGTAAAAATGCACGTCTTAACGTGTTCTATCATCTGTGAAAAATCCAGCTTTGGGGGAATTATTTCCGACATAAAACCTTTGTTGACTGGGCTAATAGCACCAAATCTCTGAACACTCATTATTTCACAAAATCATTTTATACTAAATTACTGTAGCTTTACTGACAATAACAATTTATAACTGAATTTTCTTAATTTTCTAACTTTAACCATTTGAGCACCATTCTAGTGAATAGAGTGGTTGAATCTTTGTTGTTTTCTCGATTTTAGCGAATTTCCCCTATAGGGAAGAAGCTATTACCATAGTCGGCATGGTAAGACCTAGGCCCGGGACCATGATAACTTTTCGTTTTGAGGTCCCCAGACCCCAAAAACACCATTCGTTCGAAACTGAATATATATATATATATATATATATATATATGTCCGTGGGTGCGATAACTCTTGTAAAAAAGGTCCGATTTTGATGAAATTTGATACAAACGTGTAAAGCAGCATTTATGACTTTAAGTTCGAAAACCAGACGGATCGACTTATCAGAAGGGGTATTTTGGGGGGGTTTTGTACCCCAAAAATGGGTTTTTTGAGTTTTTTACATACAATTTTTGAAAAAGTAAAACTTTATTTTTCCCCATTTGAATCAGCTTAAAAAGACGCACAATTTGATGTTTTAATCATTGCTCTACGTCAATTGGTTACTGAGATATTGAAAGTGCTAAACACAGTACGTTGTCCAATGTTATTCTTATGGAGGATAATAAAAATTGTATATCTCGCTTATTTATCAACTTATCCTGACGAAACTTGGTATATTGCTTCATTTTGTTGTGGTCTTTTGATATTTGCACAAAAACCCATTTTTTGCCCGATAGTTTCCGTAGCAGCAAACCTGCATACTCAGCCCCATGTAATTCTTATGGAGAATAATTAACTCGTTATCTCCTTTAATTATGAACATAAATTAATAGAACTTGGTACGTGGCTTTACCTAGTTGAGTTATATTGATATTTGTATAAAAGCCCATTTTTAGTGTTCCTTATTTCAGCAAACCTGCATACTCAGCCGCCATGTTATTCTTATGGAGAATAATTAAAATGTCATAAATAGTTTATTTATGAATGTATATTGATGAAACTTGGTATGTGGCTTTATGTGGTATTAAGATAAATTAATATGCATTGGAAATTCGCTGAGTATGCAGGTTTGCTGCTACGGGGGTATTTGAAAATATATTGAACTGAGAATACTTACATTTCTAAAAACGTGCTTCTGGTGGACAAACACACAGAAAGGATAGGTACAACGTAGCAAAACACCTAATCAGATGTGCAACTCACAAACACCCATCCCGTCTGCTTGGACCCGTTATGTCCACTGTTTGCTTAAGGTCTGCCCTCTCCTTCAACTCTGCCTCAGATAGGTGAACTTTTGTGTGTTGAACATAAAAACCACTGACTGAGACCGGATTCGAACCCTTGATCCGAGCACTTCCCCCGGCCGAGGGAGTAGCGCCTTAGACCACTCAGCCAACCTGATCAGCTCACTGTTGTATCGGACCGTGAGGTATTACACTGTAGACATAATATGAGTTAGTTCTGTTTGTGTCTACAGTGGTACATAAAATTTCAGTCGCAGACTGTAGACAGAGGTCCCAGCGGTACAATTGCTTATACTGCAATTAACAGTGTTTTATGTGGTAGATTCAAAAGCCAAATAAACCAAAGGGTTAACTTAATACTTCAGCTCAGTTTACCGTCAGACACTAATTCTCATTTATTTTCTCATATTGTTCAGGCTTCTTTGAAGCTGGATCGTCGAGTATCCAACAGCCAAAAACGTAGGATCATCGGCAAACTCATCAATGACCTTAACCTCGCGTCGTGCACCTACACACAGATCTCAGCGCTGTCTGGTGGCGAGCGGAAGAGGCTGTCTCTGGCTGTCCAGGTAATACAGTAGTGCCAATAGGATGAAGAGGGAAGGGCAGTGAATGTAAGGGTGGATCCTGTAGTCGATTCATTGCTGAAGAGTAGAACACATACCAGAAAATGTGTTTGTAAGTAAAAATAACAGCTGAAATCACTTACCTCCAACAGACTTTGATGTTCATGTTCACCTTTGTTGCACTTTGTTGTTATTTTATGTTCTATAAATGAATTTAAAGAAAAGAAAAATAAGCTAGCCATATAACGAGAAATCATTTACTCAGTACTCCTAACTACTACCAGGGGCGGATCCAAGGGGGGGCGGTAGGGGCGGTCGCCCCCCAAACCTAAGAATTGTTGTGTTTTATTTATTATTCAGGCATTCGATGAAAGTTTAAATAAATCCGAATGAAAATGTAAGCATCGAAAGCCTCCCAAAACCCCGTTTTTCGGTTCCGAGAGTCAAATTTTGCCGTTCCCGTCTACAAGGTTACATTAAAATTCAAACTAACAAACCTAAACGATTATTTAAATGAAATAAAATACACACCATTAGACAGGTGGAATTTTAAACTTCCATTTTAGTATATAACACATTACTTAGATCCATGTATTTAACCTAAAAGCGTCTTACAAAAACATGGATATTCCCGAGTATCGCGAAGTTGTTGCAGTTATGCCAGTTGACAGACCGAAAATGCAGTCTTTTCAATATGGTCTTGGAGATAAATTTTAGCAGCAAAGGTTGCTACAATTATATTCGGTGATTATGTTTTACTGGATTTCGCCCGCCTACCGTTGTTTGCTATCAGCAGTGTGTTTTTTACAGGTTAGGTTTGATTTTTGTTTAAAACCACGTAATCCGTTGCTAAGTGATAAATATCCAGTGGCTAGGCTAGAAGCAAAAAGTGCCTTGAATTATATGTACAATAAGAGGAAACAAAGATTAAATTATGTGCGAACAGAAGCTCATACACCAAGTATTTTATTTTGTAAAAATGTGGTCCGACATTTTCATTTTTCGAGTGGTTGACCTTGGCTGTCAGCCTCATTCCTAATTGTATCTTCATGGAGTATAGTTCAGTATTGCAGATTTCAAATACGTTTTGTAAATAGTTTTTTGCGTGGGTAAATACTAAAATTAATTGTTTATTTAGGCATCTTACTCGTTCTTAGACGCCTACAGATGACATAGAAAAAAGTGTAATGCCTAAATGTTTTATTTTTATTTACGGTCGGGGCGCAGTAGAACTAAAGTTAATTTTTGTTTAGCTTATTTATAAAGTTAAGATTGCTTTTTTCTTGAGTACAAGGTTATTGATATATTATGTTAACTTACTTTCATTCGTTGTATAATTTCATATAGTTGAAAACAATAATGTGGGTGCCAGGGACCATCCACAGGGAAAGGGGAAGAGGTAACTTTCGTTGACTGCCTCCCCCCCAATATGACCTCTGGATCTGCCCATGACTACTACACCTCTTTTTGGGTGAAAAGGTGTGCATTAAATGGAGTTTAAAATATATTGTAAAGTGTCTAAGGATATCCAGAAAATAAACAAATTAAATTCATGTCTCAAAGGAGAATTATTAGAAGGATGCATTTACAAAGTAGAATATTTTTTTATAGAACAGTTAGATTTGAAATCATCCACAATAATCTATAAATTAATTACCTCTGTATTTCATATTGATTAACTATGAACATGAAAATTAAGACCTTGTATTACGTATGTTACAGATGCTGACGGATCCACCGTTAATGTTTTGTGATGAACCCACGTCAGGTCTGGACAGTTACAATGCTTTGTCAGTTGTCAGCGTACTACAAACTCTTACTGCTAGAGGTATATATATATATTATATATTTTATCTCAAATCACATACTTTTAGGTCTTTGAATGATAAATGACATATTCCGCTAGTAATATTTTGTTTCTAATTTAGTGTGAAAATAAAAACTAAATATTTGTTTAATTTAATTCAAGGAGAGTTAATTAAGTTCCAGTATGTGACTAAAAAGTTAGTTCATGCCTAAAAAACTACATTCGTGTGTTTATCTGGAACATATAAAAAATATACAAATACCCCCGTTGCAGCAAACCTGCGTACTCAGCAAATTTCAAATGCATAATATATGTCTTAATACCACATAAAGCCGCATACCAAGTTTCATAAAAATATATTCACATATAAGCGGTATTCTTCATAAGAATAACACATTGGTAATAAGTACGTAGGTTTGCTGAAACGAGGAACACAAACAATTGTTTTTTATGTAAATATAAATATAATTTAATTAGGTGAAGCCACATACCAAGTTTCATCAATATTCAATCATAAATAAGCGTTATATAACATTTTAGTCATTCTCGATAAGAATAACATGGGGCCAAGTAAGCAGGTTTGCTGTAACAAGGAATACAAAAATTTGTTTTTATGCAATTTCAATATAACTCAACCAAGTGAAGCTCATACCAAGTTTTATTAATTTATGTTCATAATTAAGGGAGTCATTACATTTTACTTATTCTCCATAAGAATAACATGGGGGTTGAGTACGCAGGTTTGCTGCTACGGAAATAATCATAAAAAAATCAATTTTTTGTGCAAGTATCAATATACCAGTGCTACGTGAAGCCAGGTAGCAAGTTTCATCAACATATATTCATAAGTAATCGAGATATCAAATTTTATTTGATCTCCATAAGTACAACATTGGACAACGTACTGTGTTTAGCACTTTGAATATCTCTGCAACGGTTGGGCGTAGAATCACAATATGAACACCAAAATGATTGTTTTGTGGAACTGAATAGATTGGTGAAAGTAATGTGAAGTTTACATTAAAATAAACCGAGGAAAAGCCATAAACTTTTTTCCCATAAGTTTAACATGGGAGATTTTATGAGTAGGTTTTTTTGAATTTTTTCCGCAACCACTTAACCTAGGTTAATAATTTAAAATACTATATTATTTGTTTTTTTAAGCTCTATAACATGGTCAAACCAAAATTAAGTTTTTTAAAAATTTTAGGGTGAAAAATGCAAAAAACTGATTTTTGGAAAATTTAAAACCCGCACAAACCCCCCTTCCCATGGTCCGATATTTCTGGTTTTGGAATTAAAAGTCATGACTGTCATTTTATACATTTGAGCCAAATTTCATCGAAATCGGACGTTTTTTACTCTAGTTATCGCATTCACGGACACATATATATATATATGTATAAATTTGAACAAATAGTATTTCTGGCATCTGCGGACCTCAAAACAAAAAGTTATCATGGTCAGGCATAAGTCTTACCATGAGACCTATGGTAATAGCTTCTTCTCTAAAGGGGAAATTCGCTAAAAGTTGGAGATACAAACATCAATCACCTATTTTTCGTTATAATAAAACCAGAATACCCCCGTCGCAGCAAACCTGCATACTCAGCGAATTTCCAATGAATATATAACATAACACATTAAAACACTTAACAGGATTCATAAGAAAAGTGTTCACAAACAAGCGATATTTAAAATATTAATTATTCTCCATAAGAATAACACTGGGGATGAGTACGCAGGTTTTCTGCAACAAGGAACACAAAATAATGGGCTTTTATGCAAATATCAATATAACTCATCTTAGTGAAGTCACGTACCAAGTTTCATTCATATACATTCATACATAAATAAGCGATATATAACATTTTAATTATTTTCTATAAGAATAACATGGGGACCAAGTACCTAGGTTTGCTGCTACGGGAACCATAGGCAAAAAATTGTTTTTATGCAAACAACAATGAACCACAACCATATGAAGCCATATACCAAATGTCGTCAGTATATGTTCATAAATAAGTAAGATATACAATTGTTCTTTTTCTCCATAAGAATATTATTAGACAACGTACTGTGTTTAGTACTTTCAATATCTCAGTAACCAATTGACGTAGAGCAATGATCAAAATACCAAATTGTTTGTTTTTTTATGCTGAATACAATGGTAAAAACTAAAATTTGATTTAAATAAAAAATACATGTGTAAACCCTAAAAAACACATTTTTGGGGTACAAAACCCCCCTTTGGATGGTGCGATTCGTCTGGTTTTCGAACTCGTTCAAATAAATGGTGCTTTACACATTTGTACTAAATTTCATTAAGATCGGACCTTTTTTACGAGAGTTATCGTGCTTACGGATGCATATATATATATAAATATATATATACATACATATATAAAAATTTGAACCAATGGTGTTTTTGGCATCTGGGGACCTCAAAATGAAAAGTTATCATGGTCTCGGGCTTAAGTCTTACTATGAGACCTACGGTAATAGCTTCTTCCCTATAGGGGAAATTCGCTAAAAAGAATCCCAATATGTAGTGTGATAAAACGTTGAAACCCTCTGTATGATTCTAATACTCATAAGTATATAACATTTTTATTCTAACCTCATGTCAAATTTTAGACCCTCCATTAATTGTTTGTTAAAAAAGCAGAACCAACCAAATGTTAATCCTAGGTAAAACCGTGGTGTGTACTGTTCACCAACCTTCGTCCGAGGTTTACACGATGTTTGATAAGGTTTGTCTGCTGCTGCCGGGCGGGACTTTGGCTTACTTCGGAGACGTCTCTCAAACACAGAAGTACTTCGAGAGGTCAGTGTTTTAAGGCAGAAATTAAATATGTTAATTTTATTTAATAACACTTAAGATGTCTAAGAACAACTTTATAATCTTATATTATAATAAAATATCATTTAAAATTGGGTTTCAAATTCGTTTTAAATATTAACCTGTTCCCTGTGTCATTTTACATGGTACCGTATATGTTGGTTCCACTTGTGATTCAGTTTATTTAATAAAAAACAGCGGCAATGAAACAAATATCTATTTCCAAAATAAAAACAACAGTAGCTACCATAGACGACTTACTACCTGTAAAATAATAAGTCATAGTTCAGCTTGTTAATACAATCAAATTTGTGTTGTATAACAAAGTGTTGCGTCAGTAAGCTGGAATGAGTGCGGCGCAAATTGGTTTGAGCACGGGAAACGTTAATACCTTCTTTACAGAACAAATAAATCAACTTATGAAAAAAAGTTTGGGATAAAAATTGTGGATCAACTAATTATCTACAAATTTTCTGCTGGAATTTTCTTTTTAACCCCAAAACAAAAAAAGTTTACGCTTAGAGACTTTCCGTGTCACACTTTTACAACACTAAATAGTTTTCATTACTACAAATAAATTAAATTACCGAACTACAAGAAGTTTATATGGTTAGATTCGGTAGTTCATGCAGATAAATAATATATACACTTAATTGTAATTAAATGAATATGGCGAGGCACAAAAGCGTGTAAACGATAGGGCGCACAATGCTGAAATCCACTGAGCAGCCATGAGTGCCATTGAAGGGGTGGGGGTAAAGACCGATTTCTTGACATAGCCCGAGCGTTCCAGGTGTATTAATAGAGTTCTATGCTTATGACTCATACAAAATATTGAATACCTTTTTCTGATATTAAACAAATTATTGCAGACATTTTCCATCACTGGTTAGTAAAGGAAATCTGTTATACAACATTGTTTTATTAATCAGTGATGGAAGATGTCATGTTAATTTCTTAAATAACCTAAACTCACCATCTCCAACAACGAATTTTAAACATTTTCCTGTAAAACTTTTCCAGAACTAACAGGTTTTCAATTCTCCAGCTTAGGGATGGTGTGCCCTCCACTGTATAACCCGGCTGACTTCTATGTTGACAAGTTGAACTCAAGCTACGAAGTTACCAAAGAATTAAGTGACAAGTTTAATGAGTCCAGTGTCAGTGAAGCCCTGGGACAGGAGCTAGAGGAGATCAGGAAAGGTTCCACCGAGGATCAGTTCATTTTTGGAGTAAGTATTCAGAATACAGTAGGGTCTCACAAACTTGACACAGTGTGTACATAGACTTAAAACAACGAGACAGACTGAGACAATGCTGAATTTTCCAAGAACAACCAAAACAATGGAAGTGTGTGAGGTAGGGTCGAGAATCGGAGGTGTGTTACGGCTAGGTACAGTAGAATGCTGGCAGCTTGTTACAGCTAGGTACGGGAGTGTTGGCAGCTTGTTACGGCTAGGTACGGTAGGGTGCTGGCAGCTTGTTACGGCTAGGTACGGTAGAGTGCTGGCAGCTTGTTACGGCTAGGTACGTTAGAGTGCTGGCAGCTTGTTACGGCTAGGTACGGTAGAGTGCTGGCAGCTTGTTACGGCTAGGTACGGTAGAGTGCTGGCAGCTTGTTACGGCTAGGTACGGTAGAGTGCTGGCAGCTTGTTACGGCTAGGTACGGTAGAGTGCTGGCAGCTTGTTACGGCTAGGTACGGTAGAGTGCTGGCAGCTTGTTACGGCTAGGTACGGTAGAGTGCTGGCAGCTTGCTGACATATGCCCAAACAGAGATGTCGAGTTATCGGGAGTCGAGTTTGTGAGACTCTACTGTATCAGCCTTGTCCATAATTTTGTTCATCGTAAATTAGTAACAAAACAAGCAAAATGTACTTTTTTACATAAGCACCCTTGAAATTGACAGTGATATTTTAAGAGTATTGTATGAATAATAAAGAGGCAACCACGTGTTCCTTTCTTGTTCACTGATACGTTTTGGGAGTCCTCAATGCCTCTACAAAATTGGCCACATATTTTTTGAATCTTGTATTTATTAAATATGAGCTATTTAGAAATGTATACTTTAATTTTACTATAAAATGGTTTTTAGGAAAAACAGTCCTCTTTTTCATGCGGTTATTATTTTACTTAAGATTGACTCATTCATTGTATTAATAGGTACTTACTTTTGTTTCAGATGGATGAACGTTTTTTGAAATACTACTCAGTGTAAGTAGACAGTTGTGTTCATTAGTTTTTATAAAATTCAAAGTTTGTTCTTGACAACATAGGAAACTTAATTAACTATCTATAATGCACCTCTATATCTATATATCTCTATCTATAATGTTTGTAATAACTTGTATTCTATTGAGAAACTCTACTTTCAAGGGGGTACTCTATAATTTAGACAAACATCAAAATTACATTTTTGTACACTCCTTAATCTTGTTTTAGAAATACAATTTTGCATTTGCTGAATTGATTATTTGTAATTTGCAGTACGTTAGAGAGAGAACCATTAAGTCTAATACCGGTAACTAAAATTATTTGGCAACAAGACACATGCAAGGTACATGATTAACAATACCAGGGTAAGAAATATTTATCCGCATCTCAACAAGACGTTAAACAGTAACTTCTATTTCCCTTGCAACTTGTAAATGTGACAATCAATGAACAGATAGTGCCAACTATGATGGAGCTTAGTGGTCAGAGAAGGCGAGTCTGAGACATGATTCCACCTGGACTTTTCCTCACAACGAATCAGGTCTAGTTCAAGAGTAATTACCAACCACTTCTAGTTTCTCTGTCCTGACTTTCCTCGGCCAGTTCCGTGGAGGAAAAGTTTAGTGGAAGATGAATCTTAGAATCAGTCATCTACACTTGGTCAGGTTGGCACTACTGAGGTTGTTCCCGTGTAACGCCTGGTTGTGTCACAGCCAGCCGCCGACCAGACAGACGCAGCTACGGTTGCTCATGTGGCGATCGGCTCTTGGAATGTTGCGCGACACCCACCGTCTCCTGCTGAGGTTTTTCTTGTACATGGTGAGTAAATCTTTTTATTTCATGGATAAAACAGACTTTCTGGATTTTAGTAGTTGTTAATGTCATTGATTATCAAACTTTGAATTTTGACACTATATTAACGACTGTCCCATTTTGTGGTCAACTATAAATTATTAATTATTTATTTGTTTATCTTTGTTATTGATTTAAAGTAGACTTTACATTTTTGTGTGCATAATTTGACTATCCTAACTGCCTGGTCCAATTAGTTTAGATAATCAGCTATCGGGACTTCTATATTCTTTTTTAAAAGGTATAATGTCAAATACAAAACTTGATGTATATAATGTGAATGGCTATTTAAACTGATATATGTTAAATAGTATTGTTGTCTTTAGTTTTAAAAACACTATCATATTTTCATGACAAATTTGAAATATGTGTTATCTTTGGTTGGGCCACTGACTAAGATAGGTTCTTATAGTACCTCCTCTACGTGAATGATTTACCTGAATCTATAACCGTCGTTAATATCTGGCCGTTTGCTCATGACGTTAGCCACTGGTTTCACCATGAGGACAAACATCTACTCAGGAACAAATCACAAGAAGGACTGAATGAGATGAGCAGCTGGTGCCAAAAAAATAAACTACTATTAAATAGAGGTAAAACCAAGGCCCTCACATTCTACAACCGAAAAAAGCCAGATAGTTCCCCCTTACTTCGTCTTGAAGGCACGAGCATAAGTGTGGACAGGCATATCAGATACTTAGGCATAACCATCAGTGAAGACCTCAGGTGGCAGCAACACATTGAGAAGATAACAGCAAAACACTTACTGCTGTATGCTACATGGTGCGTCGTCTGCAAAACCTCGTTGACATCCTGAAGACATCCTCATGAAAGTATATTTTGGATGTTTCCATAGTATCATCAAGTATGGATTAGTCTTCTGGAGAAGCAGTCCTCCAGCTCAACGCATACTTTTTCTGCAGAAGCGAATAATTAGGACAATCTGCAAGGCACCAACCTAGCTCACTGTAAAGAGTTGTTCGTTGAGTCAAAAGTCCTAACCATGCCAGCCAGCTCTTCTCATTCTTGAGTCAACGCTGATGGTCAAGAGAAAGCCAGAAATATTCCACAAAAATGAAAATGTGCACAACTACAATACTCGCCAAAAGAACAATGTACATATACCGCAAGTATCATCGAGACTCGCAAAAAGCGGCCCAAGATTTCTGTGTACAACAATTTTTAACAAATGCCAATTGAAATAAGAAGTATCGATGACTTAAACATACTCAAGATTAAATTAAAGGAATTTTACTCAAGAGGCCTCATTATTCTGTGGATGAATCTTTTAATGAATAGGCCATTACATAAATATGACGGCACATCAGTGCTCCCAGAGGGAGACTTTCAAGTATCAAGTACAGTAAAACCTCGATCAACCGTCACTCTTTAAACCGTCACTCTCTGTTATCCGTCGTCCGTCTATGAGAATATTACTATTTATTAGACTCAGGATTTGCGTCGTACGGCTTAGTCTGAGCTTATAGTATGCTGAGCTCATAGTCTGAGCTTAGTCTATGAGCTATTATATTATTTAAAACAACAAAAATATGTATGTAGTGGGAAGTGTCCTTTTGTACACAGTTTATTTCATTTCTCTGCCAAACATTTTAAAATTTAGTTACTGAACACGTTTATAATATGATGTTTCTATTATCCGTCTATTCAGTTATCCGTCACAGTCCCGGTCCCAAAGGTAGCGGTTAGTAGAGGTTCCACTGTATAAAGAAAGTACAAACAAAGCAATATATATATATATATATATATATATATATATATATATATATATATATAAGACAGACTATTTACTGCCCTGCCACCACTTGGTGTTCGCTGTTCCAATTAATGCTATTCGGAACAGTCTTACACTGCACAAGTTCTGTAAGAAGGTCAATGGCCAAACAATTCACCACATTTGTATGCAACCACAAAATAAATGTTTGAGAACCTCCAGACATATGAAAGTTCCTTATCAAGTCTTCTTTGATGTATTTGACAACATATTTTCCATCGTTGTAAATATGTTTCACCTTTTGAACACCTCTCTCCCCATTGTGCACAGTGCAATTTTAACATATTTTTCCCAACAGATGGTTGGCTTGCTGGTATGCCTGCCTTACGTGAGCGTCCAACTGGATCAAGCCGGAATCCAGAGTCTCCAAGGGTTCCACTACTCCATCATAACAGAAACCATCTTCTGCCAGACCTACTCCATCCTTCACTGTTTCCCATCAGAGATCGCGATCATGTTGCGAGAGATCAACAACGGAATCTATGAACCAGGGCCGTACTACCTCTCCAAAGCTGTCGTTGTTGTAAGCTGCTTCATAAGTTTTCTTAACTTTACCAATCGCATGGCTCAGTATGAAAGTTATTGGTACATACAACTATGATCTGCAATCACTAAATATATTTGACGTTGAAATTAATTATGCTTTCTAAGAAAATGTGAACTTTAACATGTTCCAAGATCAGGCAGGGTTTGAATTTTAGAAAGTTTCAAAATTATACTATAGCAGTTAGGACGGTTCTCTATTAAAACATTAAATAATGTCAATGACATGAGACACAAAAACAAAATAACTAATGGTTTACGTCTCCCCTTGAGGAGACAACCAATGCCTATAATAAGGCTCTGTATAATTTATTTTTCATGATTTTTATTTTTCTGTTGCAGCTGCCCAGAGTGATTCTAGAGACGGTAATGTTCTGCCTCATTGCGTTTCTGATGGTGGGGGTGGAGGGAGGGTCCCTCGGGTTTCTGGTCTTCTGCTCTCCTACCATAGCTAGTGCCATCACCTCAACTGCATATGGTAAGTGTACAAGCACTGCCAGACATCTTCAGTTATTGCAACTTTTTGTTCTCTTACTAAAGAACTGTAAATTTAAAGACGGTAGTTAAAAGAACAGTATGATAGCATTGGAGATGGTACATATGCATTATACCGACCACCAACTTTTGGAGCATTTTATAGTGGAAAAAACCAAACAAACTATATTGAACAAAAGTAGAGTTGTTTTCTTACTTAGGCCTACAACTTAGAAGCATTTTGATTGACTTGTACCATTTCTGAGACTCCCAGAAGACAGCAACATCGTTGAGGAGGGATTGAAATGGATTTCCGCCATCAGCCGCTATTCTTAATTGCCACATGTATTCTGGGAGGTAAGAATCTGAATGAAGGCGACTTGTACCCCTGAGTTTCTTTTTGTTGCTCTTTTTAGCTGAGCCTCATTTACGCATATACGCAACAAGATGGACTAGTCGAGACACTGTCGCTGCGCCGGACGATAAATGACCTTTCAACTGAGCTCGACTGAGTGAGGGAGAGGAGGAGTTTCGCGACGTGACAAATGATAGTCTGACAAAAAATAGTACTCTACACAAATACAGTAATCTCACCTATCATTACCTCTACAGCATCCTTACATGTGGTGGTTGGTATAATGCTATTGCATAAGTACCTCGGAGACAAATCAATTTTCCTAGAACTCGCATGCCCTGTAAAGCCAATTTTGTGCAAAACAAGAATATTATTCGTTAATATATATCCCTAAAGAACATTTGTTAGGATGGTGATGAAAGTGTTGGTGTTGGTTGAAAGCCTGGCAAAGAGGCTTACTTTGCTGTACTACCTTTCACTTTCTAAGAGATGCCTGTGGCAGGAAATGGAAGTATCTAGATTAAATCAGCATGTAAGGTGCTGGCATACACTCGAGTGTATTTCAAGGCGAATATGTGAATTTTGAGCATAGAGTTTTGAACAAGTCGGATGCCTTGGGTAGTTACGGGCTACGGCCGACTGTTTCTTTAGCCGGGGCCATTAATTAATAGCGCAACAACTAACATCAGCTATATCCAGAGTCAAACCTTCACAAAATTGTTCCATAATGCTCAGGATCGATCTGGTGAACCTCAGATTGTGAGGCAAACCACTGTGCTAACCGGCAAATTTAGTATGACAGCTGTAGAACATCAGCAAAGGTGAAGCAAGCCTCATGTTGCCATACAGATACCATAATCCACAGTATAACAAAATACTGCAATATCTGTAAAACAAAATTTTAATCACTCAATTCACACACATAG
Organism: Allygus modestus; assembly: GCA_963675035.1. Classification (NCBI taxonomy): domain Eukaryota; kingdom Metazoa; phylum Arthropoda; class Insecta; order Hemiptera; family Cicadellidae; genus Allygus; species Allygus modestus. The sequence continues at coordinate 133,420,192 of OY776112.1, read as the reverse complement.
TGAACACATTCAAGTGTGTAGGGTGTTATTTACATATCTCACTTTTAATACTGGTAGATCTTTTACTGATCATTATTGGCTATGTATTACTATAATAACTTGGAATATTTTGATCACAAATATATTATAAACCGTATAATGTTGTAAGATATTTTATTTTTTGCTAAATTTTATAATACAATCTGAGAAAACACTCAAAAGAATCCCTTTTGGCTGGTTTTCTATTTTATGGGATGTCATCAGTTGGTGTTTGACAGCTTTTGCTTACTTAAGAGTAACTAGAGGTAGATTTCTTGTTGGGAAGATTTGTAAAAGCTAGAAACCTCGGGAAACAAACTGGAAAACAATGGACATCCTGTCAAGCTTTTTTCCCCTTGCCGTCAATGTAGCTTGTCCAAAAATTATGTTATTAATTGAATGTTAGCTCTGATGCATTGCAGGTGATTCATAATCAGTCCTGAAGTTAGTTTATGGACTTCCATGAATTGCTAGGTGCAAGTTTTTTATTGCACTTTTTTATTTTTATAGCTGGCTAATTCATTGTGTTACTATTTGAATACATATATAATGATTCAATTTCTTATGTCATTATAACCAAAAATCAGCAAACGCCTATTCCACACAAATAATTATACTGTATATTATAATTGAATTAGATAATTCCTTTTTCCAGGGTGTTGTATGTCAGCCTTGTTTGAGAATGTTTCGTCCGCATCTTTGCTCACCGTCCCATTTGACATTATTTCAATATCTTTCTCGGGAATCTTCCTGCATCTCAGGTAAGTTGGATATGAATCAGATTTTATACTTTGGTCCTTTTTGGTGTGTATATATATATGATTTTCCTCAGAGCAAAGCTCAGCCCCCAGATACTGTTATAAAATAATATGTGTAATTAAATAAAAAATTGTGATTTTAAGTTTAACATTGAGTGTTTGGAATATTCATTTAATAAAGCACATTATGTATTGCATGAGATACCCAAAAATATAGAATTAGAAATAAAACTTCTATATATAAACTTAAGATGGACAAACTATAATTTTAATAATAATATAAACTATAAACCTAGAACATGGCAATTGTTAGATATATAAGTAATCAAGTGAAAAAAATTTCAACTTCAAATTTTTCAACTTGCTGTAAGATAAACTTTTCTTAACCCTCCAGGTCTGGTAGGAATGTACAAAACTCAAATAGATTCTTATACAAATTAAATTGAATGAAACGAAAGAATATTCCGTTGCAAAGTTTCAAATTTTCCAGACTATCTTTGCCTAGGTTAAGTACTTAACATGTATAAGAAATAATACTAGTATAACTGAACAAAGGAACATCTGATGATTCAAAATATAATTCTTTTCTAAGTAAAAAAATTAGTTCAATTGTTTTGATTCGTTTCTATTACTTTAACGAAAATCAAATTTCTATTCTGTACCTGCATTGTGCCCAGGTTTGGAGTTCGCCTTTCGTATTGAGTTTTCTCCTTTATGTTCAAATTCAAGTTCTTTATGTTATGCATCATGCTCGTTATATTTAGCTGAGGCTTGACAAACTTCTTTTTTCATAATACACATCGTGTATATGAATAATGTAAATACAGTAGAGTCCTGCAAACTCGGGCCCTGATAACCTGGAAACCCTGACAGAGCGGTAAATCCCCTCACTTCAAACGCTATGGCACTGACTGGCACCGGCACCGGTACAGTATTAAGTTTTATCGTTAGGTTTTGAACAGTTGAAGTTAAGTTGTCGATTTTGTATTTTTATGCAGTAAATAAATGTTTAATATCGTAATATATAAAAACTTGTACTTTTTCTTATTTTTACTCTAATTATCCCAATAACCCGGACACCCTTCAGTCCACATTAGTCCAGGTTTGGGGGACTCTACTGAATATTATCCAGTATTTGAAAACTAAAAAGAACAATTTAACTAAACCTAAATAGTTGCTTGTTTTTAACTGTCTTAGCTAGTATCTCTGTACTCATGAGATGAGTTAAGACCCACTTCTTCTTAATATAGGCTCTCGCTTAAAGATTACATTAAGTATTGTAAATATTATAGTTTTCAGTATTTTATATGATGCTATTCATGTACAAAATGTATATTCATGAATAAAGAATATTGACTATAGTTTCACTAAATAAAATTCACAAACTTGGAATTAAGAAAGGAATTATTGAAAGGAGCAAGATTGCAGGAGCAGGTTTAACTGAAACCTTTGTAAGAACTTGAGTGTATTTTCTTCTTTCCATTTTAGTGAATTTCCCCTATAGGGAAGAAGCTATTACCGTAGGTCTCATGGTAAGACTTAAGCCCGAGACCATGATAACTTTTTCTTTTGAGGTCCCCAGATGCCAAAAACACTATTCGTTCAAATTTATATATATGTATATATATATATATGTATATATATATATATATATATATCTATATATGTGTCCGTTAACACGATAACTTGAGTAAAAAACGTCCGATTTTGATGAAATTTGGCTCAAACGTGTAAAATGACATTCATGACTTTAAGTTAGAAAACCAGAAAAATCGGACCATGGGAAGGGGGGTTTATGGGGGTTTTAAATTTTCCAAAAATCAGTTTTTTGCATTTTTCACACAACAATTTTTAAAAAACTTAATTTTGGTTTTGACCATGTTATAGAGCTTAAAAAAACAAATAGCATTTTGAATCATTAAGCTAGGTTATATGGTTGTGGAGAAAATCCAAAAAACGTGTTCATAAAATCTCCCATGTTAATCTTATGGGAAAATGGGTTTTAGCTTTTCCCCAATTAATTTTACTATAAACTTCACATTTGCTTATACCAATCAGTTTAGCTCTACAAATCAATCATTTTGGTGTTTAAATTGTGATTCTACGTCCAACCGTTGCCGAGATATTCAAAGTGCTAAACACAGTACGTTGTCCAATGTTATCCTTACGGAGGATAAATAAAATTTGATATCTCGATTATTTATGAATGTATGTTGATGAAATTTGGTACGTGGCTTCACGTAGTACTGGTATATTGATATTTCTACAAAAAATTGATTTTACGTTGATTATTCCCGTAGCAGCAAACCTGCATACACAGCCCCCATGTTATTCTTATGGAGAATAAGTAAAATGTAATGACTCCCTTAATTATGAACATAAATTAATAAAACTTGGTATGTAGCTTCACTTGGTTGAGTTATATTCATAATTATATAAAAACCATTTTTTTTGTTCCCCGTTGCAGCAAACCTGCTTTCTCAACTCCATGTTATTCTTATAGAGAATAACTAGAATGTTATAAAGCGCTTATTTATGATTGAATATTGATGGAACTTGGTATGTGGCTTCTCCTAGTTAAATTCTTTTTATATTTGCATAAAAACCAATTGTTTGTGTTCCTTGTTTCAGCAAACCTACGTACTCATTACCAATGTTATTCTTATGGAGAATAATTAAAATCGCTTATATGTGAATATATTTTTATGAAACTTGGTATGCGGCTTTATGTGGTATTAAGACATTTATTATGCATTGGAAATTCGCTGAGTACGCAGGTTTGCTGCGACAGGGGTATTTAATAATACTGGGAAAATTGCAAACAATGTAATTTCAATGTATGAGGTTTCCTTGATTAAAAGTTCAAGTCCGAGGAAAATAATAAGTCATGATATACATAGTATTAAATAATTGTCCCCTCTAAAATATTAAATCAAGAGAAAATGAGTGTTTGCACCTAGCATATGATACCGTGAAAATATTAACAAATTTTTAAAATTTGTTTCAGCACTGTGCCATTCTACTTAAAATGGGTGAAGTACATATCGCGGTTCTACTATGGAATTGAAGCGTTGTCCATTCTGCAGTGGAGATTTGTTGATGACATACGTAAGTTGAATTTTTTTAGGAAAAAGAGAACATTGCATAATCAAGTAAAAGATTTTGATGCAAAGAAAGATACAATTCAAAGGCTTTAACAATTTCATACAATCTAAGGTCTCTGCCAGTTATGTTAAAACTCATTTTGTTGCTTTACAAACGATACTTAAGAAATCAGTATCTGACATTAAGTTAAAAAAAGTTCATTAATTAAAGACAAGGGGACTTGATACTTTCAAGCAAGTATTTTTTTTCTATCAACGCTTGATTAGTTAGTGCCTTTTAGAGAGAGCAAATGTTTGTCCTTGAATTAATTTATCAAAAGGTTTTTCAAACCAAATGTTCACTTGTACATCATTGCCAGATAATCCCGAACTACCACCATCAAAATAAACATTTTATCTTTGGAGTTTACAAGATTGATTGGAATATTAATTTAAAATGAGACTAAAAGTTTCCAGATAAAACCTCTGACTCTCGTCAAAACATATTTCAATATTTAATTACAGAAATTATTTGATAGTTGATTGACTACAACAAACGGTTTCAATATTCCAGCCTGCCCAGAAAACGTGGACATCCCTTGCATATCCACGGGGGATGGAGTGCTGACAAAGTACGGCTTCCATTCGCAGAACTTGCGCCTCGACTTTGTCGGACTACTCGTCACCTACACGGTGCTTCATCTTATCGGCTACTTCGCCATCAAACGAAGAAGCAAACAACAAAGTGTTTATTAAAACAACACCATTTATAGGACTCTTGCCAACAACATTTTGAGCAACAAAATTATGTTTTTTTCAGGGGATGATAACATTTTTTCATCTTGATAGGCCTTAAAAACAAAATAATTTTTAAAGTCGTAAACAGTATATTTAGCCATAAATTGTAAAATTAATATTGGTACATAGTTATAATAGGCAAGAGATTGCCAAAAAGTAATTTTTAAAGGGCAGCAATGAGGTAAAAAGTTAATATGACACAACATTCCTCCCCTCCACTACTTCAACTAGATGGGAGGAGGTAAAAATCAGCGTTATTGTGTAGTACCTGATGTTCTGAAAACTTATGGTTTCCTTCGTTCCTACATCCCTGCCGAACTTTCTAAGACCGTTTTGAAAAATGTATTTGAAGACAACACACAACTGCAGTCCCAGTTGCATGTTTACTATTTAATCAAATCAAATCATACACACGGCAGACTTTTAATGTTAAGGTGCTTACAGCGTTGTTGCAGTAGTCTCTTGTTTCATTTCTGCCAACATTATATTTCCAAAAGAGGAAAAAATACCTTACACTTATTGACTTATTTAGGAAGGAATTTTCAATGTTTTTTTTACCGCTTACAATGTTGTTGTCAAGAACAAATAGTTTTATACAGTATAGGTATTTTTCACCCGCCTTGTTATTATTAAAATAATACAACAAAATATATGCTTTTATTGTTAAGAATGACATAAGACTTTTATCGAATAAAAATAAAGAGACTGCCAGAGAATAAATGATTTGTTTAAGTTTTGAGATAGCAATGAGCTTAATTTGAACCAGAGTAAATTGTCTACTTGATTATTTTATTTAAGTAAAAATATATAAATTTGAATCAGTATATTTAATTGAGTAGGTAGTTTATTCAATAAGAAATGACTCTTTTTATACAAACCAATTAAAATACAATCATTAAAGAGGTCAGGTCTAACATAAATTAATATTTTATTACACCAGGCACAATGAAATATTAGTGGTGGCATGCAGCTTCTGTGTGAAAGAGTTTAACTGAAAATGGAATAAGAAAAAGGGAGAAACTTTATTTTGGTAACAAATATGTTTGGTAAATCACAGAATAATGGGAGATGGCCTGTTTGGAATTATATATAGGTATTGGTCCAAAGGACTCGTGCAGGGGGGGGGGAGTAGCTTATTTTGGATTTTTGCATAGCTGCCAGAAATAAGGCAAATAGTCACCATAAGAAAAGCATAGGGACTATAAAAGTCTGCTTTGATTAATATCTTAATCGGGTGTCCCATAAAGGTCCCCCCCTTATTAATTTGTGAACGACTAAACATTTTCAAACAATCTTTGGTAAATGTCATTAGGATAAGTCATATTTTTTAAAGTAGTTAAGGGTTTTACCCTCACCCGTAAATAGGGGTTGTTGGGGGTAGTTTTTATTTTTTAAATAGCAACCCCTATTAAGTTGCATATAATTTTAAAGAGGGTAAAAAATAAAATGAATGCCGCAAACTAGACCTCTCTATGTTTATTTAATCTAATGTTACGGCCAGCAAAAGATGTATTAATTTTGTTATTTAAGATTTTGTTTGCCAAGATTCCGCTACTTACCAGAAATCAGATACAAAATTGGAAAATCAAACTTTCCCTTTATTTGACCTTTGAGTAAAGACCATTTAAGGTGCAAGAAAGTCATTTTAAAACCTTCTTTAAATTTGCCAAGAGGTGAATCCTTGGCAAAAATAAAGAAGGTATTAAAATGACTTTTTTGCACTTTAAATGGCCTTCACTCAAAGGTTCGATCAAGGGAATGTTTGATTTGCCCATTTTGAATTTGATTTCTGGTAAGGAGGGGAATCTTAGTAGTTTAAATAACAAAATTAGTGCATCTTTTGCTGGATAAATACATTAGATTAAATAAACATAGAGAGGTCTAGTTTGCAGCATTCCTTTTAGCGAATTTCCCCTATAGGGAATAAGCTATTACCGTAGGTGGCATGGTAAGACTTAAGCCCAAAACCATGATAACTTTTCTTTTGAGGTCCCCAGATGCCAAAAACACCTTTCGTTCAAATTTGTATATATGTCCGTAAGCACGATAACTCTCGAATAAAAAGGTCCGATCTTAATAAAATTTGGCATAAATGTTTAAAGTACCATTTATTTGAACGCGTTCAAACACCAGATGAATCACACCATCCGAAGGGGGGTTTTGTACCCCAAAAATGTTTTTTTGGGGTTTTCACATGTAATTTTTATTTCAATCAAATTTTAATTTTCCCCATTGAATTCAGCTTAAAAAACAAACAATTTTGTATTTCAACCATTGCTTTTAGTTACTGGGATATTTAAAGTGCTAAACACAGTACGTTGTCTAATGTTAGGGACATTTCACTTCCTTTTCTTATGGAGAAAAATAATTATATCTCACTTATTTATAAACTGACGAAACTTGGTATATGGTTTCAACTGGTTGTGGTTTCTTGTTGTTTGCACAAAAACCCAATTTTTCGCATATGGTTCCCGTAGCAGCAAACCTAGGTACTCGGTCCCCATGTTATTCTTATGGAGAATAATTCAAATGTTATATATCGCTTATTTATGAATGTGTTTGGATGAAACTTGGTATGTGACTTCACTTAGATGAGTTCTATTGATATTTGCATAAAACCCATATTTTGTGTTCCTTGTTGTAGCAAACCTGAGTACTCATCCCCCATGTTATTCTTATAGAGAATAATTAATAATTTAAATACCGGTATCGCTTGTTTATGAATATAATTGTTATGAATCTTGGTAAGTGGCTTAGTGTGTATATTCATTGGAAATTCGCTGAGTATGCAGATTTGCTGTGGCGGGGGTATTTTTTACCCTCTTTAAAATTATATGCAACTTGATAGGGGTTGCTATTTAAAATCAAATCAAATAAATCTTTATTCATAAAATACATGTTATGTACATTGAATGGCGTCATCAAAACTTAAGAGTAGAACTTAAGACTAAAAATAAATAATGAAAAACAAAATCAATAGTAAATCCTTGAGGGGGTGGAAAAGGACTCCTCCAGAGAATATAAAGCTTTGTCAATCAAATAACTTTTTACTTTGTTTTTAAATTTCTTCAGGTTTTCCTCATTTTTTAATATTGCTGGGTAGATGTTTCAAGAACCTTAATCCCACATAGGATGTTTTTTTCATAATACTTTATGTTGTGATGTGGTAATACATTTTATATTCCTGGTATTATGTGGATGACAGATAAATTCTGTGCTTTTTATATTATTTTTTGCAATGATAATAGTCTCAAAAATATATTGCCCATATACTGTTAAAATCTTTAATTCTTTAAATTTATCTTTTGTTGTTTCATTGTAATCTAGCTTCATTATGATTCTAATTGCTCTCTTTTGCTGTTTAAGTATACCATCCATATTTGCCTTTGTTGTTGAACCATAAAGGCTTACACCATAAGATAAATGAGAGTGAATATTGGCAAAATATATATAAAAAAATAATAAAAACTACCCCCAACAACCCCTATTTGGGGGTGAGGGTTGAAACCCTTAACTACTTTAAAAAATACTTTTACAGTAGGACCCTGCTGGTCCAACCTCTGATGGACCGTCTCCTCGCTTAGACCGACCATATCCTTATCGGCGTTTTGTTTACGTATCCGGTCGTCGCTCTGTTCATGTCAACGCTTGTTGATGACTCATCACTGGCGATGATGTAAGTCAGTAGGCCGTGGACTGTTGATGCAGTACGTTCTCTTATGCAGTAAATAAGAAAATAGATAAAATAAATAAATAAAGTAAAGTTGTTTTTTTGAAAGTTGTATGAGTTAATATCACTTTTGTTTGTAGTTTGTCAACACATGCTATGAATTTTATAGGCTTAACAGTCCATGTGGTAATATGTTTAGTTTAAACTACAGTTTTATTACGTTTTTATGTGAATACATTTGTTCCTCTGATAATCCGACCATACTCTCGGTCCCGTTGGTAACAGATTAGATCTACTGTACTTATCCTAGTGACATTTACCAAAGATTGTTTGAAAACTTGTCGTTAAAAATTAAGAGGGGGGGGACCTTTATGGGACACCCGGTATTAGATATTAAGATATTAATCAAAGCAGACTTTTACAATCCCACATTTGATTCACCAAATGTTCATATTTACATATTGACTTATTTTCCTCAGCATGTAAATGTGTGTGCTATTCTTGATCATGTGTGGAGACCTGAGCTTGTTAATGTTTTTGTGTTCACTATTGGAAATAATTGTATTCGATCGGTACCTGTTCCTTATCACTATCCATTAAATTTGTTATAGTTATAAAATAAAATTGAATCACTGCATTATATTTATCATAAATTAAAACAGAGTTAATCAAGTTATTTTGTAAATAAAATGAGTTTTGTATATTGGCTATTTCATTGTCCCAGATTACACAGGAAATTTTAAGTGGTTTGAAATCACATGATATCCCCAACTGGATGACGTGACTGTTTCTTTGAAGGCTGATGTTCACTACAACAAAATAAAGCTGTCTTAAAATGTAGCAAGTCTTTTTGGGTGACCTTAACCCTTTTGAGTGTCAAGCTAGTAAATGGGATGGTAGAATAGTTGTTTTATTGTTCTTTTTTTTTTTTTTATATATTGAACGAATGAACACTCAACAAATTGTGAAAACACGCCTCAGGTGGACACACACACACAGTAAGGATAGGTGAAAAGTAGCAAAACAACAATCACAAAGAATTCAGCCATCCCATCAGCTTAGACCCGTGCCGTCCACCTTTTTCTTAAGTTCCATCCTCCCCTTCAATTCTGCCACAGTCAGATGAACTATCCACACATCAAAACCATCGACTGAGATGGAATTCGAACCTTCAATCCAAGCACTAACCTCTGGCCGGGAGTAGCACATTAGATTGGTTAGCCAACCTGATCGGCTCATAGTTGTATCAGTTCGAGAGATATTACGCCATAGACGTAATACGAGTTGGTTCCGTTTGTGACTACCAGGTTGCCACTTGTCAGACACAGACAGAGCCATTTATTATACTGAAGTGGCCACATATGCTAGCGAATTACAGTACGAAATATGGATAGACACAACTAAAATACATGTTCTATAGCTCTTCTTATTGGAAAATGAAAAACACATCAACCAATAAATTTAATTTTTATAATGCTGTCTTAGTACCGTATTACACTGTTATAATCACAACAAAATTTAATTTATTTACTGATATTTATTTATTTTAAATAACTAATAACTATGTATGAACTTCACCCAGTTCATCGCTTGATCCTCTTTAAAGAAAAGCTTGTCTTTATGGGAGTGTAGTTCCTCAACCTACTACCTGAGCAAGCAAAAGGCTACACATGAGCAGCATTTTAAAATGGCTGGATAGCGTAGTGGTTAGCATGCTCGCTTTATAATCCTAGGCTCACACCAGATCAATCCTGAGTCAAATCTGAAAATGTTGTGAAGGTTCAATGCTGGACTCAGCTGCCATGTAATTGGGCTTTTGATTTGATTAATTATTGTTTTTAAGAACAGCTCAATCTTATGTAGTGTGAAGACCAGAGTTTGGATTGTTCCATCTCAAAACGTTAAAATAACGCAACTGGTGTATACAACCAAAAAAAGGTTACTCACAACTTCAATGTACTTTATTGACCTAGTTTTTGTTTGTCAGTGGATGTGTTAGTCTCTGTATGGGATAATTTATCCCCACAAGTTGGAGGGAAAACCGATTTTCAAAATGGTAATAAGTGGATAAGATTATATACTCGGTCACTGGTCAAAATCAGATAAAGGATAAGCAGTTAAAAACAAATTGGTAACAACTTCAGTTTACAGGTGGTAGCAAATATGTTGAATGATCAACAAGGTAAAGAAAATTGAACAAGTGGAAAGAGAAACTAAGTTATTTTTGTATAATTTTATTGATCTTACAAAATAACAATTGTATTCTTCCAAGGACAGTTACTGTAATATCACAGAAATTATGCACAGCATATCTTTCTTTGAGAAAAATATTTCTTGCAGCTGTACTCTTTAAGAAATATAGCATGGTCTACACAATTGTAAAATGTGATATCCTTAAAATGTATTGTTAGGTTAGAAAAATTACTTAACATGTAAATTGTGACTATCCATAAATAAAGCACATTCAACAGATTTGCAGCTACGAGATTCTATAACGTATTCATTTCAAGCGTTTCTAAAAGGCAATCAGTTTCAAAGTGCATCTTCGAGCGCATCGCCCGCTTATGTAAGCTTACACACAACTATTTTTACTGAAAAATAACTGTATAATCATTGTTACAATAAACTTAACATACGAATGATACAAAATAACAATATTGTCTAGTTTTTATATTAAAATAACATTAATATAGCTTAAGTGGTTATTCGTTACTACACACTAACATTTTGGAATATGCTTTTCCTAAGGCTTCTTGAAATGATCAAGCAGATCACAGTTTAAAAAAGTCAAATACACAACACAAAATGAATATAGTGAACAGATACAAAATATTTACAAAGTATAAAATAGAGGTGTGCGAATAGTGAATTTTTAGTTCGGATTGGTTTCGGTTCGGATAGCTTAAGTTCGGATCGTATAGTAAGGGTTTCAGATCGGATAATTTTCGGATTCGGATATTTAGCCTACTTTACCCCGATCTCTAAAACTACCATATTTTTAAGTTGGAACTTAACATTTTTATTTACTTGCAAGATATAAATATAAAATATTTAAACTAAGTAATTTTATTCAAAACACAAGTGGTTATTATTTTTACAAATATAATTTTCTGAGCAATTGAAGACTACTACATATAACCACCTCACCAGAAAACAGCATGTCTAATTGGAAGAGCAATATACCAACCTCTGTACATACTCGAGAATATTATCTTCTCTGGAGTGAAAAATACAAGAAATATGTTTACTAGGTTTATGGTATGTTTATAGGTATAAGATAAAAGTATAGGTAATTTAATAACAGTAGTAGGTTAGGCTACTCAAATCATGTAATGTCACCTGGACTATCATTAATCCTTGTCATTATGCTATAACACCCTAGCCTATCTGGGTGTCGGCATAGTAAAAAGACAAACATAAAAATGTGGTCAGGCAAGGGAAACAACATGGAAACATTTTAATATAATTACAGCTTATTTAAAAGACCAGAATCACCGATGTTGATAACAAAGCAGACATCACACATACTAAAGGCCTAGCACGACATATGCTATCAGACCCTACTGAAACAATGAATCAGTGAAGGGCTTCATCTATGAGTTAACTAAAAACTTCCATAACCAAAGAATTTCCTTTGTTTTATAAATTTATTAACTAGGCCTAGTTTGAATTTATTTTGTTTACGAAAAATTAGAAACTCTGTTTAACCTAGTTTGTCACCGGAATGTAATGAGACTACAAAGTGCCAGCTTGCATTTCAAACGACCGGCAACTTCACTATCGGCTTCGTTCTTTTTAAAGAATTTACATATCATGCTTTCCTTCCTTTTTGGTTCCATTTTAAATACATGAATTTAAGAAATCAAATAATATCCAAACGATTAAATCTGTATAAATAAATAATAGAGATAACTAAGCGATGCCTTCTTGAATCCGTCGTCAGGTCGTCGCTGCTTTAAACATTGTCGTAACGTAAAGATACTCGACGAGCATAATATATCTAGAGGACTCGTCCGGGGGCACACAAGTGAAGTATTTTCTTGGAGTATAAGAGCTCTATCTAGATTAAGCTTGTTGATCAAAGCGGGAAATTTCGCCGTAGAGAAAGCTATGCAACTTGTTTTGCGCAGCAAGTCAGAAATATTCTACTTAGTGGTTTTTAATTGTACTGAATAGAAGGAAAATATCAGTAGCAGCAATTTTAAATTGAATTCACAAACACTTCCGTTTGCATTACTATGCAACTTTTGAATTATTACAGCATTTGTGAGAAGTTGATACTATCGGAAATCAACTATCGACGAAAAATTATCGACTTATTCGCCAGTAATCCACTACTGTTGTCTCGTTGTCTGCCTTTATCCTGTGAATAGACATCAAGTTGCAATATTGTATAAATTTGCAGTTGTTTACTATCAAAAACGTTCGCTATCGCACATTTCTCCTTGTAAACCGTGTTCATTCTGTTTGCTAAAATAATGTACAATACGGCCGTGTATCGCGATACGATACATGATTTGATGAATTGATACTAGTTACGTACCGAAAACATTCAAAGTGACAGGCATTGCATCATGTTACCTTGAACGACGTCTAGAGTCAAAACATTTATTAATGGTCCAAATATATTTATTATTTCGTTTCTACCTTTTTATCCCCAGACATAAAGTCTATCCGAATAAGTCGAATTTGTACTATACCTTATCGGATATCGATAAAGCCTTTGGATCGGATTAGGATATCCGATTCGATCCGACACCGAACCGGCTTTTTGGATATCCGCACACCTCTGGTATAAAATTATAAACCCACAAGCCTTCTTACCAACTGCCCAGTTCTGCATCACATTTAAAAATATAAACTACTCAGCTAAATTTTGTTCGTTGTTTTATTTATTAGAAACATAATTACGAACATAAGAGAAAACATTTGAAATTTTCTTATAACGATTTATTTTATTTTATTATAAATTTGTGACACAAGAGAACTTTCAAATTCACTCCATTAAAATGAAGTTGGCTGAAAACAATAATTTAGAATAATGTATTTATCGTTAGAGAATGATAATATTCTTAGTTCAAATATAAAGAAAATGTGCTGATCCATCTTAAAAGTAAAATATACATAGAAAGAAAATTGCAATTTTAGCTGTGATAAAATGTGTTGAAAAATCTAGACGCAACCTTACTATTAACACGTGAAAATATTCTGAAAATAATTAGGCTATTTTAGATTAGATTTATTAAAAATATCAACAAAAATTGACTAACTCACCTACATTGTCCGTGCTTTTTCACGGATATTACAAAAGCAGTTTACCAACATTACAGAGTGGTTTGTCTTGACGATACATTTTACCGGAAAACAAAAACAAATAACAAACAATTGGTAACACAATTTCTGGAAATCTGGATCCTGAAATATGTCATTTATGTAGAAGGCTTATGTAAAATAAATTAAAGAATGCAGAAGAAGAATTTCAGACAAACAAATCGAGTAAGGAAGGAGTAGAAGTATATAGCATTTTACACTGGTAACCACTATAATGGTGTTTAATGGAACACCTCAGAGGAACGGATTGCTGGAGTGCAGACCGGAGGCTTGAGGAGTCGGTCCGACCTGAAACGCAAGTTGATATGTCATCGTGGTCATAATGCTTTATTTACAGTCATATAATCATTTGCACTCGGCAAGAGTCAATCAAACGTTTAGTCTATCACCTAAAACAAAATGTCTTAATCATGGCTAGAAAGTTACAAAATCTCTTATCCACAAAGTATTTTTTTCAGTTCAAATAAACTATTAAGTATTTCTATTTACAAAATCAGTGACGCAATAATTCAGAAGCATGAGAAGAACCTTGAAGTATACAAGTTCAAGCAGAATGTCTTACTGGTATTTGTTAAGAAACTGTTAATGCTAGTGAATGCTTGTTTATACTCTTCCTGATTCTGTGTGTAAAACTTCTACATCAAATTAGTTGAAATTATGTAAAAAACTCTGACGATTATCTTGTAACTAAAATTACTTATTAGTATCTGTTCTTTCTTTTGTGCTGTTTTTTTTATGTGGCAATTGCTTTTAAATACACAATTCAATTGATTTATATTCTTTCAACACAATTGGTTTCTATTCTTTCCATTCTTCGCCTTAAGGATGAATGTAAACTTAAGGAATTTCACCTTGCCTACTTTTAATTAAAACATCAAGCATAAAAATCAGTTTAGTCCGTAAACCTTGCTATTAAAAATATCCTGCATATGATTCTAAGAAGTAATGGAAATAATTCCACATGTTGATTTACTTTGTTGAACTCCCTCCTGAACAGAAGAAAAGGAAATCAACTCACCATAAATGGATTGCTGACACTTTCGTTACTCCAAGGAACTTTTGCTGTTGCGAAATTAAGTGACTGACTAGTGGTAAAACCATTGGAACCATTGAAACCATTGGTTATCTGTCCATTAGGTACACTTGGCCAAACTGTTTCTGTGAAAAGAAGAAAATAAATATGATATAATTAAATATACACAATTACTTGATAAATTGAGTCTTTGATCGAGGCTTTTTGAAAGTTGTGCAAATCATTGGGGTGTAAAATGTTAGCTAGCAAATAATTAGCAGTGCACTTTATAAATAAAAATACTAGGGGTTTGCGGTGCACCGAAAAAACGGTACCAGTTCGGTACAAAACAAATTACCGAATTCGGTTCGGTACCGCTAACGGCGCCGGTACTAAGTTGGTACGGTACAGCCTAGAACTACAAAAAATCAGTATTCACTGTTTATCAACCACATTTTTCCTTCAGTTTTATTCATATAACATCTTTTTCGTCCGTTGACATTCTATTGACACGCCTTTGCTCACGACAGCAACTTTCTACTTTGACCGGCATTCGCGAGTTTATAGGTTCACGATCGGATCGCGAATGATGACGAGATGCCTTTACAGCATTGATAAAGCCGCCTCCTCAGACTGGCCGAATGTTTCGTCGAGTTATGTACGACTCGGCGAGTAATGAAATAATGTACACAAACATAAACATCGAGAGTAGCAGAGGTTAATAGCAACAAACTACTACGCATTTACACTGTCACGCTCGTCTTTGCTTGCCTATACTTGGCCAGTGTATGGAGGCGGTATAAACGTAAATAAAAACCTACAACCGAATTTGTATGATATTTAATCATTTTTAAATGAAACTGAGGGATAAACACATAAATATCTGTTTGTTTTTTATATCAACGAAATTATAACACCGTTTTGTGTTGTACATTACCGATTGTATAACGGCCCCCTAACCTCAAATGAGTACTTGATACTACATATTTTTATAGGATTGGTTATATTTGAAGGAGCATTGGCGTATTTGAAGGAGGAAACGTTTTAAGTAACAGATAGTTTAATAAGTAGGTATTGTTTATATAAAAAGGTAAAGTTATGTTTTCTTACTAAAGTATTTTATTTAACCCTTTGAGTGCCACGCAACGATATATCGTTGTGCACGGAACATCCGAAAAATACTTCACAACGATATATCGTCGTCGGTGGTCTTACCGAAAAATACATTGCAACGATATATCGTTATTATAGAAAATTGTTCTTACATCATTACTTTTTATTATTTCTTTCAGGTCATTTCCAGGATATTTTCTAGCTCTATAAATCTAGTAGTTATTTGGTGAAAATCTTAAATTTGAACAATGTTTATTTATCTGAAAAAAATATATAAAAATTGTCCCGCATGTATAATATGTACCTATTCAAATTTTTTATTTTTTATTTTTTAAATATTATATATGTGCATAATATTATAGCTAAACTTTAAACTTACAAAACAAAAAAGTTTCATAATAATATCTTACCAAATAAAAAAGTTATTGATTTAATGTACAAAACCCTTGCAAAATGTTGATTTTGTGTATCGTTGTTATAGAAAATTGTTCTTACGTCATTACTTTTTATTATTTCTTCCAGGACATTTCCAGGATATGTTCAGGTAAACATATACTCTATAAATATACAAGGCCTAGTTAGTCTGCTTTATGAAATAATATTGTAATCAAATTTAAACCCTTGAATAAAGTTAGGCTACTGTCTTGTATACTAATTTACCGTTTTTATATTTTTTTACATTTATGGAAATAACTCGTTCGCCTACAGCCCAAATTTGATGAAACTTTCAGGAAATATTTTGGGAAACATGTCCTCTATAAATCTAGTAGTTATTTGGTGAAAATCTTATATTTGAACAATGTTTATTTACCTGAAACAAACAAAAAAAAATTAAAAGAAATTTCCCACATGCATATATGTATTCAAATTTTTATTTTTTATTTTTTAAATATTATATATGTGCATAATATTATAGCTAAACTTTAAACTTACGAAACAAACAAGTTTCATAATAATATCTTACCAAATAAAAAAGTTATTAATTTTTTTGCAAACCCTTGCAAAATTTTGATTTTGTGCTTGGCACTTTTTTGGATATACTCTGTTAAAAACTCTGGCACTCTAGGGATATGACGACCGAAAAACTTTGAAACTCAAAGGGTTAATTATTGATTAAAACAAGTTTTTGCTTCACGAGTAAAATATACTAATCATATATGTTTATCTTATCATATAAAGTTTTATTATTTCTAACAAATAAGTCTCTTGTTATTTGCTGTCTAATTTAGTTTACATATCAAGTTATAAGATTCCTCATGAGCCTAATTGCATCTCGATAACTGAATTTTCTATCTAGATTAAAAACTATGTTCAAAACAATAATCTCAATACAATATGAAGTAAAATGAACATAATTAATATTTTCTAGGTGAAGATCTAAGGAAAATGAGGAGCGTTTTTTTTAACTATGCTGGATGTGGTAGAACAGCGTGGAGCCGTGGTACGTGACGGCGGCAAGCGTAGAACTGAACATAGCGGTTATTTACATTGGATTATTGAACAAACTATAAGTTCTATAAAAAATTGTTTTTAATGAAAATTTAAGATCACCTAATTAGCTACAACTTTCTCGTTGGAAGTTTGTTTCTACCTCAAAAATAAAAAAATTCTCGCTTACTGACTTTTTCATGTCATGCTGTTACAACTCTCTAATATTTTCATAATTCAAAATTACTCATAATTTTAAACAAAAATATATTTATACTTTTTTTAAATTTTAAACTGTGAAATGAAATCATCAAAATCCCAATAAAATAAATTTTAATTGACTAGGCCTATCGATATCAAAGATACCATCGTCAGGTCAAATCAATTTATTCATATGAAAGGTCTAGTCAATTAAAATTTATTATTAGTGAATTTCCTTTGGAAAGTGAACTATTAGCATGACCCTCACGGTGAAACTTAAGCCCGGGACCGCCATAGAAGTTCCTAACGTGACCCACTGAACACGTTTTGGGGGGTCGTTCAAAATTTTATATATATATAATATATATGTATATATATATATTCGAATTTCGAGTTTTTGGGCCCAATAAGGGTCATAAAAGCCCCAGACGTAAAATTAATGCATGTAAAAAGATGGGAATTAGTGAGACGAATATTTTAAGCCCTCTCTCGTCTTTCTAGCGTAAATATTTACCGAGTTATTAAAGAAAATGTGTATCGGCTAAACACAGTACGTTGTCTTATGGGGGTTTTACACTAGAAAAGCCTGTTATTCTTTTGTTAGAGTACTTTTAAGACCCACAGCAACCTCACGCCTACCTTCAAGCCTGCCTGGACCTTCTTCTAACATTATAATGCACAAAATTGTATTCCCAGCATTGCAGGTAAATTAAACCAGGAGCATCAGAACAGCCAAAAAATCAATGTTTTCAGATTTCAATAAAAATTGGAATACATGTATGTTTTTACACAGTTTTCGAGTTTTAAAAGCTTTTATGTGGAAATTCACTTCCCTCACGTCAGCGTGCTGCGTGCGAACTCGTTATTGGAATTTTGATGATTTAATTTCACAGTTTAAAATTTAAATTGATTTCCAATAATTAGCTCCAAGTACATTATATTTATACATACTGTTGGATGCGGAAACTCATGGACAAAAGGAATATATGTTTCATTGTAGTTTTCTTATTACTAAGATGTACAGGAGCGTGTAAGCGACAACGCGCTCACCGCTCGGGATTACTCAGTTTTCCCGTTTCCTACACTTTTTGGTCTAGCCTGACAATGCGCGGACCGTTTTCTGTCCATTTGGCGAGCTCTCCATGGTTTCCAACTCGCTGATCTTATGTAAAGCCAAACCGTGCCATGAACTTTTGAGCAAACCATAAGTCCATGAAACCATGAAATACCTCAATGAGAAAATTGGAGGAAACTATTAGTTTTTTAAACAAACTTCCCTAAGGTTATAAATTAAATGGTTAAGTTAAAACAAATGTTTAAATATTGAAATTCAATCAGTTTTATAATTTTATTTTACTACTAGCTGGCCCGACGGACATTGACCTGTCCTAATGTCATTGAATTTGTTTTATGTCAAATACTCGTTCATTTTCAAGACGAGCTCAATCGCTACGCTCACTCGCCTATTTTTACATAGTGCTAACTTAGGCATCGAAAAAAGAGTTTGAGTTGTCATTCAAGTAGATTTGTTATTTCCATAATGAACATATGTTTATGCCTTACAAGTATGTTTAGATATAAGCCTTGTTAACCTTCTATCGGGCGCATCACGGAAATTACCCCCGGGTCACTTCATTTTTCGTTATAAAAACCATAGTTTGCGTTCGGCAGAGCTGTCGCCTGCCGTACCTCACGTGCCTCTTTCGCGGAATCGGTTTCGGCAACTCCCACTCCTTTCCCAGTTGTCAGTCTACCTTGGGGAGCGGTTCGCGTCACTACGGGAAGTAGCTTCCGTGTGCGCCCTGTGTTTTAACCGGTTTCCTGGAGCCTAGTTCCGTGTGCGCCCTTGTGTTTGACCTTATTTTGCGATATTATAAAATGGATGAAGAAGAACGAATTGCCCGATTGTTGGCTAGTGTTGAAAGGGAGTATGGGGAACAACCTTTAGTGAAAAGACCTACCGGTGCGTTTGTTCGGGAACTTTTTTGTGACAGTGCAGAGGATTCGGGCCTAAATGACGATGCTGATGAAAACGAAGGAGAAGAAGAAGCGACTGTTGAAGAGAATAATGAATATGAAGAAGAATTAGTGCCCGAATATGACTCCAAAATTCCAAAAGGTATTTATCCTGGATTAGACTTTGATGAAATAGAAGCCTTACCTCTAAAAACTCTACTAAATGAAAATATTGTTAGCAGAATCCATGGTAAACTTGCTTACGTTAGTAAAAAGAGGGACAAGTTATGGGACTTAGAACCTGTTGTAAATCAAAGAAGAACACCTCGAAGAAATGTAATAAGAATGAGAATGGGCTGTGTTTCACAATCCGCCCGTGAAGCTAAGACTGTAGGTGAAGTGTGGAAGTTATTCATTTCATATCATTTATCACCGATAAAATGATAAATGAAATCACAGAATGTACTAACATTTATATAAATGAAAATAAACACAAATTTAGCAGGGAAAGGGACGCAAACACTACGAACCCGGAGGAAGTGAAATTTGTCATTGGCCTTTTATACATGGCTGGAGTGTTGAAAAGCAGCCATGAAATTCTGGAAGACCTATGGGCTAGAGATGGGTTTGGGGTAGAATTTTTTAGATGCATCATGTCAATCAAGGATTAAGTTTTTGCTTCAGTCCTTGAGGTTTGATAATATTCTAACCAGAGAAGAAAGAAAAAGTTTGGACAAAATAGCACACATCAGAGATTTGTTTGAAAATTTCGTAGAAAACTGTAAAAAAAACTTCATTGTCAGTGAGTTTGTTACAGTTGACGAAATGTTGGAATCATTCAGAGGCAGGTGCAGCTTTCGGCAATTTATAAAGTCAAAACCAGCTAAATACGGCATCAAAGTTTATGGTATGGTTTGCGCTAGAACTTTTTACAATGCAAACCTTGAAGTCTATGTTGGCAAGCAGCTGGATGGACCATTCATCACAGATAATTCAGGTAAAGAAGTTGTGATAAGAATGATCGAGCAAATTTCAGGCACAAGAAGAAATGTAACAGTGGACAACTTCTTTACATCGATCCCTTTGTGTAATAGTCTGTTGATTGACTATGGTAGGCACTCTTAGGAAAAATACGAGAGAAATCCCGTGTGAGTTTTTACAAACTAAACACAGACCAGTGGGCAGCTCCTGTTTTGCCTTCAAGAAAGAGGTGACAATTGTTTCATACAAAGCAAAAAAGAACAAAGACTTTCTTTTGTTGTCTTCTATGCACACTGACGATGCTGTTGACATGGATGTAGAATCAGCAACTTATGGAAAGCCTTTTCTAACATGAGATGATCCTTTTCTACAACTCTAGCAAAGGTGGGGTTGATACTGTAGATAAGTACAAAGAATCTTATTCTACAGCAAGGATCACAAATCCATGCGATCATTCTACTCGCTACTTGATATTGGAGCTCTAAATGCCTTCATTGTCCTGAAGAAAAATATTGGTGAACCTCAAATGAAAAGACGTGTGTTTTTGAAAGAACTCGCTAAAAGCTTGTGCAAAGAATATGCTCAATCAAGACTAACAATCAGAAGTGTGCCTAGAGACTTGAAAAAGCGGATTCAAGAAATCATGCATATTGAACAAGATCAAGCTCAATGACCCAGACCAGCTGATGACGTAACTTCTGGGAGATGTTTTCAGTGTAACTGGAGACAGAATCGTCTATCGAAAACAAGGTGTTCCACATGCAGAAATTTTATCTGTCGAGAGCATACGGCCCCAGCAAGACAGTGTTGACTTTGTGTTGACTGTGTGAAAGGTGATGATGAGGAAGACATGGAATTGGACTAAGAGCTTTGACAAAATAAGTAGTTCTTGTAACAAATGATATTTCTCATTAGACCATAGGTGTTTTTATGTCATACACTATTGCAATTGTTTTCTAATTTTATACGATACTATTGTATATGTACAAAAAGTAAGTCTTTTTTATCCACAACCCTTACGTACTTTTATTGTTTATTATAACATTTGCTATTTTACATATAACTTAAGTAATAGTGTAATAACTCATAAAAAATGTTATTCATACGGTTTTATAACTATTAAAATGTTTTTTAGTCATCATTGTTTAGTTTTGTACACCCGGAGGTAACTTCCATGAGCGCACTTTGGTGTTTGAAAATCAATGCGCCCGACGGAGGGTTAACAGCTGTTTAGTGTAACTAACTGAACTTTGATAAAATCAACGGGAACTTTGAAGGCCAGTGGGACACTGACATTAACGAACATAACAAAATAAGAATTATTCAATTTGGTGCACTCATTCTCAAGCTATG
Organism: Allygus modestus; assembly: GCA_963675035.1. Lineage (NCBI taxonomy): Eukaryota > Metazoa > Arthropoda > Insecta > Hemiptera > Cicadellidae > Allygus > Allygus modestus. The sequence goes on along the minus strand of OY776112.1, from coordinate 133,398,490 downwards.
GCGTGACCAAAGGAAATAGGGATTAATTTAAATATAATAAGATATAAAACTGATAAAAGGAGAACAAGAGAAGCTGTTGGGGAAAACTATTTATAATAATAGTCAGGTACAAAAAATACACAAACATTTAATAAATCTAGGAAAAAAGCATATGACAATTTACGAGTAAAATGAAGTTGAAATAGAGCTACTTACCAGAAGAAAACGGTCTTGAGTTTCTGAATGGATTAGCGCCTCCAGTGAATCCATTGTTCCAGGCCGTCTCTCCTGGAATACATTAAAAAATTGTCTATCAACTTTGCGGACAAAAAAAATCACATTTTAGCTCACATTACTGATGTGTTGTTTATTTTGGCCAGACAAATCTTTAAATGTATGTATTTTTAAACAAGTGGTTAAATACATTTTGGGGGGTCATAAGTAGGCCCTACTTCAATGTATATGGATCCCAAGTTTTTCCTCCCACGGCCGCTCCAGTAAACTAGCTTTTGAGGCTGCACAAATAGGTTTATGGTTATAATTTGTTACTCAATATCCTACCAACTAAATTGTATGAGGTATTTTACATCGGAATACGTTATTAAAATAAACATACACTAAGTTACAGAATCAGATGATGATAAAAAACAACAGTTGTTAAAAGCCAAAGTACTGTAACATGGTACAATAATGGCAATGCAAAAGAAAATATATCACAAGAAAGGCAGTATTCTGCCACACATTGTCATATATTCAGCATCAATTAAGTTGGTGGTATGGACCCAGGAAAACGCAAAACCAAAATGCTTACATGCTGCCGCAACCCTGCAGTGATGGGCTATGGCTGCAAGTATGGTCAACCACAACGGGAACATATATTTAACAGTTAAAAAGAAAACACTAGGGTAAAAAGTATTTAATACAAACAAAGGTAAAACCGAATTATTTTTACCTGTTGTTGCCCAAAAAAACTCACCAACTATTTAATACTAAAAAAATTAAAAAACAAATAATAAATTTAATAAAAATGCTTTAAATGTTCAGGCATTCAATATATTTGTTAAATCAATAAAACAGCATAAAAACAGTCCTTGTAGAATCTACCAGCCATAATAATGGTGCGATACGTGTACTTGAAACATAAAATAGTAAAGATAAGGGGACTTAAAATAAGGAATTCGGTAGGTCAGTATGTGTCCTTTTAGGCACATAGCGCATGCTTTTGTTACTATTCAACTAATTATTTTAAGATTCTCGATTTTGTCATAGGAACTGTTAAATGAAAATTTAGATTAGGGAGGATTCAAATACTTTCTTATGCATCACACAATATAAATTTTAAAGAGATACACTGCTCCAAATACAGTACATACCCGAGTATCCAAAATTACTCGGATCCAGGCTACCTCGGAGTTTTGAGGTTATTTGATAAATCAACAAATTTAAAGAATAATACTTCCTGCTTTAAAATATCTTTGTTATCAATAAATACGGACTAGATCATAGTAAGATAATTTTCAATAAACAATTTTGAATTACAATACCGTACCATTTTTCAAAGTAATTTTTGTTTACAATCCCCAACCGCCACTTTTCTCACTGCTAATTCACGACCTACTTTTGTAATTAACTCTCCCGCATCTAGTCTCTGTAAGGCTTTATCCTTTGTTTCAACTGAATCAACTGTCCTTTTAAGTTTTTATCTCATGACACAATCGTTTCAAAATGTAAACAAACCTGTGACGACCCACTGCCAAAAATTTGACATCAGTGGCTGTACCTGAGGACTCGGCAACACTTTTTTAATAAAGCTAGAGCCGATCTTAGTAATTTGAAATAATAAGTTATCAGTTGGGAGTCAAAATATTATTTACTAATCTCTGATAATATAATTTACCACAATTAGTTCACAACAATTCAACTAGTAACTATAACATTATTTTACAATAGGTACAACTGCAGTTACATGAAAGTTTACGTCAAATTTTGAAAGGAAAAATAATTTAGAGTTATTAATTATTGTGGAGAAAGATGTGTGACGTTCATGACTGAAATTTAGCACACATCTGCTACTGATGCTGTCGCACTGTGCTGAGGTGACGAGCCTCAGCCAATCACAACGCACAACTCGCTCGAGGCTAGCGTTGGTAGTCAGCATTTTGACAAGAGCGTGTGGCTACACTGCTCTATTCCAGCTAGAAAATTTTGACTCGATTTCTAATGCAAATATTTGAATTCGGTTTCTAGGCTGTGTGGAGGGATTTAATATGGTGGGCGGCCTTCCTAATTATTGTACTGATTTACTGATAACCAGCATATTCTGAATAATCACCCTTTCTTTCTCAAATATGATATTACTGAATATTTAATAATATTAAAAAATTTTGCTGATTCCTCCGATTACAGCTACTGATGTGAAATTTTCAGGGGTGGGTTGTCACACCAATTCATTATCTCTGACAAGTTGCATGCTGGACGAAAAGACTAATCGCGTGTCCCGACAAGAGGGCTCGATGAAAACAGAGGAGGCTGAGCGAGAACTGATAGGTTCACATTTATGAATAATAGCCACCGCCAATGTACCTGGAGTCTTGGATAATCAGGAGTGTTCCGTATATGTTTACCTAAAAAATTGAATTCAATATTTTTAATATCCTAATTTTCAAACACACATCTAACACACACCTTTAAAGGGGTTTATTGTCATGCTGGTGTTGTTAATGTGGTTGGTGCCAGTAGGAAACAACGATGGGGCTGACCATCCACTCGTAATGCCGTTTGTTACACCTGACAACAACGTCACACTGTGATTACTTCACTGGTTCATTAGTGAGCTAATAAGGCAACAGAAGTTGTAAAGTAGGAGTGTGCAAGTACTCAAAACTTCCGAGTTTTTGGCCAAATATTTTAATACTCGAACTCGACTCGAAGTTTTAAAAAATACTCAAAATTTCGAGCGAGTATTTCCCGCCGATCGCTAACGATTGCGACCGTCCAAAACTCGTAGTAACGGCCGCCAAAGGCGATCGCTTGGCGTAAAATCTGCCGAAAATGACGATCGGACGGCGTAATTTAGGCCGTAACTATCGATTTCGTCATCTAATATTGATTATAAGCAATGTCTAAACCAGGTGATATTGGCCAAATAACAACCAGACCTTGTTTTATTGGCCGGAAAGAAATGACAAACCGTATTTTGTTTGTCAATACGTAATCCAGTTTGATTGTACTGGCCAAAACTTTGTATTGCAACTCATGTATTAGTTAGAAATCATGTTTACATTATTAAATCTAGGGTAATATCCAAATCCCATTACACTATTTTAAACTACCAACTGATGGGAAATACTCGCTCAAAAATACTCGAAACTCTAAAACAATTAGCACCACATTACTCGACTTGACTCGAATAAAAAAATCACTACTCGCACACCCCTATTGTAAAGAATAACGGGAATAAGTTAACCTCTTAACCGCCATCAACGTGATCATGAGCAACCTAACTTTAACATATGACTGCCATGCACATATTATCACGTTTTGCCGTGGTCGGCTGATTTTTTTAATCTGATACAACTTCTTATCCGACTGTGGTTCACTCTCGCCGTGATTTTGCAAACTACGGTGATGAAGTATAGTGCTAATACTTCGATGTAGTTTCCGCTGTCTGGCAGACTTCCTCAGCAGTTTTAGTGGCACTTTGTGAAGATTTGTGTGTGAATTAGTTGCAGCAAATGTCAAATCTCGCTTATGTTTCCTGGTAAATAAAGCCAAAATATACAGCGTTTGAGTTCATTTCTCCCTTTCAAATGTTACTATGGCAAGTAATAATAATGATGAAGAAAAATAATAGGTGTGTTGTTGCGGGACTAATTTATGTCTTAAACTTGCAAAATGATGAGACGGGAGTTACAATTAAAAATAAAACTTTTATTTGTACATGAAATGAAATTATATCAAAACAAACTAGGGAATTAAACTTAGAGATATCAAGGGGGTAAATCTAGCGTGGGTTCTTCATGAGTGTTCTTCGTGGGAGTGTAAAAGTCTATTTCCTACAGTTACCTAACAATGTACATGTTCTCTCACTGATTTGAGAAAGCAAAGTGGCCAATTCGCTCATCAGTGAGACAATGTTAACATTGTCTCACTCTAATTACTTTGTCTCACTCCAGATTTGCAACGTGAAGGCACGAAATAGTGAGCGCGTAACATGCAGACAAGGTCGTATGCGCGCGAAATACGTTGGCAGCACTGGCTGTAAATCAGCTGGTCAGCTGTTGTACTGTTGTATTTGTCACAACACTTCCGGTCACGGCAGAAGCCACCATTTTATTGATTTGCCATTTGTAAACATTGAAGGTGGTTTTGCTGTCGCAAAATGGACGTTAATGACGATTTTAGTAATAATAGTTCACCAGAAGAATCTTGTACTCCAGAAGAATTAAAAAATGTGGTGAGGAATGTGTCTCTAAATCTTCTTCCAGAGAAATCAAAACATAATATGAAAAAAGGTATGAATTGTTTACTTCCTGGTGTGAAAGTAAGAATGTAAAAAGCCCAACGGAAAATGTACTTTTAGCATATTTTGCTGAAAATTCAAAAGTTATGAAATCTTCTACTCTTTGGGGCGTTTATTCAATGCTTAAATCCACAATTCAAATCAAACATAACATTAACATTGGCAGTTACAAAAAACTTATAGCTTTCTTGAAAAAAACGTCCGTAGGGTATGAACCTACTGTTTGCTTGTGTTATTTGTCTTTCTATAAGTAATTATTTGGTTAACAATTCTTTTAGGGTGTTTGTGTTCATTTTTAAGGAGATTATTTTTTGTTTTATAATTTTGTTTCTGATTTATTAATGTTACTTTCACATTAAATGTCATATTAAAAGTTCACTTCTGTGTAAAAATATGTTACGTTTCTTTACCAATTTATTTGTTTTATGGTAACTGTAGGAAAAATATAATGTGCAACTCGAGTGCTAAGTGCAATCGCCTCACTCGAGAAACCATTCCTCACTCGCCTACGGCTCGTGAGTAAGGATTTCTCTCGAGTGAGGCAATTGCTCACTTTGCTCACTAGTTGCACAAATAACTATTGTTGAACATATTTTTGAATGTTTACAAATCTTATAATATAAAATACAATGCCATCTGCTTCCTGTCTTTATCAAACAAATAACGTACTATAACAAAATATTGAATTATTTAAGAGTTATAATGGTAAAATTGGTATATACAGAACATACCCCCGCCCGTGAACCACTGTGGGGTTCACTAAATAATGAAATCATTAGTTAAAGGTAGCTTACATTTAAAACTGAACAAAAAATATTAATAAAGTGAGAAAACAAAATAAGCAAATTGAGAGAAAGCAAAATAAATAAGTTGGGAGAAAGTTCATTGTTTAGTCTTCCATAGGTAATGGGGATACTTTTGTAATGGGACGAATTATTTTTACTGATTGTGTTTTTATTTCATTAGCTCTTACTAAGCTGTCTTTACCTGGGAACGTTTTCACTACCCTACCCATTTTCCACTTCAGAGGAGGTAAGTCTGGATCATGAATAAGGACGAGTTCGCCAATATTTATGTTAGTCTGGGGGTTAAGCCATTTAGTTCTTAGCTGGAGAGTATACAGGTATTCCCTGTTCCATCTTTTCCATACACTTTGTGTAAGTGATTGAACCAGTTGCCATCTATTCAAACAATTACTTGGAATATCCTTCCAATCAGCTTCCGGAATTGCGACTAGCGGAGCACCTATGATGAAATGACCAGGTGTCAAGCAGTTCACACCTGAAGGGTCGTTTGACATCGGCGTTAGGGGACGAGAATTTAAGATAGCTTCTATGCGAGTAGTCAAAGTTATAAATTCCTCTAGGGTTAATATTTGATTCCCTACCACTCTGGTGAGATGGTGTTTGACGCTTTTAACTGCTCGCTCCCATAATCCACCTTGATGGGGAGCCGCTGGTGGTATGAAGTGGAAGCAGATGTTATGTTGCGTAGCAAAATTGTCCAATTCCTTTTTTACCTCAGTCTGTTTTAAGAACTGTTTCATTACCTTACTTAAAGAATGCGAAGCACCAATGTAATTGCTACCACAATCAGAATATATGTTAGCACATAAGCCGCGTCGTGAAACAAACCGGGTGAGTGCAGCAATGTATGCTTCGGTAGAGAGGCTCGTTACCACTTCTACATGGATAGCTTTTGGGGCAAAACAAATAAAAATACACAAATACACTTTTATAACTTGAATTTTTCTCAATGAGTGGGGTTTTACCAGAAACGGTCCAGCGTAGTCTGTTCCACAGTTAAAGAAAGGTCGCACAGCCTGTAACCTTGCTGCAGGAAGATCTCCCATCTTCTGTTGAACCGACCTTGGTTTAGTGTGAAAACATTTCATGCACTTGAATATTCGCTGTCTTATAATATTTCTTGAGGAAATTATCCAAAACATTTGAGAAATGATGGATTGGAGAAAGACTGGGCCAGCATGCAAATGTTTTAAGTGAAAATTATCAACTATCAAGTTTGTAATGTGACACTTTGCAAGAAGTATGGGGTGTTTAGCAGCGTAAGGTTGGTTGCTGTGGCGAGTACGACCTCCAACCCTTATGAGACCATCTTCATCGACAAGGGGAGAGAGGCGTTGTAAACGCAATGAACAAGGTTTGCCAGATTTTAAAAGCGGTATATCTTGTTGAAAGAGAGATTGCTGTGTTACTTTACAAATTACATTTGTAGCTTTCTTTAGTTCTGATGATGTTATAGGTCCATTTTCTTTAAGTTTTCTCCTACATCCATTAATGAAACGCAATATGTAGCACATTACTCTTTGAAGTTTAGTCCATGACGAAAACTTAGCAAGAAAATCAGGCGCATTAGTAGTTGTTAAAACATGGAGGGGTTCAGATTTTAGTTCAGGCAAATCTGTTTCTTTCAGAGGGTGAAATTGTGGTATAGGCCATAAATCAGACATCAGGGAAAGCCATTCAGGACCATTCCACCATAAACTGTTGTCTTTCAAGGATAACGGGAGAGTACCTCTACTAGCAATATCGGCTGGATTACAATGAGTCGAGACATGTTTCCAAATGTGAGTGGGTGTCAATTCCTGGATTTCTGTGACCCGATTGGCAACGTAAACTTTTAAGCGGTATGGTACAGTTTGCATCCATGAAAGAACAACGGATGAGTCACACCATGCATGAATTTCATTGACTAGGTAGTTCTGTGAGAGTAGAGAATTACAATAGTTTAGAATTTTGGACAAAAGTTGAGCTCCACAAAGCTCAAGTCTAGGAATAGAAATTTTCTTGAGTGGAGCGACCTGCGCTTTAGCAATCAGCAGGTGAACATTTATTTCCCCAAGAGAATTTACACATCGTAAATAAACACAAGCACCATAGCCTGTTTCCGAACCATCACAAAATCCATGTAAACTGATATGAACAGCATCAGCTAGGGAAACATACCGTGGTAAGCTAAGTTCGCTTAGGAGTGGAAGTTGTTTAATGAACTTCTGCCATTTTCCACTTAGATCTGGGGAGACATTTGCATCCCATGACAAACCTAATACCCACAAAACCTGTATAAGAGCTTTTACCCAGAGTGTGACTGGAGTCAACCATCCACTAGGATCAAATATTCTGCTAACTGTTCTGAGAATACCTCGCTTAGTGGGGGGAGTGTCAGGAATATTTAATTGATACGAGAAGCTGTCAGAGGTTGGCGACCATTTAATACCTAATACTTTAAAATAGGGTTGATCAGAAGAGTTAAAGTACAGAGGAGTTTCTTTATGAGTGTCTGGAAGCGTTTCCATGAGTTCAGGACAGTTGCTAGTCCACTTCCTAAGTTCGAAACCTCCTTTCAAGAGAAGCCGTTCTACCTCATCTTTTAAAAAGTTTACAAATTTTTTGGGGTTAGAAATAGATGAAAATCTAAATTGGAATAATCATTGTCAAAAGGTTCTTTCTAAAATAAATTCAGGAATTTACGCTTTGTATAGAATGTCATTTTTTTGCAATAGTATCGCTACACTGAAAACAATTTACCATGCTCATATTCATTCCCATATATCATTTGGCCTTGCTTTGTATGGATCAACAAAAAAGGAAAACTTAAATGAAATTTTGAAGAAACAGAAAAAGGCGGTGAGAATTATTCTAAAATTGAAACCTGATCAATCTGTAAAAGAATATTTTAAAACATTAAAAATATTAACTGTTTTTGCTCAATACATATATGACACAATTTTAATAGCAATTAACAATCCCTTGAACAGAGAGCATGTTCAACCTCACCCATATAGTACACGAAATAAAAATATCATCATACCTGCTCATAGACTGGCATTTTATGACAAAAAACCTTCCTATATTGGAACAAAATTTTTAAGCCAAATACCCACTTCCTTACAACAAGAAAGAGATCCAAATAGATTTAAAAAACTGCTGAAAGAATATTTATTTTCTAGGTCTTTATACTCATTTGAGGAATTGCATGAGAATTGTAACTAGGCCTAGGCTTTAATTGTATAGTTTATAAAATGTATTGACACTATTTACTTGTATCATGTGTACATATGACAAATAAAGATATTTTGAGTTGAGTTGAGTTGAGTTGCCTTCGTCTACCGTGAGCTGGCGGAGAGTCCTTAGAGCTAGATAGGGTGAACAGCTGAATCCGAAAACAACGGTTGTTAAGCGATAAACTGAAAGAGGCATGTCTTTATTATCTCTCCAATACAACATCTGGTAATTCCTATCTTCTTGATGAATCATTATTTGTCGAAACATTTGTTTAATATCACATGAAAAAACTATAGGAGAGAATCTAAACTTCAACAGAATATCATTGAGATCATTATGTAGTTTGGGGCCTGTATGTAAAATATCCTTAAGCGAGACGCCTGAGGAGCTGCGAGCACTAGCATCGTACACTACGCAAAGTTTTGTGGTTGAGGATTCTTCTTTGACAACAGCGTGGTGAGGTAAGTAAAATTGTTTACCATCATTCATTGGTGGGATATTAACTAATTCCATATGTCCTGATAACAAACAGTCATTTATGGTTTTAGTATATTCAGCTTTTATCTCAGGCTGATTTTGGAGTTTACTTTCAAGAGAGAAAAACCTATTCCTAGCACAAGTGGATGAGTCACCAAGAGGAGGGTGATTTTCTTTGATGGGTAGCCTAACTGAATAACGTCCTTCAGAATTTCTAGAAAAGGTGATGAGGAAGTGATTTTCACAGATTTCTTCTTCTGATGAGACATGGTGTTTTTGTGGGGGTTCCTCTAGAGTCCAAAATTTCTGCAGCGAATTATGTAAGTCGATATCTTGGGTACTCAGCAAAGAAACTATACCATTGTAGTAATGGTCTGGGTTATATGGAGCTACAGAAGAAAGAGTTGGGGCAGAGCCTATGATAAGGTATCCAAAAACAGAATTCATGGCGGCAGGGAGGTCTTTATTTACTATGATGCGGTCTCCTGTGACTACTTTAGAGAATAGATCAGCACCTATAAGCATATCTACCTTACTAGGGACATGAAGTGTTGGATCAGCTAGGACAACATTTTTAAAGTAGTCTTTTATGTTAGCTGGCACTTCTGAATGTGGAAGATTGGATGTAATTTTGTCCAATATTACAACCGTGTGGTCGTTAGCGACGTTTTCCCCGCCAAGTGATGAGATATCCACCTTTGATAAACCTTTAGACTTAACTTCCACTGAGGATAATCCGTCTATTTTAGAATTACTGGAGATGGTTCGCTTCAGCATAAGCAGATTAGCAACATTTTCTGTTAAGCAGCTTATCATGGATGCGGAATCAATAACAGCTCGGGCTGTTACTGTGTTACCATTCGGGGTTTTCAAGTGTACTAAAGCAGTGGCTAGCACGATAGTAGTGTGAGGATTTGAGGAAACAGCTACAAAGGGAGTATCATGGTGATCAGTATCTACAGAAGTGTTACTTGTTTGGGGGTTCTGAACATTGGTTTTAAACTTTGAGTTGAGCTTATCATGGTTACTGGATTGGTGCAACAGTGAATGATGTTTCCCTTTGCAATGAAAACATGTATGATTTGACTTACAATCTTTAACAGAGTGGGAAATTCCAAAACAGTTCAAACAGAGGTGGCTTTTCCTCATAAAACTGTACCTATCCTGGAGAGACAAATTTTTAAAATCTGTGCAGTGGTAAATGTTATGGTCACCTTTACTACAAAATATGCATGTGGCTTTCTGATCACGAGAGGATAACAATACTGTACGATTTTGGTTCGAAGAGAATTTATGTAGGCCTGTCTGAGTGGGTTTGAGGTTAGGCCTACTATTAGCATGGGTGTGACTTACATTACTTTGACTAACTTTGTGAAACTGGGAGTTTGAAAAGTTTGCTGCTTCTAAACAGATACATTCATTCTCTAGAAATATTATTACTTCATCTACAGTGGGGATATTTTGAGAATTTACTCGAGAACTTTCAAACTTTTTGCGCATGTCTGGCTGTAACTTCCCGCAATAACATGGCTGAGAGCAAGATATTGTCTTTGGCAATATCATGATTTAATGCAAGGAGAGCTTGGGCATTTTCATTATATTGAGATATAAATGATCTAATGTTCTTAAGAGAGATGTCAGGCATGTGGGGCAAGTCCATTATGTTATTGAGATGGATACTGATAATTTTCCTACTATTTTGGTACCTTCTTTGTAAAAGATCCCAGGCAACATCATAATTTTCAGCAGTAATGGGCAAATTCTTATCCAAGTTAAAGGGTTCACCTTGCAGTGTAGTTAGTAGGTACTGAAAGCGTTCAACTTTTGAAATATTTTCATTTTCATGTACTGAGACTTGAAATAGGCTAACATATGACAACCATTGTTCTGGCGAACCATTGAAGGTTTTGAGGGAGAGAGGAGGTAGTTTTAAAGAATATCTTTACTTGTTGAAGGGGTACTTTCTAATGAGCTACTGGATTGTAGGCCTACTTGTCCATTGGATTGTGTGTCACCTAAGTATTTGTTTAAGCTAGGCCTAATTTAGGTGTTGAGATCTTGCGCTAAATGCTTCTTAATTAATGTTTGTATGCCTACATACAAATCAGAGATAGTGTCCTGTAACTCAAAAAGGTTGTCTTCATCATAATCTTCGGGTAGGGTTTCACTTTGGAAAAGCTTATCAAGGGACTTTTCAAATTCTGTGTACTTTTTCTGGGTTTCAGAACTAAACAATTCTAACTTATTTATTTGCTCAGGGGATAAAGTGTTACTATCAGATACAGAATCTAATGCTTCTATATTAGTTTTGATTTTACCTAAATGGTTTGAGATTGACTTAAATTGCCTAGACAAGGTTGCAAACTTCATGATTTATAGGTTTGAGATTAATAGGGTACACACAAATAGGCTAGTGAATAACTAAAAGACATTATCTACTTACAGTAGTTCCATACAAGTTTAACAAACTTTCATAGACATTACTTTCGTGTTTTGTTAAATATTTTAACAGTACTAAATAGAGTTGTAGTGATTGAGGTTATGTTTACTATTCAGACTGGTGTGAGACGTGAGACGTCTGCTTAAATTCCCAGGTTACTTTTTTTAACGTAACAGATGGCATTGTTACAATAGCGCTACCAACAGCAATCCTGTAAATTACATAAACATATGTTTGTAACTATTTTTAAATTACTAAACAATAATATTAAATTTCTTTAGAATAATAAATAAGGTAATAATTAAAATGTCTTTTTGAGTTTCAAACAATTTTGATGTCTTCAAACTTCCAATGTATATTGGTGAAAAACTGCGTCCATTTTACCTCGTATGTGGAGCGTAGACTGTAACCAAAAGAGCTTCATTCTTGATCTGTGACTCGAAGGACCATGTTGTTGCGGGACTAATTTATGTCTTAAACTTGCGAAATGATGAGACGGAGTTACAATTAACAATAAAACTTTTATTTGTACATGAAATGAAATTATATCAAAACAAACTAGCGAATTAAACTTAGAGATATCAAGGGGGTAAATCTAGCGTGGGTTCTTCATGAGTGTTCTTCGTGGGAGTGTAAAAGTCTATTGTTGAACATATTTTTGAATGTTTACAAATCTTATAATATAAAATGCAATGCCATCTGGTTCCTGTCTTTATCAAAAAAATAACGTACTATAACAAAATATTGAATTATTTAAGAGTTATAATGGTAAAATTGGTATATACAGAACAAGGTGTTAATAACTTGCCAGCTCAAAACAGGGAATAGTATTCATTTCTCAGAAAAAACGTGTTTTTTGTTTTGTTTTCTTAATTGTAAAATCGTACCTAATTTTGGTACTACCCATAGTATGCTCCACAAAAAAAATAGGTGTCAATTTTATTTTTTGATGGTCTTACAAAGACTGAGAAGAATATCGTTAATAAAAGTATAGGTCAAATTGTGATCAAATAAGTCTTATCTAGTAGGACACAATGCAGCAAACCTGATCTCAATCGGACCTCTTAAGTCAAAAATGGCAGCCGGTCAAACTTTTCTTTAAGTAATGTTTGCAAACTTTAACACGTTTGCTACCGATCGGCGCATATATGCATCGGTAGGGCGATCAAAATAGACCGACCCTAATATTGAACGTCACTGATAGACTGGAGGTAGTAAATTGGTCATTAGCTCAGACTGGAAATAAAAACCTGTTCTAATCAATTGATATGCAATATTATTAGTTACAACACTGTTACTTTGACTAAATTGCTTTTGTTTCTATAGTTTTGATGAATTTTAAAAACGGCGCATACGTGAGCCATCGGTCTATAGCAAAAATGTATAATGCAATTTTACTATGGACCGATTGTCCCATATTTGCGCCGTAGTAATTTTCACATATATAATAATTTTGGCAATGAATGAAATAAAAGAAATACATTATTTAGTGAATTACTTTATTTCTTGACTAAAAGTACAAGAGAAAAGTCAATAAAATCAGTAGAGGCCTATGGAAAAATGTCAATTGCAAAACAGTTGGTCCATTGATTTTGTCAGCTGGATGTTTAGGCAATCTTTGCATGCCACTTCTTTGGTTGAAGCATGTTGGCATGCATAGTCCAATTTGCTTATTCCTCTCACTTTTGCACGATGGTGAAGCACATGTGAAGAACGATTGCCGTCTCAGATTTGTTGTCGTTCTGTAGACATGACAATTCAACCTCTTCTCTAACTTCACTGGGACGTGGTCTGAAGAGCTGCTAGAATTTGACAGCCGTCGTCGTTGCACAGGGTCTAGCTCAATAAAGTCCTTGATTATGATTTCTCTGAAGTTCAGATAAGTTGTCTTGGTTGTCAGCTGAGAATGGATATATATGGCATTCCATAAAGAGGAATCCATAAAATGAAAGAATATCTTTATATACCATCTCAGTAACTTCCTGAGAGTCGAGTAGTAAGAGATCATTTGGTCACTCCTATCTATTCCACTCATCCCTTTGTTATAGGCAGTAACCATGCATGGTTTCAATACCTTTTCGCCTCTTTTGTTGGTTACTTCCTCCATTTGCGGTTGAAATAGTGAGGACATTACGCTTGTCCTTCCATTTCATGACGGTAACATGGCCCTATGGCCCTTTTGACGGCTAATCGATTCCCCCTTTTTCAGCTTTGCTTGGGGATTCCCAGCCCTATTCGCTTGTAAGGTGCACTCATATGCGTCTTATTTGCCATCAGCGTTTCAGAGAGGTGAACACTGTTGTAAAAGTTATCTAAAAAGACAGTGTGTCCCCTGCCTAAATAACTTTCCATGATCTTCATCACCACTTCAAATGTGTGGCCCTTGTCTTGGTCGATTAGGGTGCCTTTCCCTTGGTAGATAAGAATATTTAAGATGTAACCATCTGACATGCATAGCTCATAAAGCTTGATCCCATATTTATGCCTTTTGTTTTTAATATATTGTCTGAATGACAATCTCCTCCTGAACAAAACTATCGCCTCATCCCCAACGATAAATTCTTTCCTGCGCTGAAAACCTTTCTGAAATTATTTAGAAGGTGATTTAGTAGTTGCAAAATCTTATGCAATTTGTCGTCTGTTCTATCTGTAGCAGGATCGTAGAAGCATAAACATCTGAAAATAGCTCAAACCTATTTCGGGACATCGTCCTGCCAAAAAATGGATGTTTATATAAACGGTCTTTGGACCAGTAGTGTTTTATTGATGGAAAGTGTAGGTTGCCCAGCAACATGCAGATACCAAGGAATTGTTTTAGTTCATCATGCATTACATCAACCCACCAATTCATTGATATATGTTTCCCCAAGGGTTTACTTCGAAGGAGTGTTGCTCTTTTATTCACCCATAGAACTATAAGGTCATCATCGAAAATATGTTGAATATTTCAACCGGATCCATTGTATCAAGGTTTACACGTTGTGCACCCATAAAGTTATGAATTGGGGGACTATCACTATTTTGCCAACAAGCTTCCACTTTTCCATACTGTTCATGTATTGCTTGAATAACAAACATGCCGTTTGGGTCAACCTCAGAACCATCGTTTTCGTTAGGTTCGACGTCGATGTTGTTGCCAGGCTCCTCCACAAAATCATTGGTAGGCCCATTGATAACAGGGTTGTTTGGGTTAGGATCTAAATCAAAATCAAGTACTTCATCAACATTAAAGTTAACATCAAGTTCAACCTCATCAAAAACACTTTCCAGCTGCTTGTCAACATCTACCTTCTCCACAACATCCATTCCATCATTTCCCTCTGCATTGATATTATCTTTCTCTAATGTATCTACAATGTTGTTGATGTTTTTACCCAGGCCTACATCTTCACCACTTGTACTGAGTTCATTTTCCGATGAGTCATCATCATCTGCTGAGGGTACATATTCACTTTCGCCGTCTGAGCTAAATAAAGACAAATCATCCGATTCACTATTGCTAATGCCTAATACACGATCTATTTCACAGTCTGTTTTTATAGTTTGACTCATCCTGCCACGATCCATCTCAAAAACCAAATAAAACACAACTGCTGAGAACAAACATACACACAGTATAACCTCAACTTCACTGAGAAACACGTGGTACAGCTATGATTCAAATAAACACATGGGAGCAAAAACAATGAAAACGAAAACAGGTGTACCAACTATATGGTGTTGTACTGAATACACCAAGCGTCAAATCCAGAGATCAAGCGTACCACATATGTGTCATATATCCCCAAAGACCGATATAAAATATCAAGGCATAAAAATGGACCAATACGATCTGAGACGTATTTAAAAGCCGGGGACACTGGCGCACATGTGGGACGTCGGTCTATTGGAATGGCCCGAGCGGCGCACATCTGGGACGGCGGTCTGTGGTAAAGTTGTTGTGGCGCATAGGTGGGACGTCGGTCTATATTGATGTCATTTTTTAACATGTTGGTAGTGAACGTGTTAAAAGTATGATTATTATATCCGTCAAAATCATCCTTTTGAGGTCCAGTTTGTGGCATTGTGACTCCATTAACACTTTTACTGCGGCTCTGTAAAGGCTGGATGTTTCCCCAGTGCGGTAACCGATTCGATTGGTGCAGTCTCGATTTACATTTCCGGCTAACTACTAGCAGGTACACTGTGTGGTGTTGTACTGTGTTGCAACACAACTGAACGTAATTATACAATATGCCAATAGGTAGCAGCACAATCCAGACAGCAGGAGTCAACTTCGATTGCCATCTAGATGAGGGACTAAGTTGGGACAAAAACGAGTGTGGGGAAGTCCTGCGATGGCTGGGAAATAGAGGGAGATTTAGTACCAACAACACCGCAATAAAACTTGTATCTTTAGCTACATGACATAAAAATACCGTCCTTCCCGCAATGCTACCGCATAGTGGCTGCATTGAAACTGGAAGACAAAAATATGCCAATTGGTGTATCCTGCAGTGAACATGTGCGAAAGTCTTAGAAGAAGTCTTGTATGTCTTAAGGTAGGCAAAGGTCAATAGGTAGGTGGCCATAAGGGTGGGTGGCTATTTACCAATTAAAGGTCTTATACCTCATTGTGTACCTATTACACAATGTGCTCATTGTGCTCATTGTGTACCTATTACACAATGCCACATATTGGATCTCAAAAGGACGACTGAAACAGTAATAATCACGTTAAGTTTTGCAAACAGCACTTAGATAAAAGTTTGAGAAAAGCTACCACTTTTGAATCAGCAATCTGTTTGAGGCCTGGTTTTGCGGCATTGTGATCTACTAGTTAAGATGTTTAATCTGATGATCAGTTTGACCTCTGCTTTTATTTTAAATTTACTTCTTACTCCTTGTGGGACGTCAAAAAATCAAAAGAAAAGTTGACAACTAATGACAACCAACTTGTTGGCGAAGCTTACAATTGCTAATCAAGTGAGGCTTTGCCATTAACAAAATATTACACAAAATTACAAATTTACCTACACTAGCATGTAATACTGGTTCCCAGAAGATGATTATATTTGTTATTAATTGTTATTATTTATTAATATTATAATCAATTTATAATTATACAAATTAATTAATTTGCTTAATAGACTATAAAATAGTAAAAATAACCTGGTGTGGGTCTGGTTGGGTAAGCTACCATGGCACTTAAGGGGCACTCGATATTTCCACAAAATTTTTGTTGAACTAAACAAAAGATTAAAGAAAAACATTATATTATTAATTTGTTATTTGTCAATTGGAACTTGATATTTCTATGAATTTCTTTTCTCTAAAATTGTGCTTATTTTGAACACATAAATCTAAGTTTGAAACTCCTAATAAACTAAGTAGGCATATAAGGTAAACCACCCAAATCCCGTGATTCAACTAATTACCGTGATTCACGATGTTTTCCACCAATAATAAGAACACCGCCGGTCAAAAACGCCTAAAATGGCATTTTAAATTAAATTCGATGTTATGAGATTACAGTAGAGCGTCGAAAATCCGAACGTCAAAAATCCGAAATGTCAAAAATCCGAACCTCTCCTGAGGATGTTATTAATACTGTACTGTATTGAATTAGCACGGAAACGAGATATGTTTTAAAATTTCGCGCCAAACTGCCAGCGCCCGGCGGGGGAATGAGTGAGCGCGCCGAGCCAGGTAAATGACCTTGGGCGTGTCTATTTTTAACCAACTACAGTAATGTACATAATATACTTAAGTACAAAAAAACTATTGTTTTTGTTTCATTTACTATAGCCTAGAACTGCATATTTAATAGTGTAGGCTTAATTATGTGTCTAAGAGGCATTTCTAGGTTATGTTTGAAAATCCGAACAAATCGGTAATCTGAACCACCTACGGTCCCAATTGGTTCGGATTTTTGACGCTCTACTGTATATCGAACGTCTTTTGTCTACTGGCGCCACACAGTCTGAGCTGACCGTTAGTTTGAAAGTTGACGTGTTCCGGAACAGGTGTTTTGCTAACGACCGTTACGGATTCAAACTACTGTAGAGGTAAGTGGAATAAGCTATATATTGCAATAGTTACTTTGTACACGTTAAATTTATGTTTGTAATGGCTAATAATATGTTTACTTTGAATTATAAAAATGATTTTAAACGATAGCACAAACATTTAATTTATTTAAAAGGCATCACAACTTTAGCAGTGAAATAATACAGTTTTCCAAACACCGTGATTGAATCACGGACTTTAGAAATCACGTACTCACTTTTTATTTGTGCTGAATGACGTTTTCTTTTATAGGAAATGTATTAAAGATTGGAAAATTTATATTTCAAACATTTTAAAATTAGCTGCTAATCTCCGTTTTAAGTTAAAATCAATGCTACCCGTTTAAGAAAACAAAATAATAATGTCGTGCTTGTTTAAATATTACGCTATTTCTCTCAGTGCAACTGCAAATTATAAGAGGTTTAATTTAATGTTAAAGCACTTTTTCCACTACAGCTTGGTTATTTATGACTTAAGAATATATAAAAATGTAGTTATAAAACGTTTTAAAACAATATTATAAACCAAAACTAATTTAAAAGGCATCACGGACTTTAGCAGTGGAGGAATATATTTTCCTAAACACCGTGATTGAATCACGGACTTTAGAAATCACATACTCACTTTTTATTTGTACTGAATAACGTTTCATTTTATAAAAAATGTAATTTAAGATTGGAAAATTTATATTTCACACATTTTAAAATTAGCTGCTAAAATCCGTTTTAAGTTAAAATCAGTTCTAACCGTTTAAGAAAACAAAATAATAATGTCGTGCTTGTTTGGATATCACGCTATTTCTCTCAGTGCAACTGCAAATTATAAGAGGTTTAATTTAATGTTAAAGCACTTTTTCCACTACAGCTTTGTTATTTATGACTTGAGAATATATTAAAATGTAGTTATAAAACGTTTTAAAACAACATTATAAACCAAAATTAATTTAAAAGGTATCACGGACTTTAGCAGTGGAAGAATACTGTTTTCCAAACACCGTGATTGAATCATGCCAGTATAAGACTCATATAAGTAACGGAAAACTTATTGACTCTTTTGGGTCGAATAGCCTATTTAACATTAATTTGAATATAAATATTTTGTATTATTTTAAATATTTATTATTAAGTGTTTTTGAATTTGCTGCCAATGTCCGTTTTGAGTTAAATTAATTATACTATTTCCTACAACATTGAAAATGCTGTAATCTCACTTTACAAAATCTAATTTCTTAGACTGTTATAACTTAAAACTTAACTGTTGTATTTAAATTTAAATTCTTTTTGTTTTTTTCACAGATGCCTGGGATTCAAAAATCTCTGAGACGGCCCTACACCCAAGAGGTTCTGGAGGAAGCCATTGCAGCTGTACAGGATGGAAGGATGACCGTGACTGCCTCGTCGAAGAACTTTGGCATTCCGCAGCAGACACTAAAAGATAAAGTAAGTGGAAAATATGCCACTACTTGTAAGATGGGACGATCCTCAATTTTGAGCCCGAGGAAGAAGAAATTATAGCTGATTGGGTAATCTCAGTTGGAGTGGCTGGATTCCCAGTTACAAAAGACCAGCTGCTCAACAGTGTATCCAAACGGATGATTAGCCTGAAGAGAGTAAACTCATTTTCGAACACTGCTGCCACTGGTGAAAAGTGGTTGTCACTGTTCCTCCACAGACGCCCAGAAATCTCCGCCAGGGTAACCCAAGCCCTCACTACCGCCAGAGCAAATGTGACGGAGGACCACATACGCGGATGGTTCAATGAGGTGACAGTGTATATTACGAATAAAGACTTGCTCAATGTTTTTGAAGATCCTTCCCGGATCTTCAATTGTGACGAATCTGTGTTCTTTCTTTGACCTAAAGGCAAGAAAGTCTTTGTTAAAAAAGGGCAAAAAGCAGTGTACACGATCACCGGAAACAATGACAAAGAATGCTTGACAGCACTAATCACGGCAAATGCAGCGGGAGATCTGGCGCCTCCAATGGTTGTATATTCAAATGAACGTGTCCCGGAAAAAGTGGCAAAGGAAGTACCAGGCACGTGGGGTATAGGGAAATCAGAGAATGGGTGGATGACGGGAGAAACTTTTTATGAGTTCATGACAAACATCTTCCATCCCTGGTTGCTTATGAAAGGGATTAAGAAACCTGTCATTATGTTTTTGGACGGACATACCTCCCACCTGACGTACCATCTGAGCCAGTTTTGTACCCTTAACGAAATCAAACTGATTTCCCTATACCCCAACTCCACACATGTACTTCAACCTATGGATGTCGCTGTTTTCCATCCACTGAAAGCAGCATGGCGTCAGACTGTGGAGAGTTGGAGGAATGAAAATGGTGCTTCGAAGATCAAGAAAGAAGACTTCGCCCCACTCTTGAAGACGAGCCTGGAAAAAGGTGTTTCCAAAGAGGCCATTAAAAGCGGGTTCGCTACCACTGGCTTAGCAGATCTGAATGCAGACAAAGTGGACTTTAAAAAGATCATCAAGCACAACAAATCCACACCAAACGTGAAAGAAGAAACATACAGTCACAGCCAGTGGCTAGTATTAAGAAGCCACTTATCTTTCCTCGAGGCCAAAATCGGCAAAGAAAAACTTACAAGTTTTAGAAGTGACAGTGTTGCTGTTGAGGATACATCCCTCTTCAATGTATGGAGGGATACCACAGACGAGGTGGCGTTGTATCGTCAATGTCTTGAAGACAAGGGGAAGAAGACCACCGAGGTGGGAACTGAGTCGACGCCAGCAACCCAAGTGTCAGTTGAGTCAATGTCGCCAGTGAATTTGCCGACTGAAGAGCCCGTCAATTTAGCAAATGCGCCCGTTGATTTGTTTGAAGATTTGCCCGACTTCCCAATTGAGCTAGATCTGCCAGTTATTTCTGTGCCTGGAGCCTCCGATTCCATTTATAACAACTTTACTGATACAGATCTTATTACCGTGAGTGCGCTTGAGGCATCCCCATCACTCTCTGATCTGTTTAAATCGCCCTCAGCTGAAGTGGAACACATGTCATCAACAACACTTCAAGCATCACATGACCTAGACACATCAACTCCGACAACTTCGTTCATGAACGCAGAACAACTAACCCTCAAGACGCCTAGTAAAGTGCCTTTAACTCCGGAGGAATTGAGGGCAAATGTTCCTAGCCCCTTCAAAAGGGCCCTCTTCTGACCTGGTCCCTCAACCAACACGAAAAAAAGGGCCCCAAAAGTGAAACTGCCTAGTGCCATAACTTCTGAGGAGTGGAAACAATATTATTTAAAAAAGGAAAAAGAGAAGAAGATTGAATTTGAAAAAGAAAAAAGAAAAGAAATGAGGAAGGTACTAAAAATAATGAAGAAAGAGAAGGAAGACAAGAAGAAACCCATCAAACGAAAAAAATTGTAAATTATTCAGACAATGAGGACGATACTGAAGATCTAGGAGTAAAACTACTAGAAGAAGAATCCCGAACCGATGAACCCAATCTAGACATCCAAAATATTCAACCCAGCCAGTGGGTGGTTGTCCCGTACACTGTGAATGGCGAAGAAAAAGAATATGTTGGACAGATAAAGAAAAAAAGTGACGTCGTGGAAGAAGAGGGCATTCTCTCTATTAAATTTGTAGAAAAAAAAATACTATCAAACAAGTTTGTCTGGCCCACAAAAGACTACGTGCAAGCATCGGCAGTAACGAGGGTGCTAAAAGAACCCACTTTTGATCGTTGGGGTTGATCGTTGACCTTCGAGGATTTTTAAATTATGTACCCTCGTAATCCCTTGTATATTTGTGTGTATTTTAATTTGGTGTGTTTTTATAATTTGTACATAGTTAATTTGATATTGGTAAAATAGATAGCTTCAGACATTGTTTTTCATTAATAATTTTATTTGAACTAGTTCTTCTTAACTGTCAGTGTCATTTGTGTCTTACATGTACATTTTTAACAATTGTTACTTTATCGTCTGCCTCATTTATACTTTGTTATCTTTCTCCTCTTTTATGTATTCTTGTTGTATTACTTGTATAGATATTTTTAAATGTAATAATTTGTGTATTTGTGCACTAATCATTTGTCTTTCACTGTACATTTTTACTTAAACTTATTATATTTATTGTTGATTCTTGACCGTCTGTCTCATTTTTACTTTATCATATTTTTTTCTTTGTCAACAGTCTTGCACTATTGTTGTATTAACTTATTTGTCTGATTCTTGGTTCATTCTTAATATTCAACTGTTATAACAAGTCAAAACTTCAACTTTCAAGTCTCACTCAATTTCATTTCTACCTCGTTTGTACTAACATGTGACCTTTTAAAATATTAGTCTACATTAAATTATTTTATGTGTATATATCTGATATTATTATTTAATTCCCAATAATTATTCTGATTATTACTTTTAGTAAATTATTACGTAATACAATCCACTATTTTTGTGTAACATGAAGAATTATAACTTAGTTCTCTATGGATGCGTCTCTGTAACACAACAACAATGTAGCGGCATAACCAGTAGAGTAGACAGCTGTCGTCCGCTGTGATCTTCAGTTTTCATTTTGAGGTTAGAAATTAGTCAACGTTCTTTTAAAATAAAGTTACGATGTTTTTCAACCATTTAATGTATTATTATAAACATTTTTTGCCTCTAAATCTAAGTATCACGGGAATTAGAGGCACAATCACGGACATTTTTCCGTGAATCACGGAGTTTTGTCGAGACAGCAAAAAAATGTTTAGACATTATTGACGATGATAAATAAATTACTTTTATGTTCTTTGAAAGCAAAATACATAGATTTCTTCAGAATTTAATAACGAAAATGTTAGTGCAATTATATAAATTGTACAAGCATTAAATATTTTTCTATGCTCACAAAACTAGATAGGCTTCCCTTAAGGTCACGGAGTTTGGGTTGTTTACCTTATTAGGATAAGGTTCTAGTTTATTTTCTTATTAATTTCTCAAACAAATTTATTAGAGGCGGATGCAATTAATAAACAAATTAATAAAAAACAAATTTAATGGTTCATCATGAGCTACAATCTAATTTGTCATACCTTACATCAAGTTAAAAAAATTAAACTCTGTGTTTATAGAGTTTCAAATAAGAATCAATGTTTAAAAAAACAGTGAATTGTTCAAGTGATATAGTTGGTTATTCCCAAAAAATTGTCAAAGCACCAGGCAAATGTGCAAAGTAAAAATGGCTAGAGAAAATATTAATTTAAAAAGTATTTATTTATCGACAGATATTATAATAAAAAATCACTTTAGGCCTATTAAACAAAGCAAAGATTTTATCTCATTATTCAAATATGTAAAATAGACAATGTAGCAATAGAAAACTCATAATAATGGATTTTTACGAGCAGCTATCTTATCAGAGTCGTGGGTCTTTATTTAAAATAAAATGTTTGTTGATCCATAATTTATGTGTACCAACTCAGTGATTCCATATAAATTGAAATAGAGCAACAAATTAAAGATTTTCCTGAAAGGTTTTCTTCCCCACAATAATATTACTGTATTTTGCAATAAAAGCTGAAGGAACCCGGGAACTCTAGAGCCTAAAGGAGATAAAAATATCACAAATTTATATTTATTTATTTTCTAGTTTCCTCACCTGCTGTCCACTCTGCAGCCGGCTCCACAGCTTGTTGCTGTTGCTGCTGTTGCTGCTGCTGTTGCTGTTGTTGTTGTTGTTGGGTCTTCATCAAGCAGTCAAGGTCCTTGAGAGCGGCATACCGGTCTTCCGCAGGCACTGTAGCCGTCTCCCCCACCCCAGCACCAGGCATGCCTACAAGGGAAATTTAACAAATTGTAACAAACTCTAGAGAGTGAACAGGTCATACATCCAATGTGATGCCTTTTAGAATCCAGATATGTCACATGCTTGAAAGAAAGCATTGCTTAACAAACTTTGCAGAGGCAACCGACTGTTGGATATGGATTAGAAACCCTGACAGAGCCAAGGCCGCATTAGATATACAGGCTATGATGCTCCCCCACTGCTACAGGCTCCACGTCACAACTTTTTGGTGGGCTCGAGGCGCGACTGTCTTTGAACTGCCACTTAACATTTTTGTTGCACTCATCACCTTACACGTTAAACATATTTCACTAAATCCCTATAAAGTTTGATAAAATAAATTATGTTTCAAACACTAGTAAATTATACCTTAAAAATTCTTCGCCCAGGACCCAGGTTGTAGAAGTAATTATGACTTATCAACAACCTGTTACTACAATACTTCACTAGCGTAAAACCCGTTACAAATCAATGACAATCATTAGGATTACCTACCGTTACCAATATATCAACAACGACAACATATTCTAATAAAATAATCATGGGTATTGCTTATAAACTTACGAGCATGTGTTTGATTTTAGACATGCAACACTTTTCAGTTGAATACAGTTTAAACAAATATGAAAGTATACGCTTTTATTTTATTTCTATTTATACTTTTCGAGCCAAGGGCGATTTGTAATGGCTTCTATAAGAATCATACAATGCGAGTTTGGAAACAAGGGGATATTTGTTATTACATAACTAAAAACCACAAATAACATAAAGGCTAAATGAAATTATAATTATGTTGATTCTAAAAATTTAAGATGATAATGCAAGTTTCAAAAATAGGATAATATGCTCAAAAGATCCACCCGATTTTACAAAATAATTTATATTGGTCTAATTTGGAAATATTCTTTCTCTCAAATGCAGACTCGCTGGTGCAATGCAGTTTTATAATTGTAGACCTAATTGATTAATTAGGTGTCTTCATCCAAATTATTCTGAGTAGAGGGTGCAAATAGATTAATATCATAGAATGTTCTTTCTGATCTTCTGACAGTTTTTAATCAAAAACTGATATTAGTCTTTTTCCTTATACATCTCCAATAAATGATGAGTAATAAACTCTGTGGAAATGATTAGTAAGTCTAAATGTATTTAAACTATATACACGTAAAATATAGTATCTCAAGGCTAAAATTAAAATTGAGTGATTGTCTCAATACGACATGATAAAAACAGTTATCAAAAGTTGATTTGGCATTTGTTATCAACCTGATCTGCAGGGCTGGGCTGTACTAAGCTTTAACGAGCAGGCCTGGTGGTGTGGGTCCGTTGCCGTCCAAGTTGGTGACCTTTTTATAGACAACAGTGTCCTAAATAAGACACCTGGCGGCCCAAAAAATGTGTAAGAGACCAGGTGTACGGCGGCGCGGCGGCACGACCACCTCAAGTTCTGAGATATACAGCACGGCTTAGAGCTCCTTGGCACATTTTGCACAGCAGGAATTCTGCAAAGGACACCGGAACAAAGGAAAAGAACTTACCGGGATGGAGATGTGACGAGACAGAGCAGCCAATTAATTTTTGTCCAAATTAAATTGTCCTTAGGAGACAAACTCCTGTGGTGGCTTATCAGCACTCGGACATGCACTCTGTCTTGCAATCCTAGGCTAACTGGCAACATTGTTAACCAGGTGGGGACCATGATCTATCCAATGGAGATAACAGACGTGGAAGGACTAAGGTGAAAGGAACGCTCTTCTTAATGGATAGCCAAAGGACTACCCACATTCTATGACATCATATTCCTGTACCCAATATCTACCTCTAGACCGGTAAAGACCAGTCCGAAATAGTCCTATACTTTATTCCACGTTCACCGTGCATTACGGAACGCCAATAACGTATGTACTTCGAACGCCAGTTCGAAAGGTATTAGCAGCTCTGCAAGCATTAACTCGATTCCTTCATGTGAGTCAGGGACGGTTGATGCAATCTGCATGACGATACACTTAATGTACACAGCTCAGCTAGCAGCATGGCTATCTATCTCCCATTAGTCCTGTACTGCACGGTGAACATAGAATCGAGTTTGGAACAGGCATAACTCAATGAGCAGGGCTAACAGTGCTAAACTGAAACAAATTTGAGAGAGTAATAAGAAATAATTTGTACCCATAGTAAGGACAATGTGTTGTTCAGATGAGAACTCAACTCCATAAATATTAAAGAACTACTAGAAATGGGATGTAATAAAAGACGTGTTACAACACTTAACAAATATATTTACACTTGTACTATATTACAATATATAAAAGATGGGGCAAAGCCTTGTACCATCTTTTATATATGTTTACCGTCTGATATGTGAATACAGTATAAGTGTATATATATTTGTTAAGTATTGAAGTGCTGATCAAGTAGTTGTTTACTACTAGACATGTTCACTAAGACTACAGAGATTGCTACTAGTAAAGCCATATATATAGAGTATACCCTTAAAGAATGAGTTTTTGGGGTATTTTGGCAGGAAATTCGCCATGCCTACACCAATGAATGAAATAAGCAAATTCACATTGAAATGAAAGGGGAAATGGAATGAGCGAATGAGCTACTCTGCCATGAAAGGAAGTATCAATACTATAATTCGCATTTGTCTGTGGCTCCGTGCGTCCGTCCGTCCGCGGCTGTTTCTCGAGCTGTAATGGTTCCCAAGCTATGAAAAGATATTTTTAGGGGTAATCGAGGTCGGGGAAGCTGCACGCGTCGTTTGTTTTTCGTGAAAAGCAACCTTATTTGAGTTACGGTAGCTTAAAATTTTATGTTTTAGGCCATTTAAGCATGTATTAGCGGAGCCGGGAGTATTCAGCTGTGGATTTCTATTACTACAAGCTTTGTTCCTGAAACAGCTGATTATTTCCTGCAGTCGTGATAGCGGCCGCCAATACTAGTATTGGATAAGTAGGATTTGCTTACAACCAAACAAAAAGTGAATGAGACAAAGAAATTTGTTTGCCATGAGAGATAAAAGAGAGTATTTGAACACAAAACCTATCTTAGCTAAAATAGATAAGATTCTTAGAAAAATAACTTAGTGATAGTAATGAGCCTCCTCGAGCGGATCTGAACACGAATACAAGACAATAGATTAGCAATTTTCTTGCTCAAGTGCTGGGGTTTAGATTTAAATCACTTAAAATATTATTATTTTCTTGCAGGTAATACGGTTGAACTTTAACGATACAGATTTACACAGAAACCATCTAAATTTGTGCATTAGGAACCAACACAAAAGAAATAACTGAATATAAATTTAAAAAATGACAAACCACACAAATGAGTAAAATATTAAATTAAGTGCAATTGTTACAAAGCGAAAGGATAACACAGGATCAAAATCATATAAATTTAAAATCACAGAACTTTTGTAATGAGAAAAACTCAAAAACACACACAGAGCTAAACTCACTCCATCTGCTCGTGGGGGGACAAGATGTCCTTCCAGAAAACGGCCGCAAAGGAACTTTGAAGATGGGAGGAGAATGCGAAGATATTTCCGCCCAAATGTCTAAACTCGCTGCGTGAAACCAGTGAAAAGATGATTGTTAATGTCAATTAAAATAGGAAAAAACCACAACTACTCATAATGATAAATTCCTATAAATACTGGGTGAATATAAATAAGTTTAAAAGATACCATGTATTTACATTCTAATTTAAGTGAAATTATATGGCAACACAGGAATGCTGATGACTGAATGTTGCTAATGAAGTAATTCACATAGAAAATGCTTTTGTTTTAGCGTGAATGTGTTTTTATTATCAGTAACAGAAAAAAAGAAGTCATAACATTCATCATACATTGTTTGTAAAACAAGTTATTTATGGCATTTAAGAAATTATTGCGAATTTGCGGTATTTTGGGAATTAATGGCATCTCTGAGGGAGAAAGAACAATGCAATTTTAAACAAAGAATTAAAAAATTGTATGGCAGCTGAGTCAGTTTTGTTCTATAAAACTCTATAAACAGGAGTTAATTCTAAAATTCTTTGTTTAAAAATCATTAATCCATAATATAATTTTAATTTAATGCTTATAAGTTGATTTCAAAGGGTTTTCAATTTCAAAAATAAAACCTTTGGATCCAATGAAATTACACAATATATATAAACCCATAATATATTATAGTTCATAATAAACTGCAAAAGTGTTAAAAGAAAAGAGAAATCAACAAAGTTATAGATTTAATTTCATATAACCAGCCCATTATATTTGAGCCAACAAACTAGTCCAAGAGCCAGGAACGAGTTTATTTACCCCACCGAGTGCAACGTCTTGCAGAATAGATTTTGTTTATACATGAAAAGAGTATCTCAGAAAAGCGAGTCTTACAAAATTCCAGTGGTGGAGGACCCGATGATGACGTCATCAATATGGCTGACAGGCTATTATGTAGTTGCTCCATTTAAACTGGCATAGCTCCTCAACCGTAAAAGCTACAGAGCTAAATTTTATTTAGAAATGCTTCTAATGAGTTGGCAAACATTATTTTTTATTATGTATTTTTTGTAAAATACTTAAGTTTTTGAGGTAATTATATTTAAACGTAAATAATTATCTTAGTGCTGTATAGTGTTTTGTAACATATATTTACTCAAAAACCGTACACTTTTCGAAAAAATACACAAGAACAAAAAAGATACGGATTTTAATTTTAATTTCAAAAATATACAGCAATATAGGAATTACTCCAGTTATAAGTGAGAAATAGTTTATATGTGTGTGCGTGTCCACTTTCTCAGATTAGTGTCGTTCCCAATTGTTGATAGACTACTTATTAAAAGAGGGTTTAAACAATTAAACATTGGAAGCAGAAATATATTTGCTGGAAAATGTTGCCTATGGTTTTCTAATTCAAATACCAAATCTTCAACTTCGGGTCAGATTAGCTCTCGCCGCCATATTGGAAAATGGCAGATATGATTTTTGAGTGTTTCGTGCTATAAAATGTTAACCTTTCATCTGATATTGCTCAAGTTTTGAATACATATTTAATACCATTTTTTCTTGGATCTGAAGATGCTGTAACAAACACATTACAATTAAAGCTGTATTTATGTGCGTTTTTTTTTGTAAAAAAAGTTTATTAATTATATCAATATGGATTTTAAAGGATTTCCCAAAATACTTGCCTTTGTGCTGTGCAACTTAAACTCAAAATTTAGTATTTCAAAAAATGTTTTTATCTTTAGTATTTTTTTAAGAAAACATGCCAGTACTAGACAGGGGCGGGATACAGTTTTGGTGGGGGGGGGGTAATGAGTGACAAATAAATGGTATAGATTATTATATTTTTTCTGAAGGGGTTTTGAATAACATTGTATCAAGTAGTACAATACAAGTAGTAGGATGTTGTATTGTTGTTTTTAGAAGTAATTTGAGTTTTAGGGCATAGTACATTTATAAGACCACAAACTTTATGACAATTTAACCTATTTCAATCTCACCCCTGCATTGGGGCTTGTTAACAACTTTTATATTGTCAATTACATTTTCATATAAAGAATTATTATTTCAGGTTTTTAGCCATATAAATATAAAATTAATTGAAGCGTCTTACTCTACTAGTTTTCAAGTTAAAGGCTGAGAGCATGTTTTAATACAGCATAGTTAAAATAAGAATACAAATTCATGCTTGGTTTAACCTCCACGATGATATAGAATGGAGATTAATAATATCACCTTCCCATTGTAGCGACAGGCATAATAATTTAAATACGGTACTTTCTCAAAATGTATTTATAAGTCGGTTTAAATTTAAAAACTCATAAATTAAAGAGCAAATATTCAAGGACAAATTTTCAAATTTTTCATAACTAACTTCAAATTACCTAAACCTTTTATTTTATTGATGGGTTTTCCTATAAATTTTTTTGATTCCTTGAAAGCTGAATCTCTCAAAAGAGGGAAAAGCCATAAAATAGGTAGTCACACTGTTAACGGGGTATAAACGAGTGATAAAGGAATACGCGGTAATATTTGTCATAATGAGAGTCAATGTTTGACAATCCTAAGAAGTAAATTTACTGTGATACTAAATTAGTACTTTACTGGATATTTGTAGTGAAAAGTATTGTATGCTTTGATTATAGTGATGTGTTTATTATTCATCCCTTAGGAAATTTGTCTTTTTTGGGAGACTTTAACAATATTGTACTTCATTGGTGCCCCATTTTAAAAACCCTATTTTCATTATTCCGTTAGAGTTTCTTATGTTTAAACTCCGTGGCCAAAATGGGGGATGATAATTATAGGATACTAGCTGCAATGCCCGTAAAATAACCCTAGAACATTTACATTTTTAAAATATAAAATGAAAGTCAGCTCCTTGGCAAGGGTATATTGTTTATTTATTAAAGGGTAGTGAATCATGTTGTAAATTGCATTTAAGGGTTATTTTAAAGATTGAAAGTTATTTCATAATACCTGGACTTGCAACACTGCGGGGCTGTGGACGCGGTGGCCATTCAATGTTCATGAGTGAAGAATTTTTTATTAATACATATTAAAACGATCATAAGTGTTCCAAAAACAATTAACGGATCAAATTCAGTTACTTTTACGGTGAACATAGGGTAAAATAAGCGAGGTTCTATTTCTAAGGATTTGGGGGGAGGGGGGTTCTACTAATTTAAACGTACACTTTTTAAACTATTCCTAATTAGTATATTTTAATGGCGAAAATTATGTTAGAATACTTACTTAGATAATAAATGCTTAAAGGACAGCACAAATATACTAATGGTTTAGAGGTGTATTTTTATACAAGTTAAGTACAACTGCGGTACAAGTACATCAATAACGAAAACTATTATCAGGTGGTGCTATGTTAAGTGATAAATTAAACAACAATTCTTTTAAACTGCGTTCGTTCTGAACTAGTATATTTTAATCTTTTCAACATTTCTAGGGGTAATTATTTAATTTATTTTTGTGCTATGAAAATATGCTTTTAAAATACACATTACACTTAAAATTAAATAAGGCATTCATACAAGCCTTTGGTGTGATCCCGGCCCAGCTTTTGCTGCATTAACCCATTGGCTTACCTGAAAGTTGCCACCTGACAAACCGTTCAGTTTCCTAAGAAAAATTACATAAATGTAGACTTTTACTAAAACTGTCACTATAGCAACAATTATTGCTCAATTTACTTAATTTTTGCACTAATCTTTAGAGAGATAAATTATCTACAAGAAGAAAATACTATTGACAGCATTTATGTATGGTAAATATTATATATATATATATATATATATATATATATATATATATATATATAGTTTATAAAAAACATTAATTTTAAAAGGAGTTATATGTAAAAAACAAAAAATAACGTTTCAGCCGAACAACTATTATGTACTTGTAGGTTAATTATTTTTTTTACATGAAAATTTAAAATGTTAGTGATACATTTATATTTGACCTAGATATAACATATTTTCCAAAATCATATTTTTCTGATATTTGACTGAGTTTCCCCAAGTATGGGCATATGCATGAAAAATACATACAAACAAAAAAAATAAAACAAATTAAAACAATAAATAAATCAAAAATAAAAATTTTTTAAATAAAAAAATAAAAAAGTGCAATCTCGAGTATACTCGGGGTTGCACGTCCGGGCTACTTTCGGCGGCCACGAGTATACTCGGGGTTGTGAGCCAATGGGTCATATACACGTTTCTCATATGAAAAATGTAATTTGGGGGTCATGACCCCCCTCTGTATCCGCGCCTGGTACTAAATACAGCACGTTGTCTCTCAGTGCTATTCTTATGGCTGGTTAATACATTTTTAGATCAAAATAGGTTAAGAATATTTTTTATTTGTACTTTACAATGAAACACCTTGACACTCATGTTAAGCAACTTCAGTATTGGCCAATGGATTAATAGAAACAAATAAACTGAGACAACTTACTATATTTATCTTAGAATGCATTTTTTTACTTTTCTCTGCAACTATAATTATCGTATAATTGTGGCCAAAAAACAAAACTTGTATATGTGTAATTAATTGCTAATAAAACCTGTAAATTTAAGTAATGTAACGTATAAAGATAAAATTGGAAAAATAGTTTTGGGATGGATCATAATTCTTTTACGCAGCAAATACAACTGAGAAAACATACTCTACTTATCAAGAATACATTTTTTTAATTTTCTCTGCAACTTCAGTTATCCTATAATTATTGTGATGGAAGAAAACAATTATAACAACCAAGGTTTGTATAACGTTTGTAGTGTGAAGGGTGATTTAATTCCATCCTGTGGAATTTTATATTTTTGCAAGCTAGTGATTCTACAGATTTGGAACCTTAGAAAAATGTTGTTGCATTTACAACATAAGCTGAAACAGCAAGGTGAGATTAAAAACTATTGGCTATATTTGAACAAAATAAAAGATTTATGAAATACTAAATTTTGAGTTTACTAAGTTGCACAGCACAAAGACAAGTATTTTGGGAAATCCTTTAAAATTTATATCAAAACAATTAATACAAATTGTTTTCCAAACAAACGCACATAAATACAGCTTTAACAGTACATTGTTTGTTACAGCATCTTCAGATCCAAGAAAAAATGGTATTAAATATGTATTCAAAACTTGAGCAATATCAGATGAAAGGTTAACATTTTATAGCACAAAACACTCAAAAATCATGTCCACCATTTTCTAATATGGCAGCGAGAGCTAACCTGACCCGAAGTTGAAGATTTGGTATTTGAATTAGAAAACCATAGGCATCATTTTCCAGCAAATATATTTCTGCTTCCAATGTTTAATTGTTTAAACCCTCTTTTAATAAGTAGTCTATCAACAATTGGGAACGACACTAATCTGAGAAAGTGGACACGCACACACATATAAACTATTTCTCACTTATAACTGGAGTAATTCCTATATTGCTGTATATTTTTGAAATTAAAATTAAAATCCGTATCTTTTTTGTTCTTGTGTATTTTTTCGAAAAGTGTACGGTTTTTGAGTAAATATATGTTAAAAAACACTATACAGCACTAAGATAATTATTTACGTTTAAATATAATTACCTCAAAAACTTAAGTATTTTACAAAAAATACATAATAAAAAAGAATGTTTGCCAACTCATTAGAAGCATTTCTAAATAAAATTTAGCTCTGTAGCTTTTACGGTTGAGGAGCTATGCCACTTTAAATGGAGCAACTACATAGTAGCCTGTCAGCCATATTGATGACGTCATCATCGGGTCCTCCACCACTGGAATTTTGTAAGACTCGCTTTTCTGAGATACTCTTTTCATGTATAAACAAAATCTATTCTGCAAGACGTTGCACTCGGTGGGGTAAATAAACTCGTTCCTGGCTCTTGGACTACACAGTTTGAACCATATAAAACTAAATACCCAAATTATAATTGTAAATATCTTACATCTATAAAAGGCAAAGACCTGGCTGCCTGACTCACTCATCACTAATTCTCCACCTTCCCATGTAGGTAGAAAGCTGAAATTGTGTGCAATGATTCTTTAGGCATAAAATAGGAGAACTAAATAGTTTTCATCCTGATCTGATCTTAGGGATCCGCCAGAGATCCCGACAAAGTTCCCATGTATATCTTATGAACATTCATTTTTGTTTGAGCTAATGAAAATACAAACAGCTGATCTTGGTTCGTAGTAGTTCCACTGGCTAAACACAGAATGCAGCACACACAACTGTCAGTTTTTATAAATTATTTGTGGGACGAAGCCTGCAAGAACAGCTAGTAGGTTATAAACATGAGATAGCAAACAGGTAAAAATCTCCACCTCAGTTGGTGTCCATTTTTTTTGGGACTATTCGGGTGTGATGTCTGCAAGTGATTTCATACAGAATGTATAAGGTAAGACACTTCACAGAGCCTCTGCAAAGATGATATTCCCTGAATTTCTCCCAACTTATTCTATGTCTAAGAGGGTTTTTTAACGCATTAAATATAATCAAAACTATTATTTCTTTACAGACGGTGAGATTACTCGATGTAAATTACCAATACTGTTACAGTAGAGTCTCAGAAATCTATTTCAGCCTAGTGTGGACCGATGATCTTAAATGTATGAATCAAGATTAATGTTAAGTTCTAAGTTTAGGTAAAAGCTATTTAATGTATTTAATTTGTTGCCAATGCAATATTATATTGTTTGTTATCCTGGTTAAATAAATAAATAAATGTTCAAGCCCCTTTAGCTTTAATGTGATTAGCCCGCATTACACAAATGTCATGTAGGTGACGCGAATATGAAGACAGTCGCCGCATATCATGAGATGCTAAGTTGTATCTGGTAATACAGCCTAGCAACAACAACTATTTATAATATCTGTTATAACTGTGATAATGAGAATATTAAAAACACACTGTTATAAATTCACATGAAATGACTGACCTGTGCTATTGGCGCTGAAGACAGGGTTATTGTCGAAGTTAGCGAAGGATTGTTGTGAAGACGTGGGAGCGACGGCAGACTGTGAACTGTTGAACGGATCACAGGGCGGAGGGATTGAGAAGTTGTTGAAGTCTGCGAATGGTTCCGGCGTGAAAACGTTGTTGTTGTTGTTGTTGTTGTTGTTGTTTGCCTAGAATAAACAAAGTCTCAAGGAGTGACACCAGATAAGAAATGACTGTAACAAATTGGTTAGTCTTAAGCTTTGTGTAAAAAAGTGATTAAAGGATGTAGGATGGTAAGCATTACAGTGCAACGGCTGCAACCACGCATCTAGAGGCTTCTCCCTATGGAGCCCCAGGCCAAGGGCTGGATGGGTAACATAACAGGGACTGCTAACAGATAGGTTAAGGAGAGATGGTGAGGTGGAAGGAAAGATTATGGAGCTAGAAGAAAAACAGAAAGATTAACCCATTAAGGTAGTAATTTTATTCTAATCGTTATAGCCTACAACGGAATCCGATTGGTGATGAGCTCTAGTAGCAAAATCTGTAACTAATGACTGCGGGCAACAACAGATCTCTCCGCTGGGGGCGCAGACTGACTATAAACCTATCTAATGCCGCTAGGCCACTGGTCGTGATAGCCAAGTGGGCTCAATCGTGGAAACACCTTGGCCATGTGTTCTTAAGAAGTTTGTGGGTTCAATTCCTGCTAGCGACCAAAAACCAATCTGTGGCATCGTTGGTGGGAGGGCCAAAGTAAAATAAACGGTGGAAGGCTTGCTTGGAAGTTGACGGGATTGGTTAATTCTTGAGTTGCAAATGGTCAACACTGAATTTGCTACTTTTTACTTATGTCTATTGTGTGTGAGTGCCAATGTGACTCTTTAAACTGAAAGAAAACAATATTTTAATTAAAATACGCATTAATCCATTTAAAAACACCAATTTTCTATTCCTATTGATATGTTTAAAAATGGCAAATAAGGAATGGAACCAGCTCGTAAGTCTACGCCAATGGTTTAAATAGTACACTAAATAGGTGGATGAAAAAGACTGATTTAAAAATCATCAGTATGAAAATAGCATGGAAAATACACCCAGGTATACCAAAACATGGGAACTGTAAAAGTAAAAGTAATAGAAATAGAAATGAAACATTTTTCAAAATTTTCCGACTGGGAATCATTTGGGAACGGTGATCGATAAAAAACTAGTGAGCATATTTAATAGACGCGCTCACTACAAAATTGTATTTTTGTCTGTAACACATATATGAAAAAGCTTAACAACAAAGCATCAAGATCAAACCGATTCGCGGGTTGGTTTTCAAAATAAATAAAATGTGAATAAATATTTTACTGTGTCAAAAGTCAAAAGAGCTAGGTACTGTTATATTTATTTATAAAATCTGTGAATAAAATCCAGACAAAATCAAACCATGGATAACTAACCTTACTCAGTTTCCTACAAACCTACATTGATGACAGATTTGAAGTTTAACATAGGTTTTTACAACTTTTAAAATTAATTTTAAGGGTTTTTCACAAATAATTAAACAATTCCGAAACTTCAACCCTTATGAAACAAGTGTTCAAAATGTAACGTACCTGGTTTGTGGGTGGTTTAAAGGCTAGAGAGGTAGGTGGCTGGACGGAGAGAGTCACACTATTCGCTGATGTCGTTTTCACAAGCTCACTCGGAGTCGAAGGTTTTCTTTGTGCTGACCCAGAGCTGTTCACTGACTTGTCTATTGTAG
This sequence comes from Allygus modestus, assembly GCA_963675035.1. Lineage (NCBI taxonomy): Eukaryota > Metazoa > Arthropoda > Insecta > Hemiptera > Cicadellidae > Allygus > Allygus modestus. Next base: position 133,362,968 of record OY776112.1, on the reverse strand, counting down.
GCGCTATGGCTGGATCTAAGTAATACCTGTCCGAAAACCAACTAATTATTGCCTTCTCTACAAATATGTCTTCTCTTAAAAAATACTATTCACTTAAAGAAATTAAAAGTCAAGTAGTGACGTTAACAGATAATAATTAAATTGAATTTGATCAGATGATTTAGGAATAACCTTTACCTTGTTCAAAATAATGTCAGCAAGTGTTAGTGGCGTTCTAGCAGTTTATGTAACACTAAAAAGAAAAGAGAGTTAAAAACGAGAGTATTTTGGACATTTTAATTGTACCCAATTTATCTGTATAAAATCTTAGCACATTGGTTAACTGTGAAAATGCTGAATATAAATTGAAATACAAATTCATTTGAATGTCTAAAATTGTGCAAAACTGACGTAAGCATCAACAGACAAAACTAGACAAGACTTATTTAATATTTTTAAAAAGGTTGACTTAACACAATATTGCATAAACTGATTTGTAGCTTTAAAAAAACGTAATTCTTGGAATATACTGCCAAAAAGATCAGCTCATGTGTTTTTAATTTAACAAATTCGCAAGTTTAAATTTCTAGTAAAATGTTGTAAATGAACAAGTTTTTTACACAATATAATATAAATTAGATGGGGCACATTTTATTGAGTTTCAATGCCAATTGCATTTTTGAATGTTTTGATAAGGAGATGGTCCAAACCATGGCCTCGTTATTACCTGATGTCGAACTTTAGTTCGAAAGCATCATTAAATTATAGCCCAACGGCTGCTGGACTTCTTATCTTAAAATGTAACATTTATTACTCAACAAATCCAAAATATATAGAGAAATATATAGAGTATTTTTACACTTTTTTTTTTAATATAACCAAGCAATAAAACAGCTACACTGTTCTATTTTAGATTTAAAACAAGTATATACCTACTATATAAATTACATTGAATAGGATAGCTACCTTTTTCTTTCGTATTTAGCTACCATGAAGTCTTTAATTTGTTGCTCATCTTTGGTTGGGGGTTGCTGTGTATCTAATAATCCTAGCCAGACCCTTCTACAGTGCTGGAAGAAAACAAATAATTATGAAAAATAATATATAAAAACACTGTACCAACTAAACAAACTAATTACTAATTTAACTGAAGGGAACTAATCTAGCTTAACTGCTAACCACAGCCATCCTACACATTAAAAGAGACTGGTGTTGTTTCCGGAAAGATTTTGAGACAACCACTTGGACGGTTTACATTTTTTTGTAATGTAACTTTTGATATAAAGGAATGTCAAACCACATTTTAAATTTTGATTTCTTATTTTATTATTTGTCTTTGAAAAATATATCAGCCGACATTAACGTTGTAACTGATTTAAGAATTGCTTTCACATCATGGACTTTCACGCTTTCACAACGGAGTAAACAGACAGCTGTGGAAAATTCAATCCATGTAATGCCATAAAGTTGGGCGAGAATGGTTCATTAACGTAAGGATATAGTGAACACCATATATGTATTAAAATACACTGACTTTTTTAGCTTTGGACTTTGATTTTTTTAAGTACAGCAGCCAAAGCTAACAACATAAGAATATCGACGTATTTTTATGTCTACTGCAGTTTAACTTTTATAAATAATAATGGCGTAGTTGAAAGGGCAAGTGCCGTTGAATGCAAATGGCATTTGTTTATTCAATGTGTTTATTGATGAAGATAACAAGCTGATTCATATTGTGTATATCACTCATTCAAGCCATTTGAACTGGGGATCTTCGCTCACTATTATGAAGGTGGATGGATTGGCTTGCTACGAAGACCCACCCGTTATAGAACGAATGAGGACATAAAGTTGCTCGCTACTGCCTACGTATGTTAAGAATAAACCCACTGGATTACATTTCATCCTTTACGACAAGCAGCCAGTATGTGAAATATGATGAATTATAACTATAGCATAACTGGACATTACTGGATTAAGAGGATATTACTGGTTAGAAGTCAGATAACAATAATTTAGTGATCTCTGGCAAGCTTGGTAATGTTTTTAGGAGTTAAATTAGATGTATTTGAATGTTTTTGTGATTTTATGAAATGATGATCAGAGTATTATATTAAAACTGCACATGGTGCATGATAAAGTGTGACTTTATTTACAAAACATGATTACACATTTCTATATACATATACAAGGTCATATACAAGCCAGTAACAATACAGAAACCGAGGATCGATTATGAAAGAGTGGCATGTTAGTGCAACAAATATAAATTGTTGATTTATTTTATCTTTTTCAGACGACGGTTGCTTATTTCACATACATTTGATAATTTTTGTACAAAGTGATATTTTTGAACTCTTAGCTTCCTAAGTATAATTGAAAGTTATTAATTTAAAATGTCTTTGAATACTGACCTTAGTATCGGCTTTATTATAACCGACCCATACTGAGTCGGTTCTTGATACGACCTAGGATCAAGGATCAAGGATTAAGGTTCATGGTAAGTAAAAATACTAAGTTTGTTGTAACCGTCGTATCAAGAGATATACTTACGTCGTTTCCCCTTGCTTTGACAAAATCTATTTCCTCTGGTGTAAAGGTCGCCATTGATATTGACTTGACTCTGTGAGGAGGTGTTAGCCCTCTCCTGTAACAAAACAGATTGAGATAGATCCAAATTGTAATATTCCATAATGTACAGTTTAATCAAACTAATTTATTTTGAAAACAAAGATTCACACAATAGTTGAGATTGAGGTGTGAATATATGACCTGTCAAAATGATACGTTGAATCAACATTTATATAGCACTATAAAGAATTCAACAAAACCATTATAATTCATTCTTAACCAGTAATTTATCCCTACTATGCAATATAATTCGGTGTAAAAGATGAATTTTGGAATTCAAAGAGGAAATTTGCTTGAATTTTTAATACAGTGATTTTTGGGCCTCTGAAATCAATTGTCAATCCTCAGCCCCAGAAAAACTCCACTATATATACAGTGTGTTCATTTTAGCGAATTTCCCCTATAGGGAAGAAGCTATTACCGTAGGTCTCATGGTAAGACTTAAGCCCGAGACATAATAACATTTTGTTTTGAGGTCCCCAGATGCCAAAAACACAATTCGTTCAAATTTATATATATGTATATATATATATATATATGTGTCCGTTACCGCGATAACTTGAGTAAAAAACGTCCGATTTCGATGAAATTTGGCTCAAATGTGTAAAGTAATATTCATGACTAAGTTCGAAAACCAGAAATATCGGACCACGGGAAGGGGGGTTTATGGGGGTTTTAAATTTTCCAAAAATCAGTTTTTGCATTTTTCACCCAACAATTTAAAAAAAATTAATTTTGGTTTTGACCATGTTATAGAGCTTAAAAAAACAAATAATATGGTATTTTGAATTATTAACCTAGGTTAAGTGGTTGCGGAGAAAATCCAAAAAAACCTGCTCATAAAATCTCCCATGTTAATCTTATGGGAAAATGGTTTTAGCGAATTTCCCCTATAGGGAAGAAGCTATTACCGTAGTCGGCATAGTAAGACCTAGGCCCGGGACCATGATAACTTTTCGTTTTGAGGTCCCCAGACCCCAAAAACACCATTCGTTTGAAACTATATATATATATATATATATAGTATATGGTAGTATATAGTGTATAGTATATATATATGTGTCCGTGAGCACGATAACTCTCGTAAAAATTATCCGATTTTGATGAAATTTGGTATAAACGTGTAAAGTAACATTTATGACTTTAAGTTCGAAAACCAGCCAGATCGCTCTATCCAAAGGGGTATTTGGGGGGGTTTTGTACCCCAAAAATGTTTTTTTTTTTAATTTTTTACATATAATTTTGGAAATAGTCAAATTTTATTTTTTCCCATTGGATTCAGCTTAAAAAGACACACAATTTGGTATTTAGATCATTTCTCTACGTCAATTGGTTACCGAGATATTGAAAGTGCTAAACACAGTACGTTGTCTAATGTTATTCTTATGGAGGAAAATACAAATTTTATATCTCGCTTATTTATGAACATATACTGACGAAACTTGGTATACGGCTTTATCTGGTTGTGGACCATTGATATTTCCTCAAAAAAAATTTTTTTGACAAAGGCTCCCGTAGCAGCAAACCTGCGTACTCAGCCCCATGTTATTCTTATGGAGAATAAGTAACGTGTTATCTCCCTTAATTATGAAAATAAATTAATGAAATTTGGTAAGTGACTTCACCTAGTTGAGTTATATTGATATTAGCATAAAACCCCATTTTTTGTGTTCCTTGCTTCAGCAAACCTGCATACTCAGCCGCCATGTTATTCTTATGGAGAATAATTAAAATGTCATAAATTGTTTATTTATGAATGTATATTGATGAAACTTGGTATGTAGCTTTATGTAGCATTAAGATAAATATATATGCATTGGAAATTCGCTAAGTACGCAGGTTTGCTGCTACGGGGGTATTTGGCTTTTCCTCGGTTCATTTCTATGTAAACTTCAGATTTGCCCAATGTTATTCTTATGGGGAATACAAAAATGACTATTTCTCTCTTATTTACTGACCAATTTAATTCAAACTTGATATGCTTGTCAAGTTAGCATTGAACAACAGAGTAAATTCGAAATATGTTGCCCCTTAATAACTCTGGGGGGGGGAATAGGGGGCATTTTCCCTCTTAAAACCACGAGTGTAGCAATGGATTCTGTAGTGTCTCCAAAGCAGGGATTTGGGTGGATGTTTTTGAAAACAACTTGTTTACAAGATTTTCTGTATATTCGACCGTGCTTTGTATTCTATATTTAGTAAATAAAAAGTAATTTATTCATTAAAGTTGGGCTAAAAGGGAGAAAGTATGTGTCAGTTTCCTGATACCATTTATTTATGCTCACCATTCAACAAATCTATTACTGTTAAAATCTGTAACTATTATGGGATCTCGAAAACCAAAATAGTTACAAGTAAGTAAATGAGAAAAGTAGTGTGTAGTTATAAACTAAATAAAGTGGCGCAAAGAAATCAGAAATATTCCACCAAACTCATTCGATACGATAAAAAAAACATTTTTGACCAAAAACAGAAATTTCTTACAACTTTCTTATTTTTCAAGATATTAAAAAACACGTCAGATCAAAGTTGAGTGAAATTTAATGTAGAATTTGAATATGTAGCTTAAAATTAAATAAAATACTCAATTACTGATATAAAATGGTCAAGTCCAAAATCTTTAATGCAAGTGTAGTATTTTTATTTTTTTTTTAAGAAATATTTTCCATGATTACAAAAATACCAATTATGTTATATTTTGTTCATAAAATAAGTCCATAATTTAACAAAAACAGTTTTTTGGCAATCATTTGTTGGATATTTTGTGCTGGCTCCAACATAAAAGTATTAAATTTATGTTTTACAGCTGATTTACATAAAACAGCTGATTCAGGGAGAAATCAGCTGTTTAACAATGTAAGGAAACAGGGTTTTTGTAAAATCATGTAATTCAATAGTATATTTCGCACCAAGGGCCGAAAGTGGGGTTTTGCTGGGCCGAGATGAAGTCGAGGTCATAAATCGTTCGAGGGCCATGCAAAACTCTTTCGGCAGATGTGTGAACGCTATTTTTCACCATACTACAATTATTAATGGATTAAATGTGATCGGTCATAAAACACGAGCGGCCTCATGCAATCTCGGACTAAAATCAGTTAACCAATAAACAAATCATCGATAGTACAATGTTTTTAAATTTATTGTTATTTGTTCCAGTGTTTCGACCAAAGAACACAAAATAGGATGCATATATTAACCAGGTAACGTCGTGTACGCTTGAAAACAAGTTGGCAACACTGGCTAAATAGATCAGCTGACTTTCGGCCCTTGGGTAGAAAAACTCTACTTTCGGTATTCAAATGACGATCCGAAAACAGGTGATTACAGCGTAGTGAGGTGAAAAATAAATTAAATCTAAAAAGATTTTTTGACATTTTAAAACAGCTGATTACTCCTGAGTCAGCTGTTTTATGTAAATCAGCTGTTAATCATAAATTTAATACTTTTTTGTTGGAGCCACTACAAAATATCCAACAAATGGTTGCCAAAAAACAGGTATTGTTCAATTATGGACTTATTTTATGAATAAAATACAACCTATGTGGTACATGTTTAATCAGACTTGAGGGAACTTATTTCCAAAACTACATGTAAAATTGTATGAAGTTTCAAACAAAAGTTTGTTTCTAAATATTTGATCAATTATGGTAGTAACAATCAAATAAGATGAAGAGATGGTGTGCTCAAATCAACATTTAAATTCTCACTAGCTAGCCTGCGCTCAGCTATGGCTGTTAGAAAACAGACCCCTTTCCGGCGCGTGGGAATGTAAACTTCTTTACAGGCAATTCAAATTGAATATGAATACTTGAATTGCAATTCAAGTACATATATCACCTATTATATATTTCACGTCACCTTGTTTCACGGCAATTGAAATTGAATATAGCCGCCTTTTTTTCACAAAATAATTTTTAATTCGAAAACGGCTTGTTGCAAAAAAAGGAAATTTGGTATATAGTCTTATCACCAAAAGAGCTAATTACATAAAAAACATATTTTTTACACTGTTTATTTTCAAAATGGCGGCTGCTTAAAACTTTTAAACGCAAATATCTCAAAAGCTGCATATGAAAAAAAGTTTAGCCATTTTTTATAGAAAATTTAATTACAAATCCAATGACTCTCAAGTAAATGAAATCGGTTCATAAATAAGGGAGAAAACTCATTCTTAAAGTTCAGTAGCAGTGGTTTTACATAATAACAGTTGATATTGACATGTTAAAATTCTCTTAAAAATGAGTTTTCTCCCTTATTTCTGAACAGATTTCCTTAATTTTGGTATCGCTGGATTTGTAATTAAATTTTCTATGACAAATATGCAGTTTTTGAGATATTTATGGTTAAAAGTTTTAAGCAGCTGCCAATTTGAAAATAAACATCTAACAATTTTTTCCCCTGTAATTAGCTCTTTAGGTGATATGGCTATATACCACATTTCATTTTGTTACAACAAGCCGTTCTTAAATTAAAAATTCTTTTGTGGAAAAAACAAAATGGCGGCTATACAAGTAACTTTTAAGTTTTTGAAATTTTGAATATGACATTTTGATTTGTCTATGGTCCAGGAATAATACCTGAAAAAGTCGGTAGAGAGTTCCGGGACACCCTGTATACTAGTGGATCTTTCTGGAAACCGAACAAATATGATTATAAGCTCTACACAGGTCGTGTGGTAATTAATTTCAGTAGTCGTAAAATTAATGCTTACACAGTGTGTCAATGTGGGTGGTCCATGCAAGAATGTCATCAATAGTTATATCGAGGTATTTTGCAAAGTCTCTTGAACCAAATCCATTCAGGTGAATTAATATGTACGGTACATTTAAAAATGGTACTTTTAATTTTTCAACTTAAAATTTGTTTTATTATTGTATATTGTAATTGATCAGTTTAGGTGAGGTCAATCAATATTCTAAGAGCCGCAGTTGTGACTCAAGCCCAGCAATTGCTTATCAGTCCGACAGCCTTCTCTTTGCCAACTGATAAATAGGTGCAATACCCAACTTTGTAAACAGAAATATCTGAATTTCACAAGCAACAAGGTGACGTGAAATATATAATAGGTGATATGTTTGCTTTCCCTAATGTTATGCATATTTTTTTTATATTTCATGATTGCCTTCGGCACTGATATTTTTTAAGATTTTGAAATGCGTGATAAAAATTATAAAATTTGTTTATAAAGAGTTATCACTAAATAATTCAGGTTTAACTTTAGTTGCAGTTAATTTACGCTTTAAAACACACTTTATCCTATATTAATCTTGTTACTTAAAAAAACTTACTGTATTATTCATTAACATGAATCAATGAGGTAAGGTTGAATAAGAAAAACAATTATATAAATAACCTAGCTAAAAAAATTGGTCAAAAACATATTAATGTTTGTTATACTTCTTTACAGAATCGTGTTAATAATTATATAGAAAAGATTTACAATCAAACAAATAAACGGGTAGTATAATTTTAACAAAACACACTCAGAAGCATCAATGTCGTTCAGTCTCAATTCATTTTACCTTTAAATTTCATACAATGGCCAAGATTTAGCTCGCAATATAAGCCAAGATGATATATAACATGAGTAATCTTAAAATGAGTATAAAATAGCTTTTAAAACAGTCAATTAATATTAATTATACTTACGAAGATACAAATTTTTCACTAAGAGAACATAGTTCAATCAACCTAACAGAGGATTCCTTCTAAAAACTTGTATACATTGATGATAAAGCCCTTGTGAACTATTTAACCTGGGGCATTGGTTTTGTAAAGAGCTTTGTGCCTTTTATCATTTATAATATGGTCTTTTTTACATTTTCTAAACATATAATGAGCTTTCAGTATATAGTGCAAAGTCTAAAATGTCATAATGTAGTAAGAGTTAAAAGATGTATTTTCTCAAAATAGGCTTGCATGAAGTAACGTAAAAAAATATATTTTCATGGGAGTAGGAACAGAACACTCTAGAAAACAAAGGCAATTATTTTATATAATACAGGGAGTCTTCCAACCATTTGAAAACAACTTTACCATGCTATTCAGCAGGTCAAAAATAGCAAATAATACACTATAACAGATGTCCTGTTTTGGATATGTGAGTCTGTATGTGTTTTCTACAAAAAATGTAATATCTCAAAAAAAATACAGATAAAAGAACGAAATCTGGTAAAAATAAATCTAAATCATTTATTAAATTTCTTAATTATTTAATTTTCTGTATCTGAAACATTAAGTTTCAAGATGGTGGCAGTTTTACATTTTTAATGTTAAAGTTATAAGGAACTAAAAATTACAACCAAATTTAAATGTACCAAGTTTTAGACAGTTCAAAGGGAAATATGGCAATGTATATTTTCAATGGATTGGGTAAAGGAGGAAAGGAGAAACTCAAACTTTGTGGTAAAAAGTAAGGATTTTTTGCTGTTAAAAATGGTCATATCCCTGCTTTTTGTCACTACATTTTTTCCGTTATTCATAATAAAATCCTTTAAAGTGCTCCAATATTTGATTTGTCTTTAAATCGTTTTAAATTTGGTGTATTTACCATTTTGTTGTAAATTTGTTAGTTTTGTAGATATTTAATATTGACAATTTCAAACAGCCACCATTTTTAAACCAAATGTAGCAGATAAATAAAATTTTTAACAAAATTGGAAACTACTTCAAGGTGGATATTTATGCCAGGTTTTATTGCTTTTTATTTAACCGTGTTTGAGATATTACGGTTGATCTAAAAATACAAATACAGACACACACTTAGAAAACCGTACGATATAGAACGCTAGTTTTAACCTGCTGAATGACACAAGTTTTTCCAAACGGTTGCGAGACCCCGTACAATGTGGGCTAGCCCGCAACATGGCACGGGCAGAGCGAGCCAGGAAACACCTGGTGTGTGGAACACCTGGCACCATGGCACGGCACACAGCAGCTAGGGTATCTCCACCATCAGCCACGCATGACTCACTGTACACAACACTAGTTCTCCGGGCTATCTCCATTGCGAGACTGGAAGTACAATCCAATGAGTGAAACTCATGTTTGGTATTTCCTATTGTTTGCTGTGCTGTTTCAGAAGCTGGGTAAATGATTCAGACAAAGCCCGAAATCATTTGGTGTTTTATAAATCTGTATTACTACATATACTTGGTGGTAGTATTAACAAATAACAAATGCTTGGAATGTAAATATGTATCAAGTGTTTTTCCAACGGCTGGGTCAAGCTTAAAGTTAGATGAGTAACAAACAGATTGTTTAGAAGCTGAGACTCTGAGAATTAAAACCATCCTGTCTGCTTTGTTATGCCCAAGCAGTCATGATTTGTGTAAGCTAACAAAAAGAATTTTGCTTATTATGTAGCAACACTTTTTTAATTAAATAAATTATCAAGCAGCATTTGAATTACAGTAGTCTAAATTTTATATTGGGCAATAACCACTGTAAATTGTAAACTGTCAATTGTAAACAAACTTAGACAAAATAAATAAATGACACAAAAATTTACAAGGATTTAAACGTTTAAAGAGGTAGCTTACAATTTTCAAACTAATTTTCTTCAGAATTTTAATTTTAAATAAATATAATTTTGTATGAAAAGGGCTGCAGTATCAATTACACATTTTACCACTCTTAAAAATTTGCTCACTTAAAACTGACAAGACTTTGAAATATTTGTAAATCTAAATTGTAAATTTGTAAGACCAACAAACTTACTACGTTGTAACTTGAAATCTTGAATAGTTCATAAGGGAAAACAATTTATTTTAACCCAACTGAGAGACAGTAAACCTTCTGAGATAAATATAGCCTAAAGGAAATATTTCATTTATTTTTACTGTGCTCGGTTTGGATTTAACTAAGTTCAGTAATTTCTGAATATCCTGTAACATTGAGTACCATCAATACTATAATTGGCATTTGTCTGTGGCCCCGTGCGTTCGTCCGTCCGCAGCTGTTTTTCGAGCTGTAATGGTTCCCAAGCTGTGAAAAAATATTTTTTAGGAGTAATCGAGGTCGGGGAAGCTGCACGTGTCGTTTGTTTTTCTTGAAAAGCAACCTTATTTGAGTTATGATAGCTTAAAGTTTTATGTTTTAGGCCATTTTAGCATATAATAGCGGAGCCGGGAATATTCGGCTGTGGATTTCTATTTCTACAAGCTTTGTTCCTGAAACAGCTGATTATTTCCTGCTATCGCGATAGTGGCCGCCAATACTAGTTAAGTAAATACCTCATATGTACATACCTGCAACTAATGGTAAGCATAGACAAATAATTAAGTTACTTTTCAAGGCAACTGACATAGACCATTTTTTTAAAATTTCCTCTTGGTTAATATATAGTTTTATTTATATTTTGAGTGTTTTTGTTTGTTTTTCTTTTGTTTCAGTTATTACTAGCTAGTGGCATATTCTCTGTTAAAGAATTCTGTTACAAATCCTGATTGATTGACTGATAGTACACTTGACTATCCGAATACACGATAGCAGAATAAAAACAAATTGGACTTGCACTCTGTGGTTAAAACAATTATTCCCATAAGACTGACATATTGGAACTGTGATGACTAATGGTGTGTCAGGACAAAATAGCCTAAAACCTAATTATGCTGGGGTTAAATATTTAAACAACTTGCCAGACCATATTAATACGAAAATGTATACAATAGATTCAAACGAAAGCTGAAAGAAAAACTTGAATTAAAGCTTTTGTAAAACTTCGATGAGTTCTTTATTGGAAATAGGCTTTAAGTTAGTTTTATTTTATTTTGATGTACTTTCTACTATACACATTTGTACTTTCTGCAAATGTGAATAAAGTTTTATTGAACGTTGTTATTGCTTTATATGTTTATAAGGAAAGGTTTATTATCTAATCAAGTAGCGACTGCATCCATGAAAAGATGACAAAATCTAGTCTATAAAAGTAACAGACAGACGGACAGAAATTTTATAATCATATATTTCAATTTCTCTAGATGAACATTAAACAAGAATAAAAAAATCAATGTTTAAAGACTAAAGTACAATTTTAAACACGTAAAAATAATCAATATTTAAAGCGATATACAAAGAAAAGTATAATTTTACTTAATATTTTATAAAATTAATCCATATTTTTAAACCTTATAGATATAAAATATTTACAATTTCAATAAATTACTGGTTTTTATTGGATGTATAAAATTTACAAATGGTAAAAATCATCTTAATCAATGAAAAACAAATTATCCGCTACAACAAACGACTAATACCTACACTGTCTCACCAGAAAAAACCCAAATTCCCAATGACAATCCACCAACTCTGTAAAGTCCACTGATAAAAAGTAGTACGGGGAATGAGTGAGGGAAGAGATAAGAGCCAGCCGCCCACTGGCATGGGTGGCACTGCCAGCCGCGAGATTAGATGGTCCTTGATGGTGATTGCAGCGCCAGTCCGAGCAGACGCACTTGACTTGTGCTCTGATGCAATGTCATTACCACACGTCAGACGGCACTTGTTTACTGGGATGCAGCAATCAAACGGTTACCGAGAAACTGTTCCATCAGTTGTGGCGACTTACCAAACAACAAACAATGTGAAACTTGACAATGTTTACTGGTCTCACTAAACTGGTTATTTGTTGTACTCTTAAGATTTGAGAATCATATTTCAAATAGAATTCCTTTTAGCGAATCACCCCTATAGGGAAAAAGCTATTACAGTAGGTGGCATGGTAAAACTTAAGCCCGAGACCATGATAACTTTTCGTTTTAAGGGCCCCACTTGCAAAGCCAAACAATTTAGTATTTTCATCATCGCTCTATGTCAATTGGTTACCGATATACATATTGAAAGTATTGATGGAGAATAAGTAGAATGTTATATCTCGCTTATTAATGAACATATATTAATGAATCTTGGTATGTGGCATCATATGGTTGGGGTTTACTGATATTTGCATACAAAACCCATTTCTTGTGGTTCCCATAGTAAAAAACCTGCATACTCAGACCTAATGTTTTTCTTAAGGAGAATAAATAACATATCATAGCTCACTTATTTATATTTATGAATATGTTTAGATGGAAGTTGGTAAGTGGCTTCATGTGAAGTACCAGTGAAGTACCAGTTGAAATTCGCTGAGTATGCAGGTTTGCTGCAGCGGGGGTATTTATTTATTTATTTAGTGATCAGAAATTACGCTCTTAAGAGATCTGGTTTGCTTCATATGTTATTTCAAATACAACTTGAGGTAGAGTAACTTTCGTTGTTTTTCTCATAATTTTAAAATGCATCTATGAAAAAAAGGGTTTTTGACAGCCAGGTTTTTTAATTTTTGACGCTCGGCACATCTTGGCAGTATATTCCACAGTTTCCCCCATGAAAGATGATGGTGTTTGTCAATATTAAGCTAGATGGTGGGCTAGCAAACTTATTAATTGATTATCTCATCATTCATCGGCTTTGTTGTTATGTATAATTTTGTACAGGGACGGTGCAAGAGGTTTTGGTGCCCTAGGCAAAACTTTGTGAGGCACCTTCCTACCCCAAAATCGTTCAAAACATAATGGTCTGTAGAGTTGGCGCGAAAATATTTCACTACTGGCAACCGACATCACATTTTGCACGTTGTCTTGTCAATATCAAATTCCACCGGAAGACAATTTCCCAGAGGTCCCTAGCCCTCTGTGGTGACATCATCAGAATGGCGGACAAAAAAGTTTGGTTTAAATGCTAACAGGTTTAACTCTTTTGTGTTGCCCTCGTTGGTGTTTGTTACAACTTCGGATGAAGTATAACTGGCGCTCTCAATGGACGAAAACCATTGACCTCCTCGAGGCTGCTGGGTTGCAGAAGACCTGAGCTGGCCGCCGCGCTGTGTAGAACTAACTTAATTTATGCCTCATGTGACACTATGCAAACACTATGTAATATATTAAAAGCTACATAAATGGAAAGATTACATAGTACAGAATCTAATAGTATAAATATTATTGCTTGGATTAAATAAGAAATTTGCTTTTTCTATAAAATAAATTAGGCTTCACGTGCCGAGACATTACTTTAATTAAGTCTAACAGTGAGCGACTGCTGGTACCTAAACCGACTAATGGAAATATTAAGGTCTAAAGAATCCAATAGTGTAAATATGATTACTGGAATTAAATAAAAACAATTTGTTTATCTTTGTAAGAAGTTGGAGTTTGCGCGCCGCAATTGAAACCGCAACGTGACTTCTAACTGCTAACATTTTGATTGATTAATACCCCCGTAGCAGCAAACCTGCGTACTCAGCGAATTTCCAATGTATTATACATACATTATGTATATACATATATCTTAATACCACTTTAAGCCACATACCAAGATTCATCAATATGCATTCATAAATAAATGATTTATGACATTTTAATTATTCTCTATAAGAATAACATGGCGTCTGAGGATGCAGGGTTGCTGAAACAAGGTACAGACATAATGGATTTTTATGAAAATTTTGTTATAACTGGACTAGGTGAAGCCACATACCAAATTTTATTAATTTATGTTCATAATTAAGGGAGATAACATTTGACTTATTCTCCATAACATGGGGGCTGAGTACGCAGGTTTGCTGCTACGGGAACTATCGGCAAAAAAATAATTTTTTATGCAAATATCAATAGACCACAACAGTATGAAGCAATATACCAAGTTTCGTCAGGATAAGTTGATAAATAAGCAAGATATACAATTTTTCTTATTCTCCATAAACATTGGACAACGTACTGCATTTAGCACTTTCAATATCTCGGAAACCAATTGACGTAAAGCAATGATCAAAACACCAATTTTTTTTAAGCTGAATTTAATGGGGGAAACTAAAATTGGATTTACTAAAATATTAGGTAAAAAACCCATTTTTGGGGTACAAAACCCCCCCAAAATACCCCTTTCGATAGAGGGATCTGGCTGGTTTTCAAACTTAAAGTCATAAATGTTGCTTTACATGTTTGTACTAAATTTCATCATTTTTAAGAGAGTTATCGCACCCACGGACACACATATATATAAATACAGTTTTGAACGAATGATGTTTTTGGCATCTGGGGACCTCAAAACAAAACGAAAAGTATCATGGTCTTACCATGCCGACTACGGTAATAGCTTCTTCCCTACAGGGGAAATTTGCTAAAAATTATAGAAATGGACGGTAAAAGTATAATAATTTATTTCGGCCTTTATTTAAAATGTGTTAAAATATATATAAAACATAGTTTTGTCGTAACAAATCGAGACGTTGAAACAAAACATAAAAAGTAAATACTAGTAGTCATATACTTGTACTATTGAAATTTGTTTAATTTGTTTATGGATATTAGCTTTGATTGTATCTACCCACTTGCTCACCTGCTAACTCTCATAACACAATTAAATTAAACTGAAATAATGAAATGAGTAAATCACGTACGATATTATTAAACCTTATCGCTAATTACACAGTTTTGACAATTGCCGCTCATGTAAATTGTTTGTAAGTAAACAAATACCTCATATGTTTGACTACAAATTAGGTATTTTTTTATTGAATAGAAATAACACAAACTATAAATAAACTAGTTGTTGCCGGTCGATACTCGACGGATACAGCTCCATTCGTGGTGAGAGGAGCACTAGGCAGATGGTGCGAAACAGGTACAAAATGTACTTTTTAAACTGCTATTTCCTTCCAATTATATTTATTGTAGCAAATTTTAAGAAGAAAAATGGATTCAACAATCAGTGAAATTAACTAATATTTTATACACATATTCTAATTTTTTGGGACATCAATGCAGATAGGAAAGAAAGGAGAAAAAAACCATTACCTTACATAAGTAATCCAGTTGCCAACTACCATGAAAAACACTGTATTTTCCTTTATAAATAATAATAACTTCTAAATATATATATAAAAATAATATACGGTAATGAAAATAATTATTTGTTTAGTTACTGATTAGTGAAATAATTTATATACATACTTTTGTTCGTTTGTTCTTTTGGAAAGGAATTTCACTAACTTGTTATTTCAAACACTAAATTAATAGTAATTAAACTGTATTATTATCCTTCAATTGAATGTCATTATTATTGTAAGTTGTTGGAAGCTTGGAATTCTTGTAAATTGTTATCACCTTGTCTTTAAAATAGTGTAGTTTTTGTTTACTCACTTAATTTTAAGTTTCATTTTATTTTTTTATTGAATGATGTATTTAAATTATTTTCCATGTACAGAATATAGTTGTAACTTCCACTAAACTCTCCAATTTGTTTTTGCTTTGTACGTCCAATGTTGGACTGTTAAAATATTTATACTTTTAAACTAAAGTATGTTAATTTCTTTAAAATATAATGTCCATTAAATGAATAATAAATAAAGTACCTGGGGGCCGAGCTTTGCTCGGGGGAAGGTCAGTCAGTTTGTTTAGATGACTCGGAGTAATATTTCACCACTTCCCCCTACTGATAATCAGATTTGTATTATTCATTAGCCTCTTTTCTACATTTGTAAGGTCCCTCCAGTTGTTATAGCTCAATGTCCCTTTGATTTATTTTACTACTCTATATATGTAATCTTTACTCAAATCTGTTAATCTCTGCTCTCAGGAAACCACATGTTAATAATCATAAACAACATGAGTATTACTTTGACAGTTCCCTGGTTAATTATGAACAGCTGTTACAATACTTTTGTTTTGATTTGAAACTCCATAAGCCCAATGTTAATTTTTTTAACTTTTCATTTTAGGTTTTTACATTATTTGATTTTTCCTAGGGATGAGGCCTGTATAAAACTTATTTTTATCCCAAATATTAGTTATTTTGAACATTTGAAGGAAATCGTTGGAGCCGTTTTTGAGATCCGTGTCGCAAGCAAGCAAGCAAACCTTACTCATATAGGATAATAGGACTGTATAGGACTGTAAGGACTGTATAGGATAATTACAATAACACTTTTAAAGAATTCCTTAAAAACAAAATTTGCTGTTATATCACTTTTTGGCACAATTTGAATTTTTAGATCATTAAAAGAACGGACAAGAAACATAGCAACATACAATTGTCCATAGTTAAAAACAGGCTGGGGTTACACGCTCAGGGTTGGGAGCACACGTCGAATTAAAACCAGTGCTTTAGTTCCTTAATATGCTTAAAAATGGTATTTAATATAAACTGACCCTTTACAATTTATCATTATAGTAATCATTTATACCATTAATGTTATCGCAATAAGCTTTTTTACATAATTAAGTAACTTTAGGTATAGTACCAAACAATTTAACAATCAAAACTTATTTATTTTTCAATTCACCATCTATAAAACTTTATAGTTTAAATAGTATAAAACGGTTTTATTTTTTTCTTTCCATTTAAAGGATAATACATAATAATTGTATACGTTTTTAGGTACTGGCCATGATAAACCTAATGCTTCTTGAGCGTTTGCTCTTCTTGTGTTATTAGACAAAATATCTCGTGTCTTTACAATCAGCTGATTGAAGGACTGTAAGATAAAATCATTGCAAAGGTTTGGAAATGTAGATTTTTTAAATTTGAGAAAGTAAGATAACGTAAAAGTAAATAAAACCTGCTAATATAGAAAAGTTTAGCTTTTATTTGGTGCAAACTGCATGTAAATCGGTCCAGTTGAAGTTTTAGACGAACTGTCCAAAGGATTGAAACGTTGACTTTTCCCGCATGTTAAATCTCCATAATAAAAGTTTATTTTTTATTTTTGACCCATTTAACATAAATATTTTCAAAATACAAATAAAACCTACTAATATGGGACTGAAAACCTTTGTTTTGGTACAACCCACATGGAAATCTCTCACGTGGAAGACTCAGACAAACTGTCCAAAGGATTGAAAAAGTTTACTTTCCCCCATGTTAAATCTCCATAAGAAAAGTTTATTTTTTTCATTTTCGACCCATTTAACGTAAATATTTTCAAAATACAAATAAAACTTGCTAGTATAGGACCGAAAACATTTGTTTTGGTACAACCCGCATGTAAATCGGCCCAGTAAAAGTCTCATACAATCTGTCCAAAGGTTTTTTCCTTACGGCTTTAAATATATAGATAGCACTACATTAATTTAATCCAACAGTCCAGATCTTCATTATTTCCAAGTACTTCCACCTCTTGCATTCAGTTTCTTGAAATCATAGTGCGGATTTCGTGGAAGTGCGCAATTCTATGAAATCTGCCCTTTAACACAATTTGTACCGATAACAATTTGTCCTAAAAAAAATTTTTCAAATAAAAATTAATCCTCAGAATGTTATCAACAACTTTCCTGCTGACAGTTTTACCTGACCAACAAATAAAATATTTCCTAACTTACTACTTTTTTACCTCATTCTCGATCTTAACTAAACATATTCTGTGTTTAATTATTACAAATATTTATATTACTTCTTAAAAATTGTAATGCATGCTGTTTGATTCAACATTTCAAGCTGTAAAATTCAATGTAAATATAAAATTATTATTTCAGTTTTTTGTGGGTTGGATGTCAGTTTGAGCGAAGCGTTGTTCAGTCGTCTGACATCGGGGTCTCGCGGATATAGACTCTTTTGCCACCCAGCGGGCTTTATGACGGCACGGTTTTCAGCTCTCCTTAGCATTGCAAGGCGCTATCCATTTACATTTCATTCGAGGTTACAACCAACTAAAGCCATCAAACTTCCTAGATATAATTGCAATTTCAGGCCTATTAACACATTGAATGCGGAGGACATGAATTCCGCACCGCGGCACTCGCGCCATTGGCGGATGGCGGGAATATACGTCCCCCTCTTCTGCCACCAACATTGCTTCAGAGTGAGCTCAGCCCTTGACGAGGACGGACTCCACGCTGTTTGTAGTTTAGATATAACCATATGACATTTGTGGTGTAGGTTGGCACTTAAATTTCCCACAATTCCCGTAACTACGGGGCTGGGAAAACTGCTATTCTTGCTAACAAAATCCCTCGAAATGGCAATACTGACTCTCTACATTGACCTGGCATGTGCTGCTATCTGTTGGAGCTTTTTAGAACTATGTTCAGCTATA
The DNA here is from genome assembly GCA_963675035.1 of Allygus modestus. Lineage (NCBI taxonomy): Eukaryota > Metazoa > Arthropoda > Insecta > Hemiptera > Cicadellidae > Allygus > Allygus modestus. The sequence continues at coordinate 133,344,286 of OY776112.1, read as the reverse complement.
TTTAACGTAGTACAGTACCTTAGAGCGTCACAGCCATTGGATAGCCAAGATTTAGAAATGTGACCTAGACCAGCAATTGGCTGGCCGCATTTTGCGAACGACCCGCCTCGGGGCAGTCGCATCGAACGTGTTAAAAACGAATATATCCAAGTAAATTTATAATTTTGCTTTTCTGGAAAAATATATTTATCCTATTTTATGCTCCCCCCTCTTAATTGTGCCTAGTTTCAGTATTTATAAGCGTAGTTTCAGTATTTTGATTGGAGGGGCAAAAAAGGACGTGTTCGTGATTATTGTGACTTTTCACATAGTATCTGGGGGCCAAGCTTTGCTCGGGGGAAGGCCACTCAGTTTGTATATAGATGACTTGGAGTAATATTTCACCACTTCCCCCTGCTGATAATCAGATGTTTATAACTCATTTGCCTCTTTTCTACATTTTTAAGGTCACTCCAGTTGTTATTTATAACTCAATGTCTCTTTGATTTATTTTACTACTCTATATATGTAATCTTCACTCAAATCTTTTAATCTCTGCTCTCAGGAAACCACATGTTAATAATCATAAACAACATTTTAGTATTACTTTGACAGTTCCCTGATTGATTGTGAACAGCTGTTACAATTCTTTTGTTAGTGAATTTCCTTAGGAGAGTGAACTATTAGCATGACCCGCACAGTGAAACTTAAGCCCGGAACCACCATAGAAGTTCCTAATGTGACCCCCTGAACACGTTTTGGGGGGTCGTTCAAAATGTTATATATATATATGTATTTGCACTCTAGCGGTCACATTTTTTGTTCGATTTACTTCAAATTTGGTAGGGATGTTCCTTTCTGAAATCAGTTGGACAAGTTCTTTGGGCAAAACAATCGGAAAACTCTAAACCCCTTTTTTGGGGATTAATCTTTCAAATTTTGAGTTTTTGGGCCCAAAAAGGGTCAGAAAAGCCCCAGATGTAAAATTCATTCATGTAAACAGATGGGAATTAGTGAGGTGAAAGTTTTAAGCACTCTCTCGTCACTAGCCTAAATATTTATAGAGTTATTAAAGAAAATGTCTATCGACTAAACACAGTACGTTGTCTTATGGGGGTTTTACATTAGAAAAGTCTGATATTCATTTGTTAGTGTACTTTTCTCATCCCCAGCAATGTCTTTGTTTATATTTTTGTTTTGAGAATAAGTAAATATTGAAGTTTATAACTGCGTTTTAAATAGTATTGAAGTATATAATTATTAGCAATGACTACATATACAATAAGACGCGTAAGCGCCGTGTTAAAAATTCAGCGCCAAGCGGTAACTCTGCGACCCGCCGCTAGCAGCGCTGCATGTATCAAAACATGGCTAGTCGCTAGGACACGGCAAAACTGAGTAATCCCGAGCGGTGAACGCGTTGTCGTTTACACGCCATGTACATTCTAATAATAATAAAACTACAATGAAACTTATATATTCCTTTTCTGCATGAGTTTCCGCATCCAACAGTATAAATATATTTTAGTTTAAAATTATGTGTAATTTTTAATAATGAAAATATTAGAGAGTTGTAACAGGATGACATGAAAAAATCAGTAAGCGATAACTTTTATTATTCTTGAGGTAGAAAAAAAATTCCACCGAGAAAGTTGTAGCTAATTAGATGGTGTTAAATTTTCATTCAAAACAATTTTCGATATAATTTATAGTTTGTTCAATAATCCGACATAAATAACCGCTATGTTCAGTTCTACGCGCACCGCCGTCCTGGACCACATCCAGCATAGTTAAGTGCTCCTCATTTGATTTATATCTTCACCTATAAAATATTAATTATGTTCATTTTACTTATATTGTGTTGAGATTATTGTTTTTAACATCGCTTACAATTTTGATAGAAAAATTCGGCTTTCGGATCATGAGGAACCTTATAATTTGATATTTAAGGTAAATTAGGCAGTAAAATAATAAGTAACTTATTTGTTAGAAAGGATGAAACATTACATGATAAGATAAACATATCTGATTAGTGATTATATTTTACTCGTGAAGCAAAAACTTGTTTTAATCAGTAATGAAATAAAATACTTTAGTAAGAAAACATATCGTTGCCTTTTTATATAATCAAAACCTACTTCCTACTTTCTTTTAAAATCTCTGTTACTTTTTTCCCTCCAACATTTTTCCCTCCAAATACGAAGGTTTCTTAGCCGTAAATGAATTTTTGTAGCTAAATATGTAATTAAAATAATGAATAAATATATGTTTTTATATCAAAACCCAAAACTGATCCTCTATATCAGCAATATAACCAATCCTATAAAAATATGTTTGGCGTTAAAAGTAGAAAAACTTATCAAGGAACTTGAATACGAAGGATACTTAGTTGTTAATAAACATTTATACCAAAAATATAAATTAAATTAAATGGAATAAATGTTTTTATGTCAAAACTCAAAACCAAGCCTCTCCAAGAGCCTTACAATCGTTGTTTTATAGTTTGATTTCATGTCGAAAATTGAGGCATGTATCGATTTTGAACGGCAGTTTTATAAACACATGTGTAGACCTAACTTATGAACTCGGAGTCTCCATCAAAATTATTCCGAATAAGATGTACAATTGACTTTAGCTATAGAACAGGCTTTCCACGACCTTTAATGGTTAAGGTACCTTATTTGAAATGACCACTTTACTTACGCTATAAGCATATAATTGGACATTATAGAAAAAACTCCGAACAATGAAAGGACCACCAAAAAGTACTTGCATTTTAAAGCAGACGGGAAATAACTGTTTTCTTCTACAATCCTGTCATCAGTTACAGGTTTAAAGTACGTTGTAAAATTGATAAATTACAAATCCAAAAGAGTTACTGTATCATGATAAGCACTACATCATCATGGAGGCACTGCAAAATCCATTGCTACACACGTGGTTTTAAGAGGGGAACTGCCCCCTATCCCCCCCCCGGATTATTAAGGGGCAACATATTTCGAATTTCCTCTGTTGGTCAATGCTAACTTTTCAAGCATTTCAAGTTTAAACGAAATTTATCAATAAATAAGAGAGAAATAGTAGTTGTTGTATTCCCCATAAGGATAACGTTGGACAACGTGCTGCGTTTACTGCAAAATGACAATTTAAATTTTCCCCGCAACCAGCAATCGTAGGATAGTAATTCAAAATCCTAAATTATTTAGTTTTTTGAGCTATTTTTAATGGTGAATAGTAATGTTTCTTTTATATTTATGTTTTTTTATAAAAAATCCAAAAACTGAATTTTTTACGTTTTACGTCCTGTAATTTTTTGAACCTGAATTTTACAGAAATGTGGGTGGTGTAATTTTGTTGGAAAACTAACGATTTTCAAACGACTAAAGTTTAATTTAAATCGTTAGAGCCGTTTTTGAGAAATTTTGATTTTTAATGTTTTTTGGCGGTTTTGGGGGGATAAATACCCTTAAAAATCAAAAATTCAAAAAAACGTAAAAAACGCCTGGATATATCGTGGATTAGTACCTACATAACAAATTTCATAAAAATCGGACCATTGGTTAGAGCTCTGTACACATCCATACAGATAGACAGACAGACAGACAGACACACAGACATCACATAAAAATCACTTTTTTGGGTTCAGGGAGCATCAAAACGAATATTTCCACTAACAACTCAAATTCGAAAATTTTGACAAAAACAATTCTTTCTCCATATACTATGAAAAAGGGGAGAAATTAAAGATGTGAAATCATTTGTTTACTTAATATTTATTTCTTTGCAACCAGTGAGATATAACTAAATACTGAATGCACTACGGCAACACTTTAGAATGACTTACTTTGGAATGACGAGGCCGTTGACTGTAATTATTGACTGTTGACCGTACGGGGCCTAAGATAATAAACTTTAAAATATATTTCTGCACCTCTACGACCTACAAACTAGGCTACTTATGTTTCAAATATTGTACTTGGTGTACTTCTGATTACTGAGAAAATATCATTCGGACATCGGACAATAAAAATAATGGTGATTATATAATTAGATACTACTTTAAAATAAATGTTAAGGCAGTCCCACACTTCTCGAGAACAGGCCTGAACATTCGGCCGAACATTCTCCCGAATGTTCACTGAACATTCCGTCCCGTATATTCCCGTATGTATTCAAAAGTCCGTGCAGCTCCCACACTTCTCGCAAACACTCCGAACATTCGGGCGTGTTCGCGAGAAGTGTGGAGCCGCCTTTAGTGATTTTTATCAGCCGAAATATTGGTTATTTACCGTTGATTTTATGTGTAGATATAGTTCTAAAAGTTGTTATGATGAAGTTTCAGAAATGTGTGAATTCAAAATATTTTTCTAACATACTGCTTTGCCGTTGGGTTTTGCATGCAAATATTTGTTCTGTTGATAGACATGGTACATTAAATATCCAGATATGAATTGTGTTCATATGTTTATGCTCACCATAAGGATCTCGTAAAGCATAGTCATTACAAGCAAGGTTAAATGACCTTTCCTCTAAACTCGTTCGCCGCGCTCAAAACAAACATTTTGGACCAAAAAGAAAAATTGATTATAACTCTTTTGTTTATAAAGATACAAAAAATATCTCAGAACAAAGTTACGTAGAGTTAAAAAGTTAAGCTTAACATTACTTTAAATAGGTACTCGGTTTCTGTTGTAAAATGGCCAAGTCCAAAATCTTTAATGCAAGTATAGTGTATTATTTATTTTTATTTTAAAGAAATGTTTTTCCTGATTAAATTAATACCTCATAACAGCCATTCCAAGTGCCGTATGGGACATTTTAACCTTGTTTTCATCATTACATAGGGTTTTAAACTATTGGAGATTATCCTGGATTTGTAAACTTACAATAAGCTCGATACCATGCCTACTACATGACACGAAAGGACCGTGCCGAGTCTAGATATTTGTTTTTTAGGAGATTTGAATGTTTATTTTAAATCAAAATTTAATTTAAAACAATATTCTTATTTTTTTCCTTTCTAATTCAAATCAACATTCTGAGGATGAATAATTTACGCAACCTCATTGTTTGAGCTGATAAATTTTAAATGATGTATCTATAATTAGTCTTTATTCGTATTTAATTTAGGTACCTTTTGTTGTAACTAAAATAATTATGTTATATACATATACAGTTCCACCCTGCCATCCTTATACTCTATAGGGATAGCCAGATTTGATAGCTTAGGCACAGAAGGTAAACATCAGAACTCATATTTATTGGAGGTTATCTGCCTGTTGACATACACCTGAATAAAGACGTTGAGTTATTTCCATAAGGCTTGTCTGTCTTATTGTATAGGTAGTCATTGTTATTAGTGAATTTCCTTTGGAAAGTGAACTATTAGCATGACCCGCACGGTGAAACTTAAGCCCGGAACCACCATAGAAGTTCCTAACATGACCCCCTGAAAACGTTTTGGGGGGTCGTTCAAAATTATATATATATATATATATATATATATATATATATATATATATATATATATATATATATGTATGCACTCTAGCGGTCACATTTTTTGTCCGATTTACTTCAAATTTGGTAGGGACATTCCTTATTGTAATCAGTTGGACAAGTTCGTTGGGCAAAACAATCGGAAAACTCTAACCCTCTTTTTTGGGGATTTTAAATTTTGAAATTTGAGTTTTTGGGCCCAAAAAGGGTCAGATAAGCCCTAAATGTAAGATTATAGGTTATAGAACGTAAAAAGGCGAAAATTTTAAGCCCCCCCTCATCATTCTAGCACTAATACTTACCGAGTTATTAAATAAATTAAAATTGAGTCACACAGTACGTTGTCTTATGGGGATTTTACATTGGAAAAGGCTGTTTTTCCTATCTTGATGTAGTTTTATCACTCCTAACACCCCCATACCGATTTTTGATCCTGATGGTACATCCTCCTAAGCTTACAATTCACAACATTGCCATCCCAATACTGCATTTAAATAGAACCAGGTGCATCAGAACAGCCAAAAAACTGAATATTTTCCATTTTGCTAAAAATTTCACAATTTTGTTTAAACCCGTTATTTGATTTTTGAAAGTTTTTACTGGGGAAATTCACTTCCCTAACGTCAGCGTGCTGCGTGCGTACTCGTTATAACTCTAATATTGTTCTAGTAAATGTTTTATATTCAATCCTTTGTTTAATATGTGATTATCTGATTCTTTTTTTCCTTGTTTGTGTGTAACATTTGTAAATTATACTGTTGGGTTCTACATGGAGTCTGACCAAATTCAGTCTGGACCATCGTATGAACAGTTTCAAGAGGTTTATAAAACACCAGTTAAAAGACGACGGTTACCTAGATTATAAATAATGATTTAAATTATCAAACGAAGAGTGTTATTGCCAATGTTTTAACATTCGTACATAATAAATAATATACAAAAATATACAATAGGTCTATTAGTATTCTTATTAGGTATTATTTATTCTTATACTATACTTGGTTATGTTATGTGGTTGGACATTCTTTATAGCCCTAATATAGGTCTAATATAAAGTATCTGTATATTTGTCTTAATACTTTGGGTTTACAGCCATCCATGCACGGTCGAACATTGCCGGACGCCGACGATTCCTTTGACCTTCGCCAGAAAACCGACACAAATGGTTTGCGTCAGGGCAAAAATCCACCATAGACGGGGAACATTCGTGACTGTTCGCGTAGGATAAATGCTCGCCCGTGTATGGCGGGCTTTACACAAAGGAGGTGGATGTGAGCGAAGGAGCAAAGGAGCGAGATTGATGTGGAAAACTGACTAAAGCATCTGCCAAGGTGTTCAAATTCAAATAAAATCAATAAAATCAATTGATTATTTACAACCTCCAATAGAAAATTATATGATGGTAGGCCTACTCTAAGCTAAATCATTTTTATCGAATTTAAAACACAATAACAGAACCGCAGAATACAGAAGCATTAAAGTCAAAATGTATTAATTCTTAACGTAATATTAATGTGTCTGGAAAGGAGACAATAATGACCTTAGACATTTTGTAACAATAAAGTCAGCTCTAACTATTTTATTAAATACGGGTACCATTCAATCCAATTCTGATAAAAATAAAGATTCATTAAATCTGACAAAACTTGTTGATGATGGTGGTACATTGGTCATAAAGCCTGCTTCACTGGACCGGGCCCGGCATCAGAAGCGGAGTCACACGCCGTGATTGCCGTGGTGTACCATTGGGTGTACCCCTACGCAATCTGATGGTTTCCTTGGGTTCTAGATCAATATGTTAAAAATACGGAATCATTGATACGAAATTAGAGTTGTAGTTTTATAAAACAAGCCAGCTGAGATAGAAAAACCTAAGGGTTCTGTAAACATGTGTTTCTGAGAAATCCCCCAAATGTTAGCTTGCAAAACTGGCAACATTGCAAAATCCCCCACCCACCTAATTTGACACCCTGACTTTACAAATGTTGTTTATCAATGTTGAAAAAAACTGAAATTTTGAAATTTTTAAACTACATAGTAATACTAATACAATTAATTAATAATATAAATATTATAAAAAATAAAAGAACAAGAATAGAGTCTCAGAAATGTCAGAGCCTTTTAGAATGCCTTTTAATATTAATTTAAATCTGGTTATATGTAGGCCCCTATTATTAATGATTTCATAATAAAGAATGGTCCATGTATTCAGAGACATGATAAAATGTTTTTTTGCATTAAAAATGCAATTCTTTTTAAAATTTATTTGAGTTGTTATATATTTTATATATTTAGTTATTTAAAAAGGTCATACCTGCTTGTGATGGAAGATTGGAAAAAACATTTAGTCGATGCTGTTGTGGCCGTGAGAAGTTAGAATTTCTAGTATCATAATTATGAATATCCTTTCCTAAAATTTATTCACATTTAAATTTGGAATATAATATTGTTTGAAATATATAAAGACATGGCAGGGTTAAAATTTTAAAATCCCTAAAAGTAGTTAAATTTTGCAAGTCTCTCTGAATGTTAAATTGCCAATTATTCGTATAGACTTTTTTTGAAGGATGAAAAGTCTTTTAAATTCCTTTTCGTTACAGCTACCCCAAAGAGTAATACCGTACGACAAATATGGATATATTAAACCATAATACGCTATCAGTAGCATATTTTTATAGCAGTATTTTGATAATTTTCTCAAAACAAAAATGTTTGAAGACACCTTTGAACACAGAACATTTAAATGGTCTGTCCAAGTAAGTCCTCTTATCAATATAAAGTCCTAAAAACTTGGTACAGTCAACTTCTTCCAGAATTTTATCATCCATCATAATGGTTCGACATTCTTTATCCTCAAGATTTTGGCGGCAGCAAAATTTAATAAAACTTGATTTGAATTATTAGATCTTAGGTTAATTTCATAAAAAAATGTAATACATCAATTTAAATCTTTAAAAGCCTTCATTTATAATTCAGAAATTGACTTTTCTGTAAGACAGAGAGTTGTATCATCTGCATATTGAATAATCTTTGAACATTCTACTGACTTATTGCAATTATAACATACAGCAAGAATAACAGGGGTCCAAGTAGCCTTGCGGTGCTCCAAATTGTAACTGTACGCTTTCAGATAGTTTACCAGATATTTCTACTTGCTGCCTTCTATTCGTTAAATATGAAGTTAGCCATTTATGTGGCAACCCTTGAATGCCATAGCTATACAGTTTTTCCAAAAGTTTATGGTGGCTGACACAATCGAAAGCTTTAGATAAATCAAGGAAAATACCAATTGTAGAGTTGTGTTCTTCAATACCTTTAACAACAAAATTTACAAAATTTGTGATTGCGTCAATAGTGGATTTATGTGGTCTAAAACCAAACTGATCATCGGTTATATTATATTTTTCAATGAAACCAATCAAAACTGTTATAAAAAAGCCTTTCAAAAAGCTTACTGAACACTGGTAAAATTGATATTGGATGATAATTTGTTGCAAGTGTTCGATCTCCTTTCCTTAGAAACTGGAATACTTTTTGCAATTTTTAGGGATTCTGGAAATACCGTACACCTTTTAGGATTGAGTAATTTATAATATTCAATAATGGTTCACAAATAGTTGCAGAACATTTTTTAGAAGCCACGTTGATAGCCTGTCAATATCTGGAGTCTTTTTTGTTTTTAAATTTTTAAATAGGTACTGATGTTAATTCGTAGCGTGTCACTGGGGCCATCATCATTGATGCGGTTACGTTTGTTTGACGTATTTTCTCATTGAAACAATCATTATTTATTTATGTTAGTAGGTACAAAAATATTCGAAAAGAAATTATTTAGCGTATTAGCAACTAGCTCTGGTTCTTTTATAACTTTATCGTTGTCATCCAATTTTAGCGAATTTCCCCTATAGGGAAGAAGCTATTACCGTAGTCGGCATGGTAAGACCTAGGCGCGGGACCATGATAACTTTTCGTTTTGAGGTTCCTAGATGCCAAAAACACCATTCGTTCAATACTGTGTATATATATATATATATATAAGTGTGTCCGTAGGCAAGATAACGTTCATAAAAATGGTCCGATTTTGATTAAATTTGGTAAAAGCGTGTAAAGCAACATTTATGACTTAAAGTTCGAAGACCAGACAGATTGCTTTATCCGAAGGGGTATTTTAGGAGGGTTTGTACCCTAAAAATGGGGTTTTTGAGTTTTTTACATACAATATTTTAATAAATCTAATTTTAGTTTTCACCATTGGATTTGGCTTAAAAAAACAAACAATTTGGTGTTTTGATAATTTTTCTACGTCAATTGGTTATATTGAAAGTGCTAAACACAGTACGTTATCCAATGTTATTCTTATGGAGAAAAAGAAAATTTTATATCTCGCTTATTTATGAACATAAACTGACAAAACTTGGTATATGGCTTCATCTGGTTGTGTTTTATTGTTTTTTGCAGAAAAAAACAATTTTTCACATATGGTTCCCGAAGCAGCAAACCTAGGTACTCGGTCCCCATGTTATTCTTATGGAGAATAATTAAAATGTTATATATCGCTTATTTATGAATGCATATGGATGAAACTTGGTGTGTCACTTAGATAAGCTCTATTGATATTTGCATAAAAAATCATTAATTTGTTCTCCTTGTTGCAGCAAACCTGCGTACTCAGCCTCCCATTTTATTCTTATGGCTGCAACAGTCCATAATTTATGTTGATAAATATTCAATAAAAATAGCTAAGTAGGCCTATATAACAGTGTGTGTAATCATGTACAAACACGGATAAGGCCCCCATAAAATATCAATGTGCCCTTATAAAAACCCATTAGATCTATCCATATATATATATAATTAATTTGTATATAACAAAACTATCTCTCTAAGTTTTTATAGGATAATTCTATTACTCACCCACGAAACCACCTTGTATTAGAAAATAGTATAAACTACTTCAAACACAAATTTTAACTATCACCTGATCTTAAATACATAGATTACTGGCCAAATTTTATATAGTAATAACAGTGAAAATTCAAAGTGAAAGTGCCATATGTACTGAAAACCTCAAGAAAGAAAATCATATGTGAGTGCATTGTTGGTGTGGTGAATTCAACTCTCTTTCCTTCTTCTAAAATGGACCGGCCTTGGTGTTAGACCTAAATTTTTGAGCATCATTTAAAATAAATAAATTCCCATTTAAATCGGACATCTTTAATTTCGATATTTTCAAATAGGAGAAGAGCCAAACCATCACGAGCATTCCTCTTTTATTTATTTGAGGCTAGAAGAGATAGTTTGGTGAAGAAGATGCCATTGGTAACACAACTCCAACTTATCTAGCCTAGAGACAAAAATTGAGTCAGAATCAGGCGGACCAAGCAGCTTGATTATTGATTATCTCCAAGTTTCTTTATCAATAGACATTTTAAATTCAAATTTTGTAAGAAGAGAACTCTTTCTTTGTTATTAACGACAGTGAAAATAGGACAGAAGTCATTAGGCCTAAAACATTTTTACTCAAAAAATCATGGCCGCTATTTCTGGATGACGCCAAGCCAAAATTGATTCCTTGAACATTCCAACAATTTCATACTTTACAATCAATAACCAGATTTGAAAATTTATTATAAAGAAAATCAAATTAAATTAACCCTAGCAGTGGCCAATGTTAGAAGTGTGGAATGGCCAACCAATTTTGGCGATTTTGCAGACCTTTTTTTGAAAATTCGTATAAATTTGAAATGAGAACTAAACATAGCCAACCTCATATTCATTTTGTTCGGAAAGAACAGGGGAATCTGAAAATAGTAAAATAAAATACCCCCGTCGCAGCAAACCTGCGTACTCAGCGAATTTCCTAGAAATGAATATATTTATTACTACCACATAAAGCCACTTACCAAGTTTCATAAAAATACTTAAATAAATAAGTGATATATAGCATTTTATTTATTCTCTATAAGAATAACATTAGGGCTGAGAACGCAGGTTTGCTGCAACGAGGAAGATAAAAATGCGGGTTTTTTGCAATTATCAATATAACTCAACCAGGTGAAGCTATATACCAAGTTTTAATGATTTATGTTCATAATTAAGGGAGATATAAAGCTTTCCGTATTCTCCATAAGAATAATATTAGGGATGAGAATGCAGGTTTGCTGCTAAGAGGATAATCAACAAAAAATCAATTTTTTGTGGAAATATCAATATACCAGTACTAGGTGAAGCCACCTACCAAGTTTCATCAATATACGTTCATAAATAATCGAGATATCAAATTTTAAATATTCTCCATAAGGATAACATTGGACAACATACTTTGAATATCACGGCAACGGTTGGACGTAGAATCACAATTTAAACACCAAAATGATTGTTTTGTAGAGCTGAACTGATTGGTAAAAGCAAATGTGAAGTTTACATAGAAATGAACTGAGGAAAAGCCAAAAACCTTTTTCCCATAAGATTAACATGGAAGATTTTATGAGCAGGTTTTTTTCAATTTTCTCCGCAACCACTTAACCTACGTTAATAATTCAAAATACCATATTATTTGTTTTTTTAAGCTCTATAACATGGTCAAAACCAAAATTAAGTTTTTTAAAAATTTTAGGGTGAAAAATGCAAAAAACTTATTTTTGGAAAATTTAAAACCCCCATAAACCCCCTTTCCCGTGGTCCGATATTTCTGGTTTTCGAACTTAAAGTCATGAATGTCACTTTACACATTTGAGCCAAATTTCATCGAAATCGGACGTTTTTTACTCAAGTTATCGCGGTAACGGACACACATATATATATATATATATATATAGATATATACATATATATAAATTTGAACGAATAGTGTTTTTGGCATCTAGGGACCTCAAAACAAAAAGTTGTCATGGTCTCGGGCTTAAGTCTTACCATGAGACCTACGGTAATAGCTTCTTCCCTATAGGGGAAATTCGCTAAAAGATCTAAGATGTAATTTTTTCAGCAAAGTAAAAAAAATTTTAAAAAGCACCTCCGGTAAAACTTTTTCTTCAGATTTTTTATGAACAATTCATTATATACATTTTGTAGGGAATTCAATTCCCTACATAGAATTGTATATGTTGGGGAACAAATTTTATTTGTAAGTTTTATATAAGTATATACGGAAAACCGCAAAATGTGTAAATTGTACAGTGTTAGTTAGTACTCTAAAAAGGTAAAGTAAATATGTATATACTTATAATAATATGTATATATTTGTACAGCTAATAAAGTAAGCAATGTAAAAAAGTCATAAAATTGATGGTAAACAATTTTTATCACTTATTATTAGAAGAATTTTTGAAATTTAAGGGTATTCAGAAAAAAAATTTACAGTATTTAGTATATAACTTTTTTTAGAAATTTTTTCCTCCAAATACTATATATACATTTTGTGGGAAATTTAGTTCCCTACACATAAATGTATAACATAAATGGGGGTAAAAATTTTGTGTAGGTGTTATGTAAGTATATACGGAAAACCGCAAAATGTGTAAATTGTACAGTATTAGTTAGTACTGTAAATAGGTAACGTAATATATGTATATACTAATAATATTATATACATATTTGGAAAGCTAATGAAGTAAGGAATGTAAAAAAGTCATAAAGGTGATGGTAAAATTTGTTATCACTTATGAGTAGAAGACTTTCTGAAATTTTTTGGTATTCGGAAAAAAAATATTTGTACAGTATTTAGTATATAACTAGTTTTAGAAATTTTTTCCTCCAAATACTATATATACATTTTGTGGGAAATTTAGTTCCCTACACATAAATGTATAACATAATGGGGGTAAAAATTTGGTGTAGGTGTTATGAAAGAATATACGGACAACCGCAAAATGTGTAATTTTTACAGTATTTAGTATATAACTTTTTTTAGAAATTTTTTCCCCCCAAAACAATATAAACATGTTGTAGAATGTTCAATTACCTGCAAAAATATACATAGCATTCATAATAAATTATATGTTTTATATGTGTTATGTAATAATACAAATAATCACGGACTTATAAAATCGTGTTTTATATCACACTCGTATTTTCGTGTCATGGTGCTAAAGAAAAACACAACTTTTTACAAACACTTCAGTAATATTTATACATAATAAAATGCATAAAGATTACTGTTATATACACACACACACACACACACACACACACACACACACACACACACACACACACACACTTCACTAACACTAACACTCCGAAATAATAAAGGATTTAGCAATAATTCGCGGATAACACGAGAGCGCAAACTCACCGACAACAACACGCAATGGCTGCAACTACGCACTAGATGTGAGAGGAGTGACGCATTTCCTTCGTCTTCGAGAGAGCAGCCGGAAATAACCCTGGGCAAGGCTGCCAATCTCAAAAGCTAAATTTCTTCCTCTTCAAAATGACATATTATATGACTAGTATTTATAACTTGCACTGGATATAATTCGTATTTTCCATACCAGCTTATTACGCTGGTTGGCCATTTGTTATAAATTCAGAAAACAGCTGTGTTCATAAAATCGTGACTTTTGTCCAATCAATATTTCATTCTAAAAATCAATACCACAGTGAAACTAAACTCTTTGGCTATGAAGTGGTACCACCCGCAACATCCTAAGACAAAAATTACCCGAGCAGGGTAATTCCAAAGAAGTCGTGTTTTTACATTTTCCGAGCGTCGACTGCAGGAATGGCGTAGCGGCAAAATTTCATTGTAATTATAATCGTCGTGACATTGTTATACAACTTGTAAACTTTAACCCTAGCAGTGGCCATCCAGCGCAATGCGCTGGGTTCACGTGATGCCTGAAATGGCCACCAGCGCAATACGATAGTACGGGTCGAAATTTTTGTAACGGTAAAAAAAACATTAATAGTCAACTCAGAAGTGAACAATATTTATACCTTTCGAAAGATCACATTCTGAACTTTCATTTTATTACATAAATGAACCGTTTACAAGTTGTATAACAATGTCACGACGATTATAATTACAATGAAATTTTGCCGCTACGCCATTCCTGCAGTCGACGCTCGAAAAATGTAAAAACACGACTACTTTGGAATTACCCTGCTCGGGTAATTTTTGTCTTAGGATGTTGCGGGTGGTACCACTGCATAGCCAAAGAGTTTAGTTTCACTGTGGTATTGATTTTTAGAACGAAATATTGATTGCACAACAGTTACGATTTTATGAACACAGCTGTTTTCTGAATTTCTAACAAATGGCCAACCGGCGCAATGCGCTAGTGTGGAAAATACGAATTACATCCAGTGCAAGTTATAAATACTAGTCATATAATATTTCATTTTGAAGAGGAAGAAATTTAGCTTTTGACATTGGCAGCCTTGCGCATCGTTTTTTCCGGCTGCTCTCTCGAAGACGAAGGAAATGCGTCACTCATCTGACATCTGATGCGTAGTTGTCAGCCATTTCGTGATTCTGTCGCCACTCGGTGAGTTTTCGCTCTCGTGTTATCCGCGAATTATTGCTAAATCCTTTATTATTTCGGAGTGTTAGTGTTAGTGAAGTGTGTGTGTGTGTGTGTGTGTATATAACAGTAATCTTTATGCATTTTATTATGCATAAATATTACTGAAGTGCACCAACTCAAGTTATGCAGTTGCTAGGAGTGTGCTAGGGTTAATAGTGTTTGTAAAAGTTGTGTTTTTCTTTAGTAAAATGTCAGGAATATACGAGTGTGATATAAACCAAGAGGATAACATAATAATGGGAAGGGGGTGAGTAATTATATTTATTTTTATTACTTTTACAATTGTAAGGTAGGATGTATTTCATTATTGAGTAGGCCTAATATAAAAAATAATAATTTTGTAATTTTTCCTACATGATGACCAGGACCAACAATCGCACGTTATCTCTTATATAATATGCCACTACCCTGTGTATATGTATATTTATATATTTTATTGTTTCTAAATACCTGCAGGAATAATATATAGATATAATATACTAAATGTATATATATTATTTGGAGGAATAAATTTCTAAAAAAAGTTATATAGGTACTAAATACCGTAGAATTTTTTTACGAATACCCTAAAATTTCCAAAATTCATCTAATCATAAGTGATAACAATTTTTTACCATCAACTTTATGACTTTTTCACATTTCTTATTTCATTATATTTACAAACATATACATATTATTATTAGCATATACATATTTACATTACCTTTTTACAGTACTAACTAACACTGTACAATTTTCAAATTTTGCTGTTTTCCGTATATACTTACATAATACTTACATAATACTTACAAATAAAATTCTTTCCCCAACATATTATACATTTCTATGTAGGGCATTGAATGTCCTACTAAATGTATATATAGTATTTGGAGGAATAAATTTCTAAAAAAAATTATATACTAAATACCGTAGAATCTTTTTTTTCCAAATACCCTAAATTTTCCAAAATTCATCTAATCATAAGTGATAACAATTTTTTACCATCAACTTTATGACTTTTTTACATTTCTTATTTCATTATCTTTACAAACATATACATATTATTATTAGCATATACATATTTACATTACCTTTTTACAGTACTAACTAACACTGTACAATTTTCACATTTTGCGGTTTTCCGTATATACTTACATAATACCTACAAATAAAATTTTTTCCTAACATATTATACATTTCTATGTAGGGAATTAAATTGTCTACAAAATGCATATAATGAATTTTCCATAGAAAATCAGACAAAAAAGTTTTACCGAGACTGCTTTTGAAATTTCAAAAGAAATTTCAATATTTTTTTATTTTCTTTACTTTGCTGAAAACAACTACCTCTTAGATCTTTTCTATTTTACTATTTTCAGATTCCCCTGTTCTTTCTGAACAAAATGAATATGTGGTTGGCTATGTTAAGTTCTCATTTCAAATTTATACAAATTTTCAAAAAAAGGTCTGCAAAATCGCCAAAATTGGTTGGCCATTCTACAGTTTTTAGGTGGCCACTGCTAGGGTTAATATGTTGAAAGTAAATTTTGTAAATAAATAGTTTTCTGGTCAATTGTAAATTTGTCAAACTTTATTTATGTAATAAAATGAAAGTTCAGAATATGATCTTTTGAATGGTATAAATATTGTTCACTTCTGAGTTGACTATTAGTGTTTCTTTTACCGTTACAAAAATTTCGACCCGTACCAGCGTATTACGCTGGTGGCCACTTAAGGCATCACGGAAAACCAGCGTATTACGCTGGATGGCCACTGCTAGGGTTAAAAAAAAGCAAAATCTAGAGTTAAGGAAGAGTCACCACAAGAATCCATTGTAACGCCCTGAGATAGAGACTTTCATACCATCCACAGAACGACGCCGAGGCACATTTCATAATTTTATAAAGTAAATCATACATATTTCCCCTACCTTTGTAACACAAGCTGTTAATCCCTTACAATTTTAATATGTTGAAAGTAAATTTTGTAAATAAATAGTTTTCTGGTCAATAGTAAATTTGTCAAACTTTATTTATTTAAGGCATAAATCGCCATCTTGTTTTATGTTACCTAGCAACCTTAGTTTAGAGCTAGGAGTGTATTTACCATAGAGCACACACACGAATGTTTTCATGGTGAATAATTAAAATTATATAAATTGCTTATAAATGGATACGGATGAAACTTGGTATGTGGCTTCACCTGATTGAGGTCTTTTAATATTTGCATTAAAACCTAATATTTTCTGTTCCTTGTTTCAGCAAACCTGAGTACTCAATCCCCATGTTATTCTTATGGAGAGAAATTAAAATTTAATATACGGCTCATTTTTTAATATGTATCTATGAAACTTCGTAAGTGGCTATATATGGTATATATATATGCATAGGAAATTCGCTGAGTAGCCTATGCAGGTTTGCTGCAACGGGTGTATTATATATATGGGTTTGACAGCTGATCGGTTTTTAAAATTATTAATTATAGTCCAAGCAGTTTTAGATAGATTGGTAGACAGGGAAAGTTGTTTATTAACATCATAACGCTTTGGCAGCTTTTATAGTTTTTCAATACCGTATATTCGACTATATTTTTTGAAATATTCAATGAATTTTTTTTTATAAACTTTTGATTGTTTATAATAAAGTTGATTTATATTCTTCTGAATATCAAAATACTTTTTGTTATCCGAGTGTTGATTTTACTGCCTTTTTTATGTTTTTTATATTTTTAATAAAATATTTGAGGTAAGCTGTTTAGCCAACTTTTGAACAGCATCGTACCACCTGAGGCCACCGTCTAATCTCACCCCTAAGTAGTCGACATGCTGAGCTTCTTCAATGACTGTTTCACCAAGGACAAAACTGATGTAAAAGCTGAAGCTGCTATAGTAAATAAAACACATTATTATCAGTCATAAAATGCATAAACTTTTTTAGGATTAATAAGATGTATGTTTAGAAAGTATTGAGAAAGTGTATTTAAATTGAAAAAGGTTTCCTGCTCTGAAATCTTTATGTGAAGTTAATACGAAGGTGTCTTCTGCAAAGAGAATGAGGCGGTTTCTTGGAAGGTAGCTTGAAATGTCGTTTACATAAAGAAGAAAAAGAATGGGCCCAAGTATGGATCGTTGCGGGATGCCAAACGTGACTTCTTTTGGATTTGAGTATGCAATTTTCTAATTCCACTAAGTATGATAAAAAAATCTGTTTTGGTTACCTATATAAGACCTATTTGACAGATAAGATTTTATCCAGTTATATGCCTTGTCTTTAATAGGCTACCTATTGCTGATAATTTATTGAGAAGAAGTAGGTAAGCAATACAATCAAATGCCTTGGACAGGTGGATGAAACAGCCAATAGCCGTTCCAGACGCGTCCAAGAAGTCTATGCAGGAATTTATAACATTAACAAGGGCAAGCTTGGTAACCAAATTGATTTGCAAATAAGATGCCATGCCTACTTGAGGTAATCTATTAATGAATCACATTCTACCCTTTCAAGGATCTTGGAGAAAGTAGTAACGAGCGAGATCGGGCGGTAGTTCTCAGGTGAACATGGATTATATTTTTTTAACAGTGGCTTGATTATAGCCAACTTTGCTGCATCAGGAAACTCGCTAGCCTCTACAGAACTATTTACCAAAAACAAAAAGAGATCAATCAACTCCAGATAACATTTTTTAAGAATGTCAATGGGAATGCCATCACAACCAGCTGTAGAAAGTAAATTTGGTCAACAATAAAACATACTGAGGTCCTAAGCCCAACACAAAATAACACTTAGGATAAAGCTTATGAAGTAACATTAGGCTCATCAGGACAAAATGTTTAGATTGTTCAAAGGCTAACCATGCCTCAGCAGACAACTCAAGGTTACCTGACCAAACGCTAGCATAAAAGAAATTTAATCCTATTATTTTTAACACAAGGTAGCTACAGTTAATACTAAATGCCGTATTAATGAACACAACAGACTTTCTAAAAGGCTATTTTAAAATCACTTACAACATTCCTGAGCATGTCGTGCACACAAAAGATCCAATGGTTACATTCACATATGTAGGCCCTCTTTGGTGACAGTCAAAACACTCTTTATTTGCTGGCATTGTAACTAATTGTCGCAAAACCTTCAAATGATATTCATCAAGTTTCTTTTTCGCAGAAGCCATGTTTACTATTTTACAGACACTCCTTACGCTGCACTGACAGTCTGACAGTAACTAACCAACAACCAATAACCCAACAGCCCAACTCTTATTGTATGACTTATGATGACTACCCTACAAATAAACTCTAAACTGAAAACAGAAAGTAAAACAGAAACCAGTGTTGCCAATCCAAATCTTCTAAATTCCCACCTGGCCCTGAAAAAATTACCACCTGTTACAAAAAATTACCACCTCACAAAAGTATACCTATTTAGGACCAATGTGAACACGTTATCATCGACGTTATCGTATTAAATACCCCCGTAGCAGCAAACCTGCGTACTCAGTGAATTTCCAATGCATATATATATATGTATCTTAATACCAAATAAAGCCACGTACCAAGTTTAATCAATATACATTCATAAATAAACGATTTATGTCAATTTAATTATTCTCCATAAGAATAACATGGCAGCTGAGTATGCAGGTTTGCTGAAGTAAGGAACACAAAAAATGGGGTTTTATACAAATATCAATATAACTCATGTAGGTAAGGCCACATACCAAATTTCATTAATTTATTTTCATAATGAAGGCAGATAACACGTTACTTATTCTCCATAAGAATAACATGGGGCTGAGTACGCAGGTTTGCTGCTACGGGAGCCTTGGGTAAAAAATTATTTTTTTGAGCAAATATCAATGGTCCACAACCAGATGAAGCCGTATACCAAGTTTCGTCAGTATACGTTCATAAATAAGCGAGATATAAAATTTTTATTTTCCTCCATAAGAATAACATTAGACAACGTACTGTGTTTAGCACTTTCGATATCTCGGTAACCAATTGACGTAGAGAAATGATCAAAATACCAAATTGTGTGTTTTTTTAAGCTGAATCCAATGTGACAAAATAAAATTTGACTTTTTCCAAAATTATATGTAAAAAATTCGAAAAACCCATTTTTGGGGTACAAAACCCCCCCAAAATACCCCTTCGGATAGAGCGATCTGGCTGGTTTTCGAACTTAAAGTCATAAATGTTGCTATACATGTTTATACCAAATTTCATCAAAATCGGATAATTTTTACGAGAGTTATCGTGCTCACGGACACATATATATATATATATATACAGTTTCGAACGAATGGTGTTTTTGGGGTCTGGGGACCTCAAAACGAAAAGTTATCATGGTCCCGGGCCTAGGTCTTACCATGCCGACTACGGTAATAGCTTCTTCCCTATAGGGGAAATTCGCTAAAACGTGTTGGTACTTTGTAATTAGCTTCAATATGTGCATTATTAAATTTTATTAGTTTGGAAGTTTAAAATAATGTATTATTGAGGTATTTAGAACTCTACTACAGTAGAAGGCAAAAGGCCTACAGTTAATCAAGTTAATCCTACTAATCTATCTATAATATTATAAAGAAGGGGTGGTTTCTGTCTGTCTGTCTGATGTTCCGGGTGAACGCAAAACTACTGATTCGACTGGGCTGAAACTTTACACAAAGATATATCTTGAACCCATGCAACAGATAGGCCTATTCACTTCCTTAAAATCCTCTCAGGCTACGCCCCGTAAACGTCCTAAGTTTCAATGTTTACATTTCAGAAGAAAGTAAACATTCAGAAACTGTAATGCGAACAGCTGAGGGCAGTTCCATTTGATAGCTTAAAAAGCAGAAGCAAGAACAGCTGTTTCAAGCTAAATAATATGCAAATTGCATTGACTATAGAACGGTAAAGACGACCCCTGTGCGAAGAACGGGTACATCAGCTAGTATTATAAATATGAAAGTTTGTAAGTTTGTATGTTTATTTGTTTAGATATTTGTGGCTCAATCACGCTCTAACCAATGTAGTCATTGAGCTGAAATTTGGCAGAGAGGTACTTGATAGTCCTGAGAAACATATAAACATATTAAAGTTGCGAAAATCCTATAGGGCTTTGCCCCAGGGGGTTCAAAGTTCCCATGCATTCCTTATGGTCATTCATTTTGTTTGAGCTGATGAAAATACAAACAGCTGATCTTGATTCGTAGAAGTTCCACGGGCTAACCGCAGAATGTAGCACACACAACTGCAATAGTTTTTTTTAGGCAGAGGCTACGTACACGTCTGACGTGAGCCGCTACTGTTCACGTCCGTTCCAAATTATGCACCTACGTTACTTTTCCTGTGATTTTTAAAACAAATTGAGAGCCAGAAAACCTTCTAACCTAACCTAACGTAACCTAACCTATCCTAACCTAACGTAACATAACGTAACGTAACGTAACCTAACCCAACCTAACCTAAGCGGTAGCGAAGTGAATTTGCCCTTACATTGGACGTGTACGCAGTCACTTCGTTTTTTTTTATTCGCGAGGCGAAGCCTGCGGGTAACATCTAGTAAAATATATAATCAAGTAAGTTAAGAGGGTTCCACCCGTCGGCTTAGTGCCGTGAAAACGTGTTCCTACATTACAAGCTCTCACGGCGTTATTTGATCGTATATTGAGTTGAAATAAACTATAACATGGTCACAAAAACTCACAATATGGAATGGCTGAACTAAAACTTTGAAATGTATTCGTTATGTATATGCAAACTCACTTTAAAATAACCCTATATTATGGTTTTCCCCTTGCAGTTTTTATATCTAAATAATAGTTAAAACTGAATTTGTCCTCAGCCATTACAAGCTCTGATATGTTAAGAGCACATAAAGCACAAGATTGTTGAAACATATTTCGTTTTCGAATTTTGTGAGTATAAATTACAAAGGCATGTTCAGGAACATCAGGCGGCAGTACGGTGGCACCCCTGGGAGTCACTCGCTGTACCGCGTAGTGCCGGCCGGTACTGCCAACCTAACCTGACACAACAAAAAACCTCACCTTCTAGCGTGGCAATATACAGGGTGTTCAAAAAAGGTGGGGACATAATTTACGTAGTGATTCCTTGGGTCAAAATAAGCAACAAAGTTTATATAAACATATGCCCTATCTCCTTTCGTTTAGCGTCTGTCTGCCTGTATGTGTTTTTTACAAAAAAAGTCATAACTCCTTAACGGTTTGAGCTACAGCGTTGAGATTTTGCACAAATTTTTATCTTATTAGCCGATTTATTTTTGCAAAATGTCAATACAAAATTTTTAGCCGTTTCAAAATGGCAGCTATTTTAAATATTTGACGCCAAATTTCATGAAAACCGTTAATTTTACCAAAAAATTGCAAGATACATAAAATTTAGTAAGTTTTATGGAGATTTCAACGATATCTTACCAAGCTTTGTTTGGACAAAGAGTAATGGAGAAATTATTTTATTAATTATATTTGTTATAGTTTTAACATTGTTTAAATGGAGAAAACTGTAGGTATAGCAAGAAAGAAATTAATTTCTCAGTTATTCTTTGTCCAACCTAAGCTTAATAAGATATCGTTGAAATCTCCATAAAATTTACTACATTTTATGTATCTTGCAATTTGTTGGTAAAATTAACGGTTTTCGTTAAATTTGGCGTCAAATATTTAAAATAGCCGCCATTTTGAAACAATTAAAGAACAAGCACACGAGGTAAGGTTGTCCCACCAAAAACTTATTATTATTTAATAACTACGTGTATTACAGCTGTTTATACATAGTTTATCTCGAATCAAGTACAATTGTAGTAAACATTGTTAGGAGAAAAGTGCAACTAAATACTCACTATTCTAATTTATTATAACAGGATACTGCATTAGACCTAGCGCAAAGACCATCAGCAATGTATCATAAGCCCAATGAGTACGGGTTTTACAATCAGTGAAAAGTCCCACCCAGTCAAGTGTGTACCTAGTCTTTGTAATGAACGGTGTTCACCAGCGTACATGTGCGTAGGCCAAGGTCATTTTTCACTGTTTCCGCCGTTCCGGTGTCTTCTATGGCCGATTCTAGAGAGGAGTGTTCCATACGTTGTTCAGTAAACCTAAATAATACAACGACAGGTTCTTTAACTACTTCCGTATATCTCAACTGTTTGTCTGGGACTGTTCGGTTCTGTCATTTCGGTTCCAACTAAATAAATAGTAACTAATAACTAATGGTAAATAATAAATAATCGAACTATATTATATGAGAACTGTTAACACAGCACACGATGCAAATGAATCAAACTCCGTATCTGGCAGAATAACCGATTCCCAACTCCCACGGTCGGTGGTAAGCCCCTCCCCCAGCACTGGGTTTTCCAAGAAGAAGAGACGACCGTCTATTGCCTTGTCGCGGGACGCGGAACGCCGACGCGTTTTGATTCAATGAATTGTATGTCAAGTAGCATTATTATATCCTAATAAATTAATGGTAACCAAAAACAAACATTTTACGTTTCCGTTGCTGCAGAAAACCTACAGGTACGCCGTCAACACCATTACTCCGTCAACACCATTAATATTTTATCTTTCGTTTGCTGCAGCAAACCTAGGCATTCTCAGCAGCATGTGATTTATATGGGGAAATCCGCATCCGCATCCGCATTAATTTCTAGATCTGTACTTGAAACCAATTAATTATTAAAATTATTGTTATTCATATTATAAAGCTGTAAACGATACTTACTCTACGTTGTTATAAATACAGTATATTACAGTATTTTCTATTGATAACAATAATCAGCTGTATATAGAGACTTTTTCCCATAAAGAAATCCTATAGACAGTGCCTAGTTCACAGAATACCTAGACAAGTATAATCATAGCCTACAAGTCAATTTTGTAAATCCGTTTTAGTATTAGGTATTCAATTTTTTAGATATTAAGGATAATTCCCAACAAATATATTTTACAAAGAAGTAATAACCTTTAGATAATAAGCATTATATTAATCGATGTACTCACAGAATTATGTTAATCCAACATCCATTGGCCTATCTCAGGATACAAAATTTAATAACCATGACAAGGTTAAATGTTACAAATTGGTTCCGGTACGTTTATTTATTTTTATACCAGAACAAAAGAATTTTGTAATAGGATATAAGTAACCCATGTCATTTGTAAATAATATCGTAGAAAGATTTAAATTCATTATGTACGACTATTTTTCACAACGGAAATAACCTTTCTAACACTGCACCTTTCTGAGAAGATTAGCACTATTTCGAACTATATAACCATAATGATTGGAATTTAAGAGTAAGTAGGACACTTCTCCTATCCATTTTAACTATAAGATTTACACACAAATGTAATTGAAAACGAAATAAATGTAAATAGGTAAACATACAACACCATTCTCTTGATCCACGGAAGCCATCTTGTTGAACGAATGTCGTCCGTCACTTACCACACAGCCGGTCCATTTAGTGCCGACACCTAGTGGATAAACTCTGAACTACTACCGTATAAATTTCCACACAGCACATTGTATCCTACCGCTATTTTTAAGATATTATTTTACATTTTTAAATTCAAGTGTACATTATAATGAAAGTAAATATTTTAACAATTGAACTAAAATTAATTGTAAACTTATGGTATAGGAGAAATAACCTAAATATGTGAATAAATTAAGTGTTTAACCAAATATTATAAATATTGTGAAACTTGAGTGATTTCCCTAAACAGCTGTTTTATGACATGGTCATTGTAGAAATGCAATTATGAGTATTTTAAGTTGAATTTAATATATTTTAGTAACTATTTCGATTCTTAATCATATTTTCTAGTTTTGAAGACCTAAATTCCTGTTTTTCCAAATTCAATTATGTAGAGAATGATTTTATAAATTCAGTGAAGTGTACAACCAATTAAAAGTGTAGTTTTCAGCTGATAGCCAATAAAAAAATTAGACAGATCCTGGATTATTGGCAAGCGATGCTATTGGATAATTGGCCTTCTTCTACAATTTGAACCAAGAAGTGAAGGATTTGCCTTTGGAAAGTCTTAGGGCAAGGAGCATGTCGCTCTAAACCAGAAATTAGAAGAAGAGAATTTGTCCAGTTTTATTTATTTAGTGCGGTTTAACAAATGTAATAAAAGTTTCCCCCAGCTGTGTTAGCCCACCTGAATCTTTTTTTATCTTTTTATCGTTTTTCCTAGGCAATCAACAGGACTTTGGGTGAGATCACTCCATCTTTTCAGAACTAACCTTTTCAGCTCCATTTAGAAGAACTTTATTGTTTTTAATAGGAACTTTTGGACTCATCTAAACTACTAATTAATTATTTTATTAACTATTTTAATTCAAGAAAGGAAAAGTGTAATACAATCTCAGCAATTTTCGAAAAGCCTTTGAACATTGTTCTTTTTCAAAATTTAGTATCTCTACATAATATTTTGCATTGAATATTTTAATTTAATCATTTATGATAACTTTTGTTAACAAGCCAGAAGCATTTGAACCCATGAATATAAATTACCCCGAGTTATAGAGACATTCTGAACATTTTTTTTGTGAATATTATTTTATATGTTTTGTAACTGATGTATAGTTTTTCATAAGTGAGTAAATTGATTTTCTTTGTTCATTGTAACTAACAGCTGTTCTTTATTTCTCTCATAGAAATATTAAAAATAAAAAATAAAATAAATAAAATAATAAATGGCGCAACAACGTGGTGGCTTTATGAAACAAAAGTTATCAACAAAAAAAAAACAAACTCAAAACTCATAATTGCATCTTAGTTAAGATATTTAATTAGAATAAGAATCTTAGATTACTTGTACCTAAGATAAGAATATCCCCAGTAGGAAACTCAGTAGGAAACCCAGTAGGAACCCAGTAGGAAACCCCGGTAGGAAATTCCCCCCATTTTTTTGTATCCCCATTATTTATGTAGGACCTATCCCTATTTTTTGTGTATTCCCCAAGAACAATGACATCTCCTTATAACCTTAGAAAAAATCCCCGTAAAAGTGCCAAGTTAGTGGAAGGCGGCGAAGACGAAGACCTTACATATCCCATAGAAGAACTGCAACACTTACAGTTATTAGAAGACTACACAACTCCCAACATGAACACAAACACTATAGACACCACAAACACTCAAACAGAAGAGAATAGGCACGACATAGCTGTAGGAGGAGAACCATTAATACCTAACCTAGACAAATACAAAACCACAGAAAATCTAGACCCTTACAACATAAACCCTATAGAAACCGAGCAAACAGAGCTCAAACACTTAATCTTACAAATGACTACCCAACTGACAAACCTAGTAAACACTCAAATTGGTACAGTCAATTCTAAAATCGAAACTCAAATTGGTACGGTCAATTCTAAGATCGAAAATTTCAATACCGAGTTGAAATCCCAAATCAACTTTGTCCATTCTAAAGTAGAGACATTACAAACAGACCTAACTCAACAAAATATAAACCTAGAAAGTAGCCTAACTCAAAAAATGACTGAAAATCTAAACATGCTTGAAGATAGGATGAATGATAAAATCTCTAAATTGGAACTTAAAACTCACACACAAAACCTACAAATGAAAAACGAAATCTTAAAACAAGTTAATATTAATTTTGAAAATCAAAACATCAAACAGGAAACTCGCATTCAAGCACTTGAAGATCAGCTACCTAATCAAATTCAAAAACAAACCGAACAGCTCCTACTAAAAACTAGTGAAAAATTAGAAGAATATATAGATGACCAAATACACACGGTCAACCATCAATTAAATACCCACATCAAGCAACAAGAAACTTACAATGAAATAATTAATGAACATACAGTAGTCCTATCCAAACAGAACGCTACTTTGAGTCAAATTGAGCGTGAAATAACCCAGATTATAGAAACACCACAATCCTCACCTCAAAACATAAACTTATCCCAACTGCCTGAAATAATCGTAAATTACGTTGGTGAATATACAAATAACCTAACCACTAAAATACCTCACTTTCATACAAAAACTAAAAATCCACCCGAGTTCATAGAGCAGTTTGCGAAATACTATGAAGGCTACACTAAACGAAATTCCCGAGATTGTCTCAGTTATCTGGAAGTAATCGAGCAATGTTTCGAAGGCACATCCGCAATGTGGTTTCAGATAATCAAATCCGATCTTAAAACGCAGATGATTTCAAAACCAAATTCCTCAAACAGTACTGGAGTTCTGATGTTCAAAGATCCATAAGGAAACGTGTCGAGATGGAACATTATCGACCGGACGGAAAGATGACTATGACCGAGTATTTTATTGATAGAACCATAACCCTCAAATCTATGATACCTCCTATGGAAGATGCCGAGATAATCGAAACCCTAGCGAATAATTTTAACGAACAGATCCGAGCTTCAGTAGCCGTACAAAATATACAAACCTTTGAAAGATTCATAGAACTGCTAAATCGTGAAGACATGCACAATAAAACGGAACGGGTCAGAAAAAATTCAAACGAGTATAGGCCTAACTTAAACCAGTCACACACAACTACCAAAATCCTCACACAAACAGACCTAATCGGCAGGATAATCACTATGATCGATATGATAAATTTGTTCCCTCAAGACACCACCCATATCAACAAAATTACCACTCAAATCAGCCCAAACAAAACCACAATCTCACTTACAAACCTCAAAACAATTACCATAATAATTCACCACAACACAACCGACCGAACACACCATATGGTCAGAGAGGACAGGAATACCACTACAATAACAGACGAAATTACAACGAACCGCGCCACCAGCTGCAACACATTCAGGTCGACCAACATAACCGAAACAATAATCCCAATCGCTATCCCACCACTGATCAACGGCAGTGGACACAACAGCTGTCGCCCGCCAGCAACGAACAAACACGACAATATCCGAATGTGCCCGAGTACAATCGAAATCACCCGGAGCCAGCCGAAACACAATCTGTCAGTTCCCACGGTCGCCAACAGCCGTCGGAAAACTAAAACGCGTTGATATTATGAGTGCAGAGGAGGGACCTATATGCTTTACTAACCACGTATCACACTTCCATACATTTGATACAGATAACATTTTATCAACGCTTACATCTAATAAAATCGGAATGAATAAGATCCGAGATAATAAAATAAATAACCATAATCTAACCTTAACAAACAATTTAATAGGTACTACGTACTGTGATAGAGACTTTTTATTAGAAGAAGAGCAAACTAAAACAAATAGTAATAAAATATCATGCCCTGAAATAAAAATAAAATTAGGCCAAGTTGAGACCAATGTATTATTGGATTCCGGAGCATCCATCAGTTGTATGTCAGAACAGTTTTTCATCCAAAATAGTAAACATTTCCATAACTTAGAAATATTCCCCTTAAGTAACATAAACATCACAACTGCTACAGGTCAAAGAAGTAAACAACTAAAGAAAATAATATTTACTGAAATCAATACAAACGAAATTAAGTATTCCGTACAATTTGTATTAGTTCCGAATCTCATACGCAATGTAATTATAGGTGTGGACATTTTAAAACAAGCAAAGACTTGGATGGATTTCAATAATGAAAGAATTATTATTTTCAATGATAAAACTATATCCTTGTGTGATGACTTCGTCAATTTTGTGCAGGATACCTTTATGTTCAGCCACAATGATAATATCAATACAAATAATGATAGGCTATCATGCCAATGTAATGTCAAGCATTTTGAAGTAATAACGTATAAAACTACTATAGTAACAGAAGATAACTGTAACCTAATAATTGAACATTTAAATTACACTACTGACCAACCACATTCAAATGAAATAACAAAAAAAACATCCAAGGAAGTATTTTCAAAAATAAATGACATTGTAAACCAATTAGACTCATTAGATAATACACAAAAGGGGCAATTAAAACATTTACTTAACAAATATACCCAAATCTTTTCTGATAAGCCAGGATTATGCAACAAATATGAGTATGAAATTAAAGTAAAAGAAGATAAACCGTTTAAAGGACCAAATTACCCCATACCGGCCTGTTATGCAGAAGCAGTCGAAAAAGAAATACAAAACATGTTAAATGACAATATCATTGAACGTAGCATGAGCTCATATATAAATCCCTTAGTAGTGGTCCCCAAGAAATCAGGCGAAATAAGGTTGTGCATAGATGGCCGAGCTATCAACTCAAGGATAATCAACGATTATGACACGAATCTAAGCATAAACGAATTATTGAGTCTTGGCAAAAATACGCAATTCCTAACCACAATCGACCTTACTGCATCTTATTGGCAAGTTCCTTTAACGCCATATTCAAGGCAATACACGGCTTTCCAATTTAAAGGTAAAACATACCAATTTACCAGAGTCCCATTTGGCATTTCGATATCCCAAGCAGCCTTACTCCGAGCTATAGAAACAGTATTCGGAAATCAAACTAAAAATTTCATGATCATGTATGTTGACGATGATTTAATCTATTCAACCTCATTCGAAGAACATCTACAACATTTAGAGTTTATTTTTTTCAAACTGCAAGACAGCGGTATGACCATCAAGCTGGATAAATCCTTATTTTTTCGAGAAAAAGTACCTTTTTTGGGACATATATTCAATACTACTGGTCTTGAACCAGACCCAAGCAAAATTAAAGCCATAAAAGAGTTCCCGGCCCCCAAGACAAGAAAACAGCTCAAAGGATTTATTGGACTTGTAAATTTTTATAATCGTTTTGTCGATAAGTTTTCCGAAACTATCCAACCCCTTATGAAATTAACCTCCAAAACTACAAAATTTGTCTGGACCGAGGCTGAAACTATTGTGTTTAATAAAGTCAAAGACCTTTTCATCCAAACCACTCTAAAACATCCGGACTACAACAAACCTTTTCATTTACAAACAGACTGCTCCATACAAGCTATTGGAGGCCATCTATACCAAATTCATGACAACGGGGAGAAGACAGCAATAACATTTATATCTAGAACATTAAAGGCGCATGAAAAACGCTATACTACTACTGAACTTGAGTGCCTAGCTATTATACACTGCTTGCAGAAAATAAGACATATCATTTTAGGCAACCAAATCCATATTCAAACCGAC
Organism: Allygus modestus; assembly: GCA_963675035.1. NCBI lineage: Eukaryota > Metazoa > Arthropoda > Insecta > Hemiptera > Cicadellidae > Allygus > Allygus modestus. The sequence continues at coordinate 133,314,141 of OY776112.1, read as the reverse complement.
CATCAGGCTTTGACGTTCTTAACCACCTCTAAGCTATTAACTCCAAGATTAACCCGCTGGATGCTAGCATTACAAGAATACAACTATACCATAGAGTATTGTACCGGAAAAAGCAATGTTGTAGCCGATACTTTAAGTCGGACTAAATTCCCTACAGACCAAACTGAAGACTCCCCCCAAGATTTGATCATTGCAAGATTCACCCCTCAAATTAATATACAATTCAAGAACATCCTCAAGAACATTTCAGTGCACCAACGTCAAGATCCTAAATTATTAAATTTCATTGAAGACTCCCCCCATTACAACAACATATATGAAATTGAATTACTTTCTCCCAAATTTATTGTAATTAACAATCACTTGTATAAAGTAACGCAATTTGGATACAAATTAGTAATTCCCAAGAACCTCATTCTACCCCTAATCAAGGAGTGCCACGAATACTATATCCACTGCGGAACACAAAAATGTTTAAGCCTTCTACAAGAAACTTTCTATTTTAAAAATATGTCAAAATGCATACGAAAATATATCTCACACTGTGACATTTGCCAAAGATGCAAACATCTAACTCACCCGAATCACGGCATAGCTATAGGCCAACAAAGTAAAAATATTGGTGAAACTCTGTCCATAGACTTTCTCGGGCCATTACCTACTAGCCAAGGAAATACCAAATATGTGTTAATCGCTACTGATAATTTTTCTAAACTCACAAAATTGTATGCCACACAAAAAGCAAACACAAAAACTGTCTTAGACAAAATTTTTAATCAATACATACCCATAATAGGAAAACCAAAAAAAATTATTTCGGATAATGCCACATATTTCAGAAATTCACAATACATAGATAAGCTCACAAAAAATGATATCATACCAGTTTTCATACCCATTAGGCACCCACAAATGAACTTATCCGAAAGACACATACAAAATGTCAAAAAAGCCACGCGAATTCTCTGCCATAATCATCAACAGAATTGGAACCATCATCTACAATGGATCGAAGATTGCCTAAATGAATTACCTAATGAGACCACCAAACTAACACCCAATGAACTACACTTTGGAACAAATAACAAACGGTTTTGGGATAAATTCCTACCAAAAACTGTGTGCAACAACCAAGACCATCGAGAAAACATAATCTTAGCAAGGCTACGCATCAGAACCAAACAAGAAAAAATCGCATCAAAACTGAATTATAAAAATAAACCTATCACTTTTGAAATAGGAGATCAAGTACTAATCAAAAACAACAAAATTTCAAACGCTTCAGACAAAGTTACCAAGAAACTATTTGAATTGTATATAGGACCATACATCATCCACGAGAAGCTAGGACGAAATGTGTTTAACCTTAAGAAAATAGCCGATCATAGCATCATAGGACCCTTCCACACCCAACTGCTACGCAAATATAATGACCCTGTAAATATTAAATAAGCGACCTGATCTTTTATTAATTTCATGTTATATTTAGTTAAACAATTTAGTTAGGTTACGTTTTAAATGTTCATCCCTTATTCCCATGTATTTCATTTCAATGTCTTGTTACCATTGTGTTTAATGTTAGGTAAGTCATGTACAGTATATGTATTGAAATGTTAACTGTAATTTTTGTTTGGACTCATTTTGAACTGAACCATTCGCCAAACAAAAAGGGGCTTTATTACAGTATTTTCTATTGATAACAATAATCAGCTGTATATAGAGACTTTTTCCCATAAAGAAATCCTATAGACAGTGCCTAGTTCACAGAATACCTAGACAAGTATAATCATAGCCTACAAGTCAATTTTGTAAATCCGTTTTAGTATTAGGTAATCAATTTTTTAGATATTAAGGATAATTCCCAACAAATATATTTTACAAAGAAGTAATAACCTTTAGATAATAAGCATTATATTAATCGATGTACTCACAGAATTATGTTAATCCAACATCCATTGGCCTATCTCAGGATACAAAATTTAATAACCATGACAAGGTTAAATGTTACAAATTGGTTCCGGTACGTTTATTTATTTTTATACCAGAACAAAAGAATTTTGTAATAGGATATAAGTAACCCATGTCATTTGTAAATAATATCGTAGAAAGATTTAAATTCATTATGTACGACTATTTTTCACAACGGAAATAACCTTTCTAACACTGCACCTTTCTGAGAAGATTAGCACTATTTCGAACTATATAACCATAATGATTGGAATTTAAGAGTAAGTAGGACACTTCTCCTATCCATTTTAACTATAAGATTTACTCACAAATGTAATTGAAAACGAAATAAATGTAAATAGGTAAACATACAACACCATTCTCTTGATCCACGGAAGCCATCTTGTTGAACGAATGTCGTCCGTCACTTACCACACAGCCGGTCCATTTAGTGCCGACACCTAGTGGATAAACTCTGAACTACTACCGTATAAATTTCCACACAGCACATTGTATCCTACCGCTATTTTTAAGATATTATTTTACATTTTTAAATTCAAGTGTACATTATAATGAAAGTAAATATTTTAACAATTGAACTAAAATTAATTGTAAACTTATGGTATAGGAGAAATAACCTAAATATGTGAAGAAATTAAGTGTTTAACCAAATATTATAAATATTGTGAAACTTGAGTGATTTCCCTAAACAGCTGTTTTATGACATGGTCATTGTAGAAATGCAATTATGAGTATTTTAAGTTGAATTTAATATATTTTAGTAACTATTTCGATTCTTAATCATATTTTCTAGTTTTGAAGACCTAAATTCCTGTTTTTCCAAATTCAATTATGTAGAGAATGATTTTATAAATTCAGTGAAGTGTACAACAAATTAAAAGTGTAGTTTTCAGCTGATAGCCAATAAAAAAATTAGACAGATCCTGGATTATTGGCAAGCGATGCTATTGGATAATTGGCCTTCTTCTACAATTTGAACCAAGAAGTGAAGGAGTTGCCTTTGGAAAGTCTTAGGGCAAGGAGCATGTCGCTCTAAACCAGAAATTAGAAGAAGAGAATTTGTCCAGTTTTATTTATTTAGTGCGGTTTAACAAATGTAATAAAAGTTTCCCCCAGCTGTGTTAGCCCACCTGAATCTTTTTTTATCTTTTTATCGTTTTTCCTAGGCAATCAACAGGACTTTGGGTGAGATCACTCCATCTTTTCAGAACTAACCTTTTCAGCTCCATTTAGAAGAACTTTATTGTTTTTAATAGGAACTTTTGGACTCATCTAAACTACTAATTAATTATTTTATTAACTATTTTAATTCAAGAAAGGAAAAGTTTAATACAATCTCAGCAATTTTCGAAAAGCCTTTGAACATTGTTCTTTTTCAAAATTTAGTATCTCTACATAATATTTTGCATTGAATATTTTAATTTAATCATTTATGATAACTTTTGTTAACAAGCCAGAAGCATTTGAACCCATGAATATAAATTACCCCGAGTTATAGAGACATTCTGAACATTTTTTTTGTGAATACTATTTTATATGTTTTGTAACTGATGTATAGTTTTTCATAAGTGAGTAAATTGATTTTCTTTGTTCATTGTAACTAACAGCTGTTCTTTATTTCTCTCATAGAAATATTAAAATTAAAAAATAAAATATATAAATAATAAGTAGTATTAGCGAATTTCCCCTATAGGGAAATATACCCCCGTCACAGCAAACCTGCACACTCAGCGAATTTCCAATGCTTATATATATATGTGACTCACTACTACATAGAGCTATTTACCAAGTTTCACAAAAATACATCCATAAATAAGTGGTATATAGCATTTTATTTATTCTCCATAAGAATAACACTAGGGTTGAGGACGCAGGTTTGCTGCAACGAGGAAGATAAGTAATGTGTTTTATCACACTGTGTGTTTTATTTACACTGACCGGGTGTGTGTTATCAGCCAAAATCGATAATGTTATCGGCAATTTTACAGCAATTACTAGCCAAAAACTACGACCGCAAAGTTTGTTATCGGCCGAAAATTGAGTACCAACCGTATTTAATGCCGGAAATGTACGTAATCGCTCAAAAACGGCAATCGGACCGCAATTTGTCGGTAAAACATAAAGCCGGGTCATGTTGTATATACAAAAGCGAAGTCCGAAACGCATTTTATCGGGCAAAATCAGAGATTTGGCCGTATTTTATCGGTAAAAACATAAATTTTGCCACAACTTGGTGGTCAAAAACACCAAAATGACTGAATTTTTTAAGTGTAATGGACTGGACCACGTTTTATTATCATGGTAAGCGAGCCGCATATTATCCACGGAAATAGCAATATAGCCTTGTTTTAGCGCCCGAAAAAGACAATTGACCGACAAACCCCTTTTGCGATTTGTAGGGCAAAAACATTGACCACAAAACATTTAAGGGCCGCATTTTATCGGCCGAAAAAGTCTGCGTTTTATAGAAAAAAAAATAATTTTATAAACAAAATAGGCAATTTCACTTCATTCTATTTGCCGAAAACTACCGTTTTCCTAGCATTTTAAAGTCCGAATTCGACGGCAGCAACTTGTTTATAGACCGAAAATGACGACCGAGCCTCAATATATGCCAAAAATCACAATCTAACCGTGATTTATCATAAAAATTGCCAATCAGACCACATTTCCCCAACGAAAAATAAAGCTGGATCCCGTTTTATAGGCCCGAACGACAACCGGAACGTATTTTTTACGAATACAGTCGGCGATTCGACCCCGATCTATCGCCAAAGAACGCCTATTTTTCCGCATCGGATAGATCAAAAACAGGAATTTAGTTGCATTTAATGGCCCGAAATGACGATCGGCAACGTTTCTTATTGTCTGAAAATGACAACCAAAACTTGTCTTATTGACTGGGAACGACAGCGAGGTAGAACACATGTCGGGATAGACCATGCTCGCGCCCATAGTCGGGATAGACAAAAATTCGGTCCGGCCGGGCTCAAGGTCACATCTCAAAGTGTAGGACTCCGTCGCAGCGCTCAGTACAGCGTCTTATGGGTTATTGGCGACACGTCCTCAGTTAAATGAGGTTTACGGCGCAAGGGATTTTTTTATAGTGAAATGTTTTTTTGGAATCGTATTACAGTGCTGAATAAATTCTTTATCTTTTGGTATTAAATTCAAATGTATTTAACCTCTAATTATGCCTTAAAAACACGTGTAAGTTTCAATATTAGTATACAAATCTCGATGTTCACGTACTCAACCTGGATTTTTATCGAAATTAATTAATTTTTGACTCAATAACTCCCATATTTTATTTACTCGATACATGAGTCAACTCTTTTCGTGAAAAGAACTATATAATAACAGTTGTACGGCTTTTAAAGAGGCTTAGTTTTGAATTTTGACACAACAAATTTGATTCCATACTATCGCATTTATAGTTTTGGTAGAATCAGTTAATTCTGAATAGTTAATTCTGAATCAGTTTCTACTATTTACTCGTTATTAAATACAGTCAGATTAAAGAACTTGTTTACAAATATAAATTCTTCGAAGTGACTACGTACACGTCCAATGTAAGGGCAAATTCACTTCGCTATCGCTTAGGTTAGGTTAGTTTACGTTACGTTACGTTAGGTTAGGTTAGGATAGGTTAGGTTACATTAGGTTAGGTTAGGAGGTTTTCTGGCTCTCAATTTGTTTTAAAAATCGCAGGATAAGTAACGTACGGTGCATAATTTGGAACTGACGTGAACAGTAACGGCTCACGTCGGACGTGTACGTAGCCTCTACCTAAATTCTTTCATTCAAAATTGACACCGCAACACTAAAACTATATAGAGTACTAAAATCGAGAATATTGTCCCAACAACAACTCAATCCCAAATAACTAAAAGCATAGAGTATGAAAAAAAGTATCTCTAATCAAAATTAAATGAATTTATATGATGGAAATTTGCGGATTATGAAATAAGTCAAGATTGTTAAACGCAAGAATTAAATTTTTAATTTTAATAAATTTAATAGACTGCCGCAAAATTACCACCAAATTACCTAGTAGACATTACCACCCAAAATACCACCAGAGCCTCAAATTACCACACATAATGTGGTAATTACCAGCCGATTGGCAACACTAACAGAGACAGAAAAGAACAGATGAGGAGATTCCAGTGTTACCACAACACGTCACTGGTGGGTGTCCTGCGATAGTTGCATCCAATTCCGAATATAGGTATATAAAATAATAATATAAATTAGGTTAATGTAACTTTGCAGAAAGCAATACTGTTTAAATTAGGATGGCCAGTATTTTAAAGTTTCCAAGGGTGTTTCATCGGTTTTCTTTAAACTGCCCAAAATTGCCCATTTTGTTGTAAACGAATAAAAGATTGACCACTGTCAGAAACTTGGCATACTGTTACCAACTTTAACAAAAACCAATCCAAACCTATAATTGTAACCTACAGTTTGTAACATTGTAACTTTACTTGGGAATTATGTAAGAACCATGCAGGTATACGGGCTAAATGAAAAACAATCTTTACTTGGAACCGCAGGGAAAAATAGCGCATGTTGGGCCCGCAGGCACGCGTATACCACCACTAAAGCACCGGTCACACTAGGCTGATTGCAGCCGCGAATTAAAGGAAGCCGCTACTATCAGCCTGATGTGACCCCAGAACTCGCAGCTGGCACCACCAGCCAGCGAGTATTTGTCAGCGGCTGGCGAAGTTGGACATGTTCAACTTTTGGTAGCAGGTAGCGGCGACTAGCAGGTCACGTGACGACTCGCACTCGCTGGCGCCAGCTAGCAGGCAGTCTGACGCTGACCACCTCAGTAGCGTACCAGCGACTAATAAAGCAATACAGCAATACGTGGGTTGGTTTGTGCATATTTTGTTTTGTTTATTAATTTGTTTATATTGTTAATTTTTAGTTTAAAAATGGCTGAGTTGAAGTGGTCGGAGAAGCAGATTATTGATTTTTTAAATTTATTTTAAAATTATCCGTGTTTGTGGGACGTTTCTTCAAAGGAGTATCTCAATAGGAATGTGAAAGAAACAGCTTACAATAAACTGTTGGAAAACCTAAGGATGCTGGGATGCCTGCTACAGTTGAACTGGTTAAAAAGAAGATTAACAATTTAAGGGTCACCTATATAAAATAACTTTAAAGATAAAAAAAAGAAGTGGTGTTGGTGCTGGCAAAGTTTACAAGCCAAACCTTGTGTGGTTTTCAACAGCAGAAGTATTCTGGCATGGAGCTGTCATTGGCAGAGAATCTAATTTCCAACTTGGTTTTTAAAAAAAGCGCCTGCCTCAATCTAGTATCTTCTTTTTTGATCAAAGGTTCAACTAATTCCACCAGGAGCATCAAAACAGCCAACAAATAAAATTTTTCAGTTTTTTTTTTAAATGTTACGTATGTTATTTTAAACCCTTTTATTAGATTTTTTAAGGTTTTTATTCGGAAATTCACTTCCCTTACGTCAGCGTGCTGCGTGCGAACTCGTTAATCGTTTATGTGGCCCTAGACGACATATGCTGACTAGAACTAGAACCAGGCGAGTTATAAAACGAATGTGACCGGGTTGCCAGCTGCTGCTTGCTGGTGCTACCGCCAGCCGCTGACAGCCACCGGCTGGCAATCAGCCTACTGTGACCCGCGTGCTTAAATAAAAACAGTGCCGCATACCAAAGACGTATTTTCTGATCTGGAACGATTTATCGACATGTGTTCACAATCTTCTTAAAAACACTTGCTTTGAACGAGGCGGCTGAGGTGTTGAAGAAGTCCAAAGCTGCAGCTTCACCACCACTCCTCAGAAGCCTTGAGACCCCGTGATAGTATGTGTAGCAAGTTACATGGTATCTTCTGGAGAAAACAGATTGGATCGTGTTCCCTTGGAAACAGCAAAGTCATCCAATGTCCACCAGAAGATCCACACAATCAACAGCGCCATTTACCGATCTATACAGGAATAGCAGATCGTGGTATCTTCGCCTTGCTTCAAGAGGCTGCAGATCAAACAGTTCCTCAAGAACAGTCACCGGAGTCTCCAAATACTGAAATCCCATTTTCAGACCCAACATCCTGACAAATCGTTTCTGGATTTGGTTCAACATTTCCCTGTGACCGAGCTGATATGGAGTCCATACAACTGAACAATATACTCCATTATGGGACGTACCAACGTCTTATAAAGAGTAACTAAAGTGACAGGGTCGTTCAATAGACAAAGCCAAGCATAGAAAGACGCCTTCGCCAAAATATGTGTCAAATGCTCGTAGGGACTGAGAGTAGGAGTTATGATAACGCCTAGGTCCCTTATCTTATCAACGACAGTGAGACTGTAGTACCATTAACATTGTAGTCATACGTTAAACTTTTCTTGGAGTATATAAAACTCATGATACTACACTTGGCCCGATTTAACTCCATGGCATTCAAGTAACACCAATGACTGATGCTATCTAGGGATACTTGAAGTTCTTCCTGTGCCCGAAGCTAGGGAATCAACTTAACTGAACACCTTGAAATCATCTGCAAATAACAAGTACCTATTTGAGGATATCACTTTACCAGTATCGTTTATAAAAAGTGTAAAGAGATGAGGCCCAAAATGAGAGCCTTGCGGCACTCCAGAGAGTACAGGGAAAGGATCTGAGGCACCATGTCACATCTCACAATAGGTTCTCTGCCTCTCAAATAGCTTGTCATCCATTGAAGTAAAGGTCGGCACACACCATACCCTTCCATCTTCAATGAGAAGTCGATGATTTATTCGATCAAAAGCTTTCCTAAAATCTAGGGGCTCAATCAACTTGGGCAGACTCAGCAAATGCTTTCATAACATATTCCTGGAAAACCAGTAGATTGGTTGAACGTCCACTATAAAAACCATGTTGCTCAGGTGAGACATAACTACTAAGTTGGAATTTCAAACAATCCTGTATAATACTCTCAAAAACCTCTGCTAGTGCTGGCTGAATGGCTATAGGCCTATAGTTTTTCACATTTTCCCTTTTTCCAGACTTAAATATTGGAACTACATAACTTCTCTTCAGTGCAGAAGGAAAGATTCCCGCAGCCAAAAGGGCTCGAAAGTATAAATAAGTCAGGCGAGGAGCAAGTATGGGAGTACACGCCTTCAACAGAAGTGGCGGAATTTTATCAGGGCTGACACTCTTGTTTGGATCCAGGTCTTGAAGTTTCCATTGAATATCCACTGCCGATGGTAGTGTTTTTAGAGGGCCACACAAGGGTGCTTTGCCCAGTCACAGTGCGCACATTGTTAAGTTTGCAAGCAACCTGGAAAAAGAGTTAAAAAAATATACAGTATGTAATGTTTGTTAGTTAAATTTTCTTTTATTGTTAAATATTCATGTTGTAGAATTTGTATACTGCATATTGCAGGCAAAATTGTTATATATTGTTATGATTTTCCTCGATGTCATGTGTTTGATTGCAAAGTAATGTTGTAAAAGTGTTGTTGAATTGATTTTGAGTATTCAGTAGATGTGAAATATATACTGTGATTTAATTAGGATTGTTGTTGGTAGTTGGTAATTTTTTAGTAAAGTATTGTGCATGTAAATCACAATTTTCGAATGTAATGTTGTTGCCATTTATATAAAATGATTGTAATGTTTTAATGGTGGAACCGTAGGAAATAAATATACCGTCACGTCATCGCGTTTTGGCCACCCTAGATTAAATACTGATGCAAGTTTTTAATTTTTTTCAATTCTCTTTCGGCAATGCCTGGAAGACATATTATTTACTTTTTCGGTAGATAAAAATAAATATATAATACAAATAAGTAGGGATAAGTAGGGGCGTGGTTATTTGTTCTACCTTCTTTTGTGTGGAGGGGAACTCCGAAAAAATCCATGTTGTTTACTGCTTCTTGAGCCATTGTCGAGTAGCATCCTGGAGCTGTTTTTCTATCTTCAAACAAAGCAACTGTGATTTGTAATTTTCTGTTTACATAGCTCAAATCTGCATTGAGATGCTGTAAAGCTTCACTTAGTTCTGAAAGTTCTTGTAAAGCATCAGCCATGAACCCCAGGTCTAGTATGAAATTAGTTTCTGTGATCTTGTTTAGGAGGCCAGAAAAAGTACTTTCTTCTTTGCTATCTCTAGTTGGGTCATTTGAAGCTTCTTTAAAGTGTTGGACTAATGCTTCGTAGGATGCCCAAATGGCTGACACAGTTCTGAAACTATATACAACCCAACGGGTGCTCAAAACTCTTCAAATTTTAAAAATTTCTGACTCCAGTAGACTTGCACAGCTTCGCAGTTCCCTGCTCTTCTTTGTTGAAGCATGATAGACAACAAAGAGTTTGTCAATAAAGGATTTAAACCTACATTAACCCCTAAAACCGATTTAATAACGTCTGATACTGACAGCTCAAGTCTGTGGTTTGCACAGTGCCAAATAATAACAGAAGGAAATTTCTGAAAAATAATGTCCCAATACCTTTGTGTTTACCAATCATAGTAGCAGCGACATCACAAGTTAAGCTTGTCAAGTTATTACTTAAATACCCCCGTCGCAGCAAACCTGCATACTCAGCGCATTTCCAATGCATAATATATGCCTTAATAGCACATAAAGCCATATAACAAGTTTCATAAAAATATATTCACATTTAAGCGATAAATACAATTTTAATTATTCTCCATAAGAATAATATTGGTGACGAGTACGTACTTTTGCTGAAACAGCAAACACAAACAATTGGTTTTTATAAATATAATTAAATATAATTTGATGAATATAATTTGGCAAATATAAATAGAATTTAACTAGGCGAAGCCACATACCAAGTTTCATCAATATTCAATCATAAATAAGCGCTATATAACATTTTAATTATTCTCCATAAGAATAACATAGGGGCTGAGTAAGCAGGTTTGCTGCAACAAGGAAAAAATGGGTTTTTATGTGAATATCAATATAACTCAACAAGATGAAGCCACATACCAAGTTTTATTAATTTATGTTCATAATTAAGGGAGTCATTACATTTTACTTATTCTCTATAAGAATATCATGGGGGCTGAGTAAGCAGGTTTACTGCTACGGGGATAATCAACAAAATATCAATTTGTTGTGCAGATATCAAACCAGTGCTACGTGAAGCCACAAACCAAGTTTCATCAATATACATTCATAAATAATCGAGATATCAAATTGTATTTATTCTCCATAAGGATAACATTGGACAACGCGGTTGGGTATAGAATCACAATTTAAACACCAAAATAATTGTTTTGTGGAGCTGAACTGATTGGTAAAAGAAAATGTGAAGTTTACATTAAAATGAACTGAGGAAAAGCAAAAAACCTTTTTCCCATAAGATTAACATGGGAGATTTTATGAGCAAGTTTTTTGGATTTTCTCCGCAACTACTTAACCTAGGATAATAATTCAAAATACTATATTATTTGTTTTTTAAGCTCTATAACATGGTCAAAACCAAAATTAAGTTTTTTTAAAAATTTTAGGGTGAAAAATGCAAAAAAATTATTTTTGGAAAATTTAAAACCTCCATAAACCCCACTTCCCATTGTCCTATTTTTCGAACTTAAAGTCATGAATGCCACTTTACACATTTGAGCCAAATTTCATCGAAATTGGACTTTTTTACTCAAGTTATCGCATTCACGGACACACACACACACACACACACACACACAAACACACACACACACACACACACACACACACACACACACACACACACACACCACACACACACACACATATATATATATATATGTATAAATTTGAACGAATAGTGTTTTTGGCATCTGGGGACCTCGAAATAAAAAGTTATCATGGTCTCGGGCTTAAGTCTTACCATGAGACCTACGGTAATAGCTTCTTCCCTATAGGGGAAATTCACTAAAACGTGTCAGATATTCCATTAGAGTGAAGACAGTTCATCAGAGAGTCAAAAACCGCTTTAGGAGTAACACCATCAAGTTCTACCAGATCCAAAAAGACGCTAGTGGAGCCACTCATACCAGTTTTAGGCAAAGAACACCGATGTAAAACTTGACTTTATTACTTAAGGAAGTGGATTCATCATTTATCGGACCAACTTTTGCCTCATTCTTAATGATTTCATCTATAAATGTTTTCTTTATTTCCTTACTAATGTGCAAAGCAATGTTGGCACAAGCTTTGTCCGAGTGTAAAACACCCAAGTTCACCCCATTTAGTTCTTGCAAATCAACTTCTGTTTCAAAATTGTTAAAGGACTGATTTTCTTTAACAACCTTATATGCCGTTCAGAAAATCTTTCCAGTCACTTGTTTTTCCTGAGAGCGCTGACTCAAAACAGTTTTCTCCAATTTTCCTTCCTTACCTTCCCATAAAATTTCATCAGTTGCTTTATGACCAGCAGCACTCTCTTTGTGGTCATGAATATTTTTCGTTAAAGAAGTTTGCTTTTTCTCTTTCTTGTCACCATAACTGTCTATCTCACCATTTGCCCATTCTTTGAAATTTTCATACCGGTTTTTTCTTTATAGATAAGATCCCAACAAGTACTGCATCCTAACATTCCATTTTTAATAAACAACCAGTCATATTTTTTGCAAAACTCCGTTTTTTGCAAGTTAGTCCAACAATCTGGCAAGGCATTGTTGCACTCAATCTGCTGTTCTTTTTCTTTAGAATCAGTACTGGTTACCTTTTCAGCGCTAGTCGCGACGACGGTTGTGAGGTCGATGAAGACGCTTGTGTGGGGTTGTCTTGACAGTTTACGGTTCGTTCAAATCTTTTACTGTCACCCGCAGGTGAAAAGAAATCGGTTAACTTTTTGTTCATTTTATTTCACAACAATCACTATCACTTCCAAAGATTAACTTCTCAAATGCTGAAACACAACTAACCTAAACAACGTAACAGATAGAAATGAAAGCAGATCGCGAGTGCAAGTGAGGAGCACATAGGACAGTGCAGAACGGACTTCCGACTACTACCATAGACTAACTTCAGTTACTGAAGTTAGTCTATGCTACTACTGAGAATGAGCGTTAGCGAGCGAGTGAGCGGTAGGACGGACGAGTCTATCTGTCAACTAGCGGAGGGGAGGAATGTAGATGGCACGACCGGACGTGCGAGTCTATCTGTCACTAATGGAAGGGAGGGGGATCTGTTTAACGCACGGAAAAAGGCATAGAGGCTTCCACAGACGCAGCTTACAATTGGCAGGCACAGAGCACCGAGCTACATTGATATGCTTTATCAATCAATTGCGAGCTAATATAGGGTATTAATATGGTGTCAGTTTAATTTTTGATTTCCTTAATCACGTTCGTAGTTAACTCACTGAAAAACCTTTAGTGCCGACTTTTTAAAACTTTCTTAGTGCCGATATTTTAATTTTTCAGAGAGAGAAGTCCCGGAACACCGTTCCACCGCGTTCCGCCTCAAATCGAGCCCTGTATATATATACCGGGTGTCCCACGAAGAGGTTTAAACGTTTGATTTTATATTACGTGCCCATTCATGCACCGAACTTTTTTAAACTTTACACAGTTTACAAAGTAGGTTCTAAAAATAATCTGGAAAAATTTCAGCTCCCTAACCTTAATAGAAACAAAATGGCGGCATATTGAAAAATTTACCAATTTGCTTCCTATAAAAACTACTTTCATGATTTATTATCTGATTTGTTTACTACGTTGCGGTTCTAACGCTCATTGTTGAAGAACAGCTGTTTGATTGTAAAATTTCGCTTGAGCCATAAAAACATAACCTAACTTTCTTCGGTACTGTTTTACTGAAAGTGGAGTCGAGAAATGGCTTTTAACGTTGAACAAAAAGTTAAGTGTTGTGCGTGGGCTATTGCTTTTGGCAACGTTACTGAAGCAATTAGACAATTTCAGGTTGCCTACCCAGGAATTGAACCACCTAGTAATCCAACAATAACCAAGTGGAAAAATCTTTTGTTAGAAACTGGTAGTGTTGTCAAAAAGTACTCTAGGCGATCTAATGAGGAAAGAGAAGAACTGGTGTGCGCATCAATGCTCCGCTCTCCAGGTAAACCGAAATCACTAAGGAAGGTTGAACTTGAAACTGGTGTTCCGAAGTCTTCTGTAGCCTACAGAGAATTATTAAGAAAAACAAAATTAAATTTTTCAAAAGTCACCTAGTTCATCAACTTCTTGAAGAATGTAACCCTAGAATGTAACAATAAAACTATTTTATAAAACCAAAAACACCTTTTTTAATGTTTTTAAAGTATCGTTTTTCAATATGCCGCCATTTTGTTTCTATTAAGGTTAGGGAGCTGAAATTTTTCCAGATTATTTTTAGAACCTACTTTGTAAACTGTGTAAAGTTTAAAAAAGTTCGGTGCATGAATGGGCACGTAATATAAAATCAAACGTTTAAACCTCTTCGTGGGACACCCGGTATATATATATGAATTTGAACGAATGGTATGTTTGGCATCTGGGGGCCTCAAAACAAAAAGTTATCATGGTCCTGGGCCTAGGTCTTCCATGCCGACTACGGTAATAGCTACTTCCCTAAAGGGGAAATTCGCCAAAAAAGAAAAAGAAATGCCTACACGAGTTACCCCTGGACCTTCCCTGAAATCCTCCTACTGTGTAGCAACATTTTCGACCATTTTTATATAATCTTTAAATTTAGAATAAGTATGCTTGAGCTCTTCTTTAATTATTGAAGTACATTGTTTGAAAATAATATAGTACCATTTACTTTTTTCCTCAAAGAACACCAGTTTTCAAATTATAAATTTTGAAGTTTTAACGGAATTAGTTTTCATTGTAGTTCAAAATTTGGATTTACATCAGTTAACTGCAATTGTTTGCACTAGAGTAAGTAGCACCAAAGTTGTTCGATGGAAGTTAATACATTGTTGCCAAATTTCCCTGGTCTAATAAAACATATGGTAAAGTATATCTGTCGTCTGTTTTGAAATCCATTCCTATCCTATATAGCATTAAAATACCCCCGTCGCAGCAAACCTGCATACTCAGCGAATTTACAATGGAGATATAAATGTCTTAATACTACATAAAGCCACTTACCAAGTTTCATAAAAATATATTCACAACTAAGCGATATATACAATTTTAATTATTCTCCATAAGAATAACATTGGGGCTGAGTACGCAGGTTTGCTGCAACAAGGAACACAAAAAATGGGTTTTTATGCTAATATCAATATAACTCAACTAGGTGAAGTCGTATACCAGTTTTTATTCATTTATGTTCATAATTAAGGGAGACAGAGCATTTAATTATTATCCATAAGAATAACATGGGGGCTGAGTACGCAGGTTTGCTGCTACGGGAGAATTATGCAAAAACAATTTTTTTGAGCAAATATCAATAGACCTCAATGAGATGAAGCTGTATACCAAGTTTCGTCAGTATACGTTCATAAATAAGCGAGATAAAAAAATTTTCTTTTCCTCCATAAGAATAACATTAGACAACGTACTGTGTTTAGCACTTTCAATATCTCGGTAACCAATTGACGTAGAGGAATGATCGAAATACCAAATTGTGTGTTTTTTTAAGCTGAATCGAATGGTCAAAACTAAAATTTGACTTTTTCAAAAATTATATGTAAAAGATTAAAAAAACCCATGTTTGGGGTACAAAACCCCCCCAAAATACCCCTTCGGATAGGTCAATCTGTCTGGTTTTCGAACTTAAAGTCATAAATGCTGCTTTACATGTTTTTACCAAATTTCGTCAAAATCGGATCATTTTTACGAGAGTTATCGTGCTCACGGACACAAATATATATATATATATATATATATATATATATATATAGATAGATAGATAGATATATATATATACAGTATCGAACGAATGGTGTTTTTGGGGTCTGGGGACCTCAAAACGAAAAGTTATCATGGTCCCGGGCCTAGGTCTTACCATGCCGACTACGGTAATAGCTTCTTTCCTATAGGGGAAATTCGCTAAAAACAAGCAGACTAAATCATTTTTTCGAAATTTGTATGGCAACAGAGTTGGATGAGAGTTGGAGAGGGGGGAATCATATAGGCAATCAACCATCAGACCATTTTCATGCGGTCTACTCTAGTCATTGATTTCAAGATCAAAGTTTCTATAATTTCAAATATATGGGCTGTTTTCATTCTTCAGGTGAACAACACAGATCGATATTTATGTTTTAGCGAATTTCCCCTGTAGGGAAGAAGCTATTACCGTAGTCGGCATGGTAAGACCTAGGCCCGGGACCATGATAACTTTTCGTTTTGAGGTCCCCAGACCCCAAAAACACCATTCGTTCGAAACTGTGTATATATATATATATATATATATATATATATATATATATATATATATATATATGTGTGTGTGTGTGTCCGTGATCACGATAACTCTCGTAAAAATAATAAGATTTTGATGAAATTTGGTATAAACGTGTAAAGTAACATTTATGACTTTAAGTTCGAAAACCAGCCAGATCGCTCTATCCGAAGGGGTATTTTGGGGGGTTTTGTACCCCAAAAATGGGTTTTTAGAATTTTTTACATATAATTTTGGAAAGAGTCAAATTTTAGTTTTTCCCATTGGATTCAGCTTAAAAAAACACACAAATTGGTATTTTGATAATTTCTCTAGGTCAATTGGTTACCGAGATATTGAAAGTGCTAAACACAGTACGATGTCTAATGTTATTCTTATGGAGAAAAATAAAAATTTTATATCTCGCTTATTTATGAACGTATTCTGACAAAAATTGGTATACGACTTCATCTGGTTGTGGACCATTGATATTTGCTAAAAAGAAATTTGTACCAATGGCTCCTGTAGCAGCAAACCTGCGTACTCAGCCCCATGTTATTCTTATGGAGAATAAGTAACGTGTTATCTGCCTTTATTATGAAAATAAATTAATGAAATTTGGTATGTGGCTTTACCTACATGAGTTATATTGATATTTGTATAAAACCCATTCCTTGCTTCAGCAAACCTGCATACTCAGCTGCCATGTTATTCTTATGGAGAATAATTAAAATGTCATAAATCGTTTATTTTTGAATGTATATTGATGAAACTTGGTATGTGGCTTTATGTAGTATTAAGATACATTTATATGCATTGGAAATTCGCTGAGTATGCAGGTTTGCTGCTACGGGGGTATTTTAATGTACGCTCTCTGTGATGCTTTTAACACACTCAACCCTTTATATATTTTAGAAGAATATCATACAGTTTGGAATATCATTTAACAATCCTAAAACTACTTTTATACTCAGATCGTCGGTCAACATCATACAAAAGATTTGGTTTATTTTGTTTAAGGTACCAGCACATGGTAAATATGGTATTAAAATATAACAAAATGAGTTAAAGAAATGATAAAGGTAATTAAAAAACATGAAGTGCAATTTTGTATATAATTTTTATTTACACAACCAACATTACTTGGAATAAAATAAACATAAAGCTTACACTTTTGTATATTAGCGAATTTCCCCTATAGGGAAGAAGCTATTACCGTAGGTCTCATGGTAAGACTTAAGCCCGAGACCATGATAACTTTTTGTTTTGAGGTCCCCAGATGTCCAAAACACTATTCGTTCAAATTTATATATATGTATATATATATCTATATATATATATATATATCTATATATGTGTCCGTGAATGCGATAACTTGAGTAAAAAACGTCCGATTTCGATGAAATTTGGCTCAAATGTGTAAACTGACATTTATGACTTTAAGTTCGAAAACCAGAAAAATCGGACTATGGGAAGGGGGGTTTATGGGGGTTTTAAATTTTCCAAAAATCAGTTTTTTGCATTTTTTACCCTAAAATTTTTAAAACATTTAATTTAGGTTTAGACCATGTTATAGAGCTTAAAAAAACAAATAATATGGTATTTTGAATTATTAACCTAGGTTAAGTGGTTGCGGAACAAATCCAAAAAACATGCTCATAGAATCTCCCATGTTAATCTTATGGGAAAAAGGTTTTTGGCTTTTCCTCAGTTAATTTTACTTTAAACTTCACATTTTCTTTTATCAATCACTTCAGCTCCACAAAACAATCATTTTGGTGTTTAAATTGTGATTCTACGTCAAACCGTTGCAGAGATATTCAAAGTGCTAAACACAGTACGTTGTCCAATGTTATCCTTATGGAGAATAAATAAAATTTGATATCTTGATTATTTATGAATGTATATTGATGAAATTTGGTATGTGGCTTCATGTTGTACTGGTATATTGATAATTGCACAAAAAATAAATGTTTTGTTGATTGTCCCCGTAGCAGCTAACCTGCATACTCAGCCCTAATGTTATTCTTATGGAGAATAAGTAACGTTTTATATCTCCCTTAATTATGAACATAAATTAATAAAACATGGTAAGTAGCTTCACCTGGTTCAGTTATATTGATAATTGCATAAAAACTCATTTCTTATCTTCCTCGTTGCAGCAAACCTGCGTACTCAGTCCTAATGTTATTCTTATGGGGAATAAATAAAATGTAATAAATCACTTATTTATGAATGTATTTTTGTCAAACTTGGTGAGTGGCTTTATGTACTAGTGAGAAACATATCAATGCATTGGAAATTCGCTGAGTACGCAGGTTTGCTGCGACGGGGGGTATTTTGGTTATTCTAAGAATAAATTGCCCCAAATATATCATATTTATCTTCTTATTGTTATTAAGTGTACTGTAACACTAACAACTCCTATTTTTAAAGTAATAATCAGTAATGCTGATACTAAGAACTATTACATCATTTCTTTTGGTCAATATAATAAACAAATAAAAATGAATTAACATTTGGTTTAATTATTTATAACACAATCAAAAATATTTACTCGATTAGAGTATCCAAAACATCAGCTTGGAGCCCTTCAAGTTTGAGGCAAAATTGCTTGTTCGTTTGTTCATATGTTTAAATGTAGTTTTGCATCAAAGGTGGTACAAGCACAAATAAAATTGATCAAACTATTTGAGGTGTAAGTTAACAATATTTTCACACTTTTTATTTAGAATTTAAAGTGTTTAGCCCATTGTAGTCCAGCAAAGTGTGGGTCATCGAACCTTAGGAGAATTAGATGGGCCACACATTGAGGGAGCAAAATGCTGGAAGCAAGCATTCATGACATCGTGTTTGACAGAAACATTTCTCTTACACAATCAAATAGTGTATTTGCACACTGAGGGATGGACCTTTAATCAAGTTTATAACTCCACAGTTTTTATAGAACTAGTTTTTTGTTTAGCTCCTTTACAGTATCATCTCAAGCGCATAAATACAAAAGACATTACATCAGTTGGGAGTTTGCCATGAACATGAATGCACAAGAGGAGAAGATGAATGTAGCCATCTACTGTTTAGCAAATTTTAAATGTTTAATTGAAACATATTATATTATTGGGATAACCTCTTAAGAACTATTCAAATTTATATCCAAATAATGATAGTGTTCTTAAACATTAATAATAATAATAATTTTAGTGTCTTTCAGCACTGTCTTTACATACAGTGTGAATAAAAAGTCAGGGCTTCCCCTCTATTTTTTTGTATTTTGTTAAGATAAACTAATATCTTTTGGGTATACAGGGTCTTCAAGCAACAATTGCTTCAGACAGTTTGCTCCCTCAGTGGATGGTCAGCCTTATAAGACCCACATGCTCTGATAGCATACAAGAACATACAAGAAAAACCTTAAGGATTATGGAAATTTTGACTCTCAGCTGCCTACATTTGGCTATCGTCATTCTTACCCTATTGTTTTTCATTCCACATGATTATCACGCCATTCTCTTGAAAATGCTGCAACACTGGTAAATCAAATATAAATTGCACCTTTCATCCACTTTAGGTCCTAAAAAAAAGTAGTGACACATACAAAAACATAACTTTATGTCTATTTAAATATAAAACATATGATAACAATAATATAGACAATGTATATAAAATATATACTGTATTTTTATAATTTATGAGAGAACAAACGAAGTTAAAGAATCTATAGTCCGATTATCAAAAGAAAGTGACTGGCGGAGAGGCCACGCGGCATCCGAGTTTTGTACAAACATTCTATTTCATAACATCGTGGGAATGTAAAACACATGGTTAGAAATTTCCAGTAAACGTTATTTAAATATTCAGCTAAACATGTTTTTAGCACATGTTTCAAATATTTTTTATCTTATTCCGATTGAGAAAATTCAGTAAAATCTTTGTCTGATGTGGAAATTTTTTAATAAGACAAGTATAAATATTTCCTATTAGCAGCATTTTTCATGCGTGAACTCCAGTCATAAAAGATTTCACTTTCTGCATACTTCCTCTGTTGTAATACCAATGTTAAATGTTAAGACCTCGTATGTTGGGCTGACACCCCCAACTACTCAAAGGAGGGTCAGAAGTACAGTAGGACCCCGCTAGTCTGACCTCTGATGGACCGACTCCTCGCTTAGACCGACCAAATGATAGTAAAATTAATATATATATATATACATATATAAAAATTTGAACGAATGGTGTTTTTGGCATCTGGGGACCTCAAAACAAAAAGTTATCATGGTCTCGGGCTTAAGTCTTACCATGAAACCTACGGTAATAGCTTCATCCCTATAGGGGAAATTCGCTAAAAACATTTTTGGGGCACAAAACCCCCCAAAAACCCCCCTTAGGATGGTGCGATTTGTCTGGTTTTCGAACTCGTTCAAATAAATGGTATTTTACATATTTGTACCAAATTTCATTTAGATCAGACCTTTTTTATAATAGTTATTGTGCTTACGGACAAACACACACACACACTTATATATATATTTTATATATATATATATAAGTCCAGTATATATTTTATTATATATATACATCCAGTTTTGAACGAATGGTGTTTTTGGCATCTGGGGACCTTAAAATGGAAAGTTATCATGGTCTCGGGCTTAACTCTTACAGTACCATGAGACCTACGGTAATAGCTTCTTCCTCAAAGGGGAAATTCGCTAAAAAGGTACAAATGTGAAATCTTTGATGAATGAAAATCTCTTAGGTTAATATCCACTTTGTATATCTTAACTATCAACTTATGTTTCCAGAGGAGGTGGTGGTTTTTGAAATGCTAAATAAGCATTTTTAAATTGTTCAAATGCTCCTCTTACTTTTGGTCCTCCATTATCTATTCGTTCGTAATCTTTTATTATCCATCCAAATTGACTTCCTTCAGGGCAGGTACTCTTCATGAAATCTTCACAGCCTCCACCTGTGCCAACTCCTGAACATGAAGGCCGCTCAGACCACATCTTCACTACTATATTCTTCTTCTCCAAATAATCTCTGTATTGGCCAGCTTTATCTGTCAAATTTCTTAGTACTTCATAACTTCTACTATGTTCGTCTGCATAGTCATTACTGGGACGATCACCATCTCCATGAGCATCTATTAGATCATCTAAAACCATCTTCATCAATATTCTTTCCGAGTGACCATAAGCGCTACATGTATCATTAAATTTCTTGTTTCCATATGAAACAAAATTGTATTCTTTATGTTCTTCTTGTCCTGGTATTGTGTATCATACCCAAAAACACAAAGTGTTGACGGGTTGCCAAGTCCTAAAATTATATGATATCAAAATGTATTCCAAGTCAAAGATAGCACCTTTGATCTGAGATTGTTTATCACCACAAATTACTTAAATATGTTAAAATAACAATGCTCGAAAGATTGTTGGTTATTTTCTATCTGTTCTTGGCCAGCAGATAATAAATTTTTATAATATTCAATTATAATATTTAACTATACTTTATTTAGATTTTTAAATTTCAAAATAAATATTTTGCATCAGTGAAGCTGCTGGCCAAGAACAGATAGAAAATAACCAACACTCTTTCGAGCATTGTTATTTTAACATATTTAAGTAATTTGTCGTGATAAACAATCTCAGATCAAAGGTGCTATCTTTGACTTGGAATACATTTTGATATCATATAATTTTAGGACTTGGCAACCCGTCAACACTTTGTGTTTTTGGGTATGATATCATTTGTTTTTTATATAATTGTTTATTAAAAATTTTATAAATGAGTTTCAAGTTGAAATAAAACAAAATATTTATCAAGGATAAAATATTATAATATATTGAAGATTAATTAAGATTAATTTACCTTAATTTTACCTAGATAGTTTTTAGAATTTTCTGGCAGTTTTTTAAACATTATAATATACATTTTTTGCACCATATGGGCATTTCTTGGCGTTCACTTTCTCATCACCTGCATCTATCCACTTATTTTTGTTTTGAATGAAAGCTATGTATTGCCCTGATGCTGAACTGTTTCCTAAATGGAACACCACATTTTTTAATTTGTACAGAACTCCATTAATTTTGATTTTCGCAATTTGTAGACTGGGTATTATTAGACTTGAAATTTTGTTATCATGTGTTTGCCAAAGTTGTATTTAATAAATTATGAAGTTACTTGTAACTGAGGTGGATGTTTTTGATTCGTACCTGGGGGCCGAGCTTTGCTCGGGGAAGGCCAGTCAGATTGTTTAGATGACTTGGAATAATGTTTCACCACTATCCCCTACTGGTAATTGGATTTTTTTAAACTCATTTGCCACTTTTCTAAATTTTTAGACCCCTCCAGTTGTTATTTATAGCTCAATGTCCCTTTGTTTTATTTTAATACTCTATATATGTAATCTTCACTCAACAGTTTTAATCACTGCTCTCAGGAAAATACATGTTAATAATCATAAACAACGTGAGTATTACTTTGACAGTTCATTGATTGATTATAAACAGCTGTTACAATTCTTCTGTTTTGATTTTAAACTCCATAAGTCCAATGATAATTTTTTTAAATTTCCATTTTTGTTTAGTGAATTTGTCCTATAGGGAAGAAAGCTATTACCGTAGGTGTCATAGTAAGAGTTAAGCCCAAGACCATGATAAATTTTCATTTAGAGGTCCCCAGATGTCAAAAACACCAATCAGTAAAATTTGTATACTAATACACATATATTTGTATATATTATATGTGTGTGTGTGTGTGTGTCCGTAAGCACGATAACTCGTAAAAAAGGTCTGATCTTAATGAAATTTGGCACAAATGTGTAAAGTACTATTTATTTGAATAAGTTCGAAAACCAGACGAATCGCACCATCCGAAGGGGGGGGGTTTGGAGTTTTCACATTTAATTTTCATTTTAATCAAATTTTAATTTTTACTATTGAATCCAGCTTAAAAAACATACAATTTGATTATTTCTTTACGTCAATTGGTTACCGAAATATTGTGTCCAGTGTTTATCTTATGGAGGATAAGCAAAATTTTATATATCGCTTATTAATGAGCATATATTAATGAAACTCGGTATGTGGCTTCATATGGTTGGGATTTACTGATATTTGCATACAAAATCCATTTTTTTGTCCCCATGGCAGCAAACTTGCGTACTCAGCAGCTATGTTATTCTTATGAAGAATAAGAAACATGTGATATCTTGCTTGTTTATGAATATAAATTGGTAAAACTTGGTATGTTGCTTTATCTAGTGGCGATCCATTAGTATTTGCATAAAAAACTGATTTTCTTGGTCCTTGATGCAGCAAACCTGCACACTCAGCCCTAATTTTTGTCTTATGGAGAATAAATACAATGTCATATCTCGCTTATTTATGAATACGCTTTGATGAAAGTTGGTAAGTGGGTTCATGACTTAGTGAAGTACCATTTTAAATTCGCTGAGTATGCAGGTTTGCTGCAACGGGTGTATTTTTACATTATTTGATTTTTCCTAGAGATGAGACCTGTCTAGAACTTACTTTTATCCCAGAAATTAGTTATTTCCAACATTTGAAGGAAATCGTTGCTGCCATTATTGAGATCAGTGTCGCAAGCAAACATGGACGCACGCACGCAAACCTTACTCATATTAGAGTGTAGGATAGTGATCATTTTCACAAGTTGTGCATATAGAGTCAGCAAGAGGGAACCAGGCGATGAATTGGCTGCAGAGTAGTTAATCTAAATTGGCTTTTCTTTTAAGATGATTAGGATGAAAATATGGAATATACATTTACTGTCGTAGCTGGTTGTTCTGTGGTTGCAGTTTGAACATTTGTGGTTAATTTTATTGAGTGCCTGAATTGAAATTCCAGTGGTTGATGATTCGAAATAAGGCAATTTAAAAATTCCGCACAGTCTTGTTGTTTAATTGTATTACATGGTGGTCCCAGTTGATTTATAATATCTATAGAATTTAAAATCTGGTAATTATCATTCGGTAGGATATTAACATTTTTTTAGTGGAGCATTGGTGTCGTAATTGTTTGTTAACGTCACGATTGGTGGGCAGTTGAAAATACATTATAAAACTACATTTGCATAGCATGACACGCATAAACCTTTTTGAAACCGAGATTTCCCAGTTCGTCTATATTGTTAGTAATGTCTTGAATGGCTCCTAATTTAGTATTATGAATTTGCCAGATTTGACCAGGGATTTTTTCTTGAGATTTTATTCCAATTTTTAATTGTTTTAATTCTGGTCGGTACTCACTCCTTAACCTATTACTTTCAGATATAGCTGATGCTTGTGCCTTAACATTTTGAGGGTCAAGTTTAGAATTAATAGACCAGAGAGTGAAGTCACGCGAGATAAAGACTACGTATGTTTGGCCACATGAAAATACTGCATAACCAGCATCAACAATACAACTGTTAAACTGTTATGTATTATCATTGACTATAAATCCTGAAGTAGACTCTCATTGCCATTGTAAAATGTGTCCCTAGTTTTGTGTATGCCAGTATTGAAAGAGGTCGTAGTTTACAATAATCACCAACAGAGTATATTGCTGTCAACTATTACTTATCCTCTCAAGGAGGGGATAATACAACAGTTGGTGTGTCAGGAAGCAAACATAAGTTGATTATCACTTGCTTTCAGGGGTGGAGATATTTTAAAAGTTAACGTAAATAACTAAAAGTACCTGGGGGGCCGACACAAAAATATATAAAGAATAACATGGCAACTTTGCCTGGGGGCGAAGCCCTAAGTGGGAGGGGGAACGACGCAGGGGAATTTTTTCAAGAAATTGGCTTTGTGAAACCCTGAGATCTGAGGTAAAACAGTGGGGCAGAGCCCTAAGGCCGAGGTTATAAAATAAAGTATCCAAAATGTTTAGATCAATTACCTTATCTATAAAACACCCCGTCACAGCAAACCTGCATACTCAGCAAATTTCCAGTAAAAATATATATACTATACCTTATCACTATCACATGAAGCATCCTTACCAAGTTTCTTTGAAGTATAATAATTATATTTCATAATTTGTTCATAGTTTGTTGTAATTTTTTTTGTATAATCAGGTTATGCAGTTTTACTGCAACAGGAACAACTAAAAATGGGAGTTTTATGCAAAAATTAATACCAAGTGTTCTCCAATTATTTAAAAAATAAGATATATACAAAATTATATTTATTCTCACTAACTGCGGTTATAGTACTGTGTTCTGTTTTTAGCACCTCATCCAACATCTCAGTAACTAAATGCCATGGAGCAATGATTGGAAACCCCAAATTTTATGTTTTAAGCTGAATTGAATGGTGCAAAATAAAATTAGATTCAAAAAAATTTCTGTATGTAAAGACCCCAAAAGAAAAGCATTTTTGCGGTAAAAAACCCCCTTCAGATGGTGTGCTGTCTTGGATTCAAACTTGAGGAAATAGATGCTGCTTCACATGTTCGTACAAATAAATTTCATATAGATTGTACCTTTATCACAAAAGTTATGGTAACTACAGATACATATACCGTGTGTGCAAATGGGAACAAGAGGCGTTTTTGACATTTGAGGCCTCAAAATGAAAGGTTATCATGGTCTTGGGATTAGGTCTTGCCATTTCATAGCTTCTCTTCCCTATAGGAGAAATTTGCTTAGACAAACGAATCAACACCAATTAAAAAGCAGCTAGTGGAAATATAACTCAGAACTCTTTATTTGCCAGAAATATTATAGTAAATATATTGGCATGTCAACTTAAAACTAAGAGTTGTTCACCTTAAAGGGTAGCAATGAGAAATCAGTTTTGCTTGTATCAGCTCATATATCCACAGAAAAGCTGATTCATTTATGTACTCCTGTACCGGTACCACTAACTAATCACAAGTGGAACAGTTAAGTTGCAGTATATACTTTGTCCTTGTGCAAAAAAGATAACCTTTCTGTTATGTGAAGTGTTATAGATAAGATTAGATGTCCCAAACTTTTGTACCACTAATAAAAGTGATATCATACCCCCATAAGTGGCAATCACAAATCTCTAAAATATTTGTTGAGAGGGGAAACAACTGAAGTTGTTGCCATTCCTGAAAGTTTGCACCAAACTGGGGCCATGACACATTCAGCTTTGGTAGTAATATGGCCCTGCCTTTAAACACTGCACATTACACATTACATTCAGTAAAATGGAGAAAGCATTAAAGGAAATAAGTCAATGAATGTTAGAACTGAATAATATTGACATAACCCCATCCCAGGGGTGCCCATCCCCCCAAAGGCAGTAACGCGATTCCCCCCCAAAATTACACTTGGTCGTTACTCCCCCCAAACTTTGCAAAGGTCCGCAAGCATACGTTAATGTGTATACTAAAATATGTTACAGCCTTAAGAGAGACCTAAAAAAATTTTAAGTTTCAGGTACCATACTAATAATTCTAATATTATAAAGCTGAAAAATTGTGGGTTTGTTTGTTTGTTTATTGGTTTGTGGCTCAATCACGCTTTAACTACTGAACCGATTGAGCTGAAATTTTGTAGGAAGATAGCTAATATCCTAAAGTAACATGTAGCCCTATTCACTTTTTAAAATTACTTCATGGTTTAGCCCCAATGGCTACTAAACTTCCCATGTCTTAGGCTACGGCCACACGAGCGGGTTTTCACGCGCAAAAGTAGCGTGTTTTCCCGCTGCTTGAAATCACGCCGCGGTCCAGGCCACACGGCGCTTGAAAACACGCAGGCCCGCAGCCAAAAGTAGTATTGCTTGTACTGTAGCACTTGTCAGTTGGTGAAAAGAACACCAATCATGAATCCATTTGTAAGTTTAAATAGACATGCGGTGAATGCGTTATGTGTCATGTTAGTGGTTCGTCGTTGACGTCGTCCTTTACGCAAAAGAAAATACTGGATTCATCCAATTGTAGGCGATAGATTAACGAAGGGGAAATTTGTACTTTTACACAATACGTTGAAGGAATACCCTGATAAGTTTTTTCAGTACTATAGAATGTCCATCTCTTCATTTGACAAACTTTTATCGATAGTTAATGTTGAAATCTCAAAAGAAAACACAGTGATGCGGGATAGTATTAGTGCAGAAGAGAAACTCGCTGTAACTTTAAGGTAAGATTTATTATTACAAATAAATACATCATGTAAAAATAACATTGTAATAGTTGAAAACCTCAAACGTCACATAGCTGTGGTATTACTTGGTTAACTTTAATTACATAACATAGAAGGACAATACAGAGTCTTCATCAATATCAAGGTTATGGTTAGGTGTTGATGCGTTTGAATTGCTAGACATGTAAGAAACGTGGCTTTGGACCGAAGGTGGCATGTAAAGGGGTGCTTGTGAAGTGTGTCGTTTGTTGTAAGTCTGCAAAAGTTGTATGAATTTAATTTGGAAGTCCATTTTGTCGTGTTGAGACATTTGTTTTATGATTGGTAATTGTGACAAAAGGAACATTTCATCTGGATCTTGGGATTGAGTTGTGAGAGTGCTGGTGGTAGGTCCTACATTACTGTTTAGAATTTTAACAATATTGTCCTCAAACGCATCTGTTTTCCTTTTTTTCGGCATGAGGGAACATCCCGAAATCCCAGTGGCAGGAGTTGTGAGACTATTTGGCTCTCGGACATCTTCCAGCATGCCTACAGGAGGAGCTTGGGGTTCACTTGTCATGTTCCCAGAAGTCCTATAAAATAAACAGTCACAAATTGAAATATTCCTAGATAGTAAATCAATAAGTTGTTTACAATATATGTTTAGTTATTGATAAGAGTATAAAAATAAATCTGTCACAGGAATCCTGCGTCCTTAGTATAAAATACCCCATCGCAGCAAACCTGCATACCCAGCGAATTTCTAATTACAAATTATTTAACAAAAGTTTCACATAATTTACTGAAACAGTGTAATTCAATTTATCATATATAAAATATTTCAAAAATTTCCCACCAATATAATGGTTAAATAAATGTAAAATACTCTTTAAATTCAAATGTATTCCTACATGAAGAGGTCATTACTCAACTAGAAATAGATTTATACAAGAAGCCTTTTACCAAGTTTCATTAAAATATACTTTTGAATAAGCAAATTGTTAAGCTTTATTGATTTTACATAAGATAACAAAAATATTAATTCACAAATGTTACAGGGAAAATAACAAAAAAAATTATTTTCACCATAGGAAAACCCCATAAACTCTCCTTACCATAATCCGATCATGCTAGTTTGCAATATTATGAAAATTCATGCAGTCCTTCATGTCCATACCAAATTTCAGCAACATCGGTGAAAAAATAAGTAAGATATTCAATTTTTTTTATTCCCCATAAGGATAACACGGGGATTTTCATATATTTATTTTATTTTATTGGCAACCAGTTTATGTAACATTGTTGATTCTAATGCGAAATTGTTTGTTTTTTAAGCTCTTCAGAATGGTCAAAACTAAAATCGGGTAGTTAAAAATTTGGGGTAAAAAAATTGCAAATAAACGTTATTTTTAATAAGCCCTTATTCCCATGAACCGATCTTTCTGGTTCGCAAACTAATGAAAAAAATGCGGGCCTATACCTTATTACCAAATTTCATTGAAATCGGAAAATGTTTTCAAAAGTTAGCGTGTTATGGGACATATATATATATATATTTATTTATAACAGTCTTGGGCCTAGGTCTTTCCATGTCACCTATAGTAATAGCTTGTTCCCTACGGGGGAAATTCACTAAAATCACATGCTACATTGAGTATCGCACTTACTCTCTTTGTTCACACACTGTCTGGAGAAAGCTCATTTGCTTGTGATATATGTATAGTTTTTTCTTGTTACTTGGATCTCCACTTTTGCCAGCCTCATTTCTAAGATATTTCATGTAGCTGTCTTTCATACTCTTCCAACGTTTTTGCACTTCTTTTCCTGAAATAGGAATAGAGTATTGTATAAAAAGAAGAAATATTTACTTCTATTTTACAAATAATTGACATTATGACCAACGTAGTTATATCTAAATTTTATGTTTCCTTTTTTTATACAATTCTATATTTTCAGGTACCTAGGAACTGGGAACTCCTTTCGCTCTTTACATTTTGAATTCCTTCTTGGGCGCTCTACGATTTCCTCAATTGTTCGGGAAACATGTTCAGCCATTTGGGAGACAATGAAAGATGAATACATGAAAACCCCTACAACAGATGAGTGGAAAGGAATCAGTGATCTATTTAAGAGAATAGCAAACTTTCCACATTGTGTCGGTGCAATTGACGGCAAACATATTAAAGTTGTGAAGCCATGGGGGACTGGCAGTGAATTTTTTAACTACAAAAAGTTTTTTTCTATTGTCCTAATGGCAGTGGTAGATAGTAATTACTGCTTTAGATACATTGATGTAGGAGCATTTGGACACGAAGGGGATTCAAATATACTGAAAGCAACTGGCTTAGGGAAACAAATTTATAACAAAACTCTGGCACTTCCTCCTCCAACTTATATACAAAATGACACAAGCAAAACACCTATGCCGTATGTTTTTGTCGCTGATGAAGCATTTGCAATGAGTGAAAACGTCATGCGACCTTACCCTGCCAAGAATATGAGTTGGAGAGAACGAATATTCAACTACAGGCTGTCAAGGGCTAGGCGTTATGTTGAATGTGGTTTCGGAATTTTGTCAAACAAATGGCGTATATTTCATCGTCCTCTTGATGTAAGTATTGATATGTGTGATATTATCGTACAGTCCTGTTGCGTGCTACATAACTTCGTTAGACAACAAGATGGTTACAATTTTGAAGACACACTGACCTGCCCATTGGAGAGCATTCCATCCATCGGAACACGAGGAAACAACGTCGGAATACAAACAAGAGACCACTACCGGTATTACTTCTGTTCCCGAGAAGGTTCTGTGCCTTGGCAAAATCGTTATTGTCACATTTAAGGCAAAGCATTACAGACAGCATGACATTAAAAAGCAAAACAAGAAAGAGCAAAGGAACAAAGCATAAATTGTTTAACTGAACTTCAGTTTGGAAGAAAGCATAAATTGTTAACTGAATTTCAGTTTGAAGGTGTTAAAGAATTATTTTTCATAAAGCCTTAGTTATAAACATTTTATATTTAAACTGATAATTAATTATTTGAAGATATTACTTCATTTCCACAGAAGATTCTGCCCCTCGTTAATATTGTTACTGTGACATGTGAGGCAATAACATGGACGTTATACGTTATACTAATGACAAATTACAACGACCAGACACAAAATCAGAATCAACCAAGCATAAACTGTTAAGCTGTAATATATTTCTAGGGTATTGTTAACAAATAATTCGTAATACGGCCTTAATTAATTTATATATCTTACTGCAAGTTCCAACAAATAATTATTTTTTATTGTACGTTATTGTCATTACTTATCTAGATTTAGAATTAATTTTGTTTATTTGGGACACAATAAAATACATATAAAATAAAATAATATATTACTTACCAATGCTGCTTTTCTTTGTTTCATCCATCTCTTCCCACTCATCTCCAACCACGTTCCCGGTGATTACTAACCAAGCTTCTCTCTTCATATCCCTATTTTTATACTCGCTTGTTCTTGTGTCATACAAACATGGGTATTGTTCCACCTCCAAAATGATTCGCTCACTATCAAGATCCATTTTCACCAAAAACTAAGTAATTTATCTAATCAACTATGAATAAGTTAATAACAACTGACAACGCCCGAACTAAACGAAACTCAATACTGTGTGACACAGACACAGAGTGAACAACACCAAGACGCAGACTGTTTTCCCGCTCGTGTGGCCAGGTTTGAGCGTGAAAACCAGCGGCAAGAATAGACCTGTGCCTATTTTTCTGCGTGAGCGTTTTCGAACGCGCCCGCTGAACCCCCAGCAGCGGGAAAACACGCTGCGTGTGGCATGCCGCATTAATTTCAATGCTGACCATATTTCTTGCGTTTATTCAAGCCGCGTTTCTGCGTGAAAACCCGCTCGTGTGGCCGTAGCCTTATGGGCACTGACATTTACTGGATCAGATGGTAACTAAAACAGGTGTTCTGCATTTTATATGTTAAGTTTATTTGTTTGTTTATATTTTGGTTTACACTTTTAACCACGAAGGTACCTGTATCAAAATAGAAACTTAAATAAAGTTATTCCCAAAGTTCAATAAAGTCTGATTTATTAAAGTGGTTAGAAGTCAAGGAACGCAAATGGAAAGCTTTTCGGCAGGCAGCACACAGAGCAGAAGAAACGCCAGAAGAACAGCAACTTCGATGTGAAGAGCAAGCTCAGCGGCAGGCCAATTAGAGAGTAACTCTGACATGGCATTATGGCAGAGCAGTGATCTACAGAAACTGTTGAAGAAGCTGAAGCTCGCACACGAGCTACTGCTGTAAGCGGCAGCAAACGTTCACCAAAAATGCGTAGGGCATCTTTGAATTTGCTGCCTTGACACGACTCTTAGTCAGCTAACATATATCTTACTAGCGCTATGTAGTGGGCGTGGGCGAAGCCATGATGGGTAACTATAGTTATACAATAGTCAAATTAAATTAGGTTTAGGATTGACTCTAGTGACACCTGTTGGGGCTAACCCATAAAGCAGTACCACATTGCCCGGCCAATGACGGGGCAGCTTTGACCGAACATAACGATAGCAACCAAACGCATGTGGCCTAAAGTGCCAGTTTGCTTTATGTTTACTGGTCCCATATTTGAGGCGTCTGCTAGTAGAAAATAAAAAATGTTTGTTTTTATTTACTGGTGGAAATTATAGTGAATTTGAAATTTTTTATAGTGATCCTTCCAATGTGTTTTTTTTTTAATATGTAAGGTATTTAATGTGAATTTCCTGTTGTTTTGGCAAACTGAGTAAAGTGATTCCTATGATATTTTTTCACCGTATGTAATGTTGTCTCCTGTTGCATGTAGATTTAACAACATTGCTCCACAAAAGCTTCCGATAGCTATCACTTGGGCGCTACAATGAATCCTGGCGCTACTTTAAATAAAACTAGTGGCTTACAGGGGCTATAGCCCCTAACATATGGTTTTTGTATAAGTGGATAATCACAGCTGATCATTAGTTCATTTTGCTTATCCTATACTCTAATATGAGTAAGGTTTGCTTGCTTGCTTGCGACACGGATCTCAAAAACGGCTCCAACGATTTCCTTCAAATGTTCGAAATAACTAATTTCTGGGATAAAAATTAGTTCTAGACAGGCCTCATCCCTAGGAAAAATCAAATAATGTAAAAAAACTAAAATGAAAAGTTAAAAAAATTAACATTGGGCTTATGGAGTTTCAAATCAAAACAAAAGAATTGTAACAGCTGTTCATAATCAACCAGGGAACTGTTAAAGTAATACTCATGTTGTTTATGATTATTAACATGTGGTTTCCTGAGAGCAGAGATTAAAAGATTTGAGTTAAGATTACATATATAGAGTAGTAAAATAAATCAAAGGGACATTGAGCTATAAATAACAACTGGAGGGACCTTAAAAATGTAGAAAAGAGGCAAATGAATAATGCAAATCTGATTATCAGTAGAGGGGGGAGTGGTGAAATATTACTCCAAGTCATCTAAACAAACTGACTGGCCTTCCCCCGAGCAAAGCTCGGCCCCCAGGTACTTAATAAAAGCACTGTAGTGATATTTCCATGAGAAAATCATTGGATCTTTGAAGTCCAGTGGGACGTGTAGCCCACATAATTTTTGACATTTCTGATAATTTTTTCCACCGTCCTTGGCCCTCAAGCTTTAAAATGATATCGTCATAACCTAATTTAACTTCTTCCTAGTTCGAGATATTTCGTGGGGATCGATTCGCTTACGGAATTAAATATATAGATTATAGGAGTAGACTCTGTCATTCCGTAAGGGTATCGGAAAAAATGTTTCAAATCACCAACACTTCATAGAACTCCATTGCTGTTTCAACTTAACAATGTATTTCACACAAATTTTCAAAAGACCTTGGAGAACAGTGAGGTCTGAAATTAGTATGTCAGTCAGACCAAGCAAAATAAGGGTATTTATTCGCCCCCTTGGGCTCAAGCAGGGGTGGGGGGACATGCCCCCAAAAAGATGCAACATTTAGAGAAGACAATAAGGTCTGTCAGTCCAGGTGATATTGAAATAGTTATTTGACATTTTTAGACCCCCCATTGTTATAGTAGCCTAATTTTGTTGTTCAAAATTATATAAATACGGATCTTGAAGAATAAGATGGTTTGAATTGGTTTTAAAATCCTTAACATTTAAAGCACTGAAAAACATCCTTCAAGCAACACACAGTAAGTATAACTGCTCCACCCCTCGGATGGGCCACACCACCCAGATCCGACCTTTTTGTAATTCTTTCAAAACAATGTTAAAATACAAACATTTGGAGGAAAATTACGTCCAGAATCCGTCAAGTCAGCCAGTCAGGTCAGATAAATCAGTTAGACCAAGAACTACTGATTTAGTTATTTGTACTTTGGTCTCACTGTGGCGCTGTGTCCCCCAGGCTCCCCGTTTTTATTGTAAGCTGTTTTGAACGCTTAAACATTGAAAAGGATAAAATCAAATTCTTTAAGCCGATTAATTCAAAGATAGTCAGTCACTTGTCCCCAGACCCTCTTTCTTATAATTATAAATATTATGATGTTTTAACATTTTTTTGGGAGAGCAAAACAATACAGAATATTATGGCGAACAACGAGGTCCACATCATCCAATCAGTCAGGATATTTTTTTATATTACACCATAGTTATTTGAACTTTGGTCCACTGAAGGGCTATGCCACTGCCTATGTTATTATAACTTGGAAATATTGTTTAAATAATAAACAAAAAAGGCTTGATAAATTTTTAGATTTATGAGCGAATCTAGTTGCTCGAATCAAGCAAAATTCTTATTTGGTGATTATCAAACTCATATTCGGTTCTATTAGTTTATATGTGTGATGCCATTCTAGATATTACCTTGAAACAGCTGTTCTTGCTTCTGCACTGAGTTGTTTTCAGTATTAACAGCTGCTGTTAAATGTTCATAATCCTATACTCTAATATGAGTAATATTTGATTGCTTGCTTGTAGCTCTGATCTCAAAAACGACACCAACGATTTCCTTCAAATGTTGGAAATAATTCATTTCTGGGATAAAAATAAGTTCCAGCCAGGTCTCATCCCCAGGAAACATCAAATAATGTAAAAAAAACTAAAGTGAAAGGTTAACAAAATTAACATTGGGCTTATGGAGTTTAAAATCAAAATAAAAGGATTGTAACAGCTGTTTATGATCAATAAATGAACTGTCAAAGTAATATACTCATGTTGGTTATGATTATTATCATATGTGGTTTCTGAGATCAGAGATTAAAAGATTTGAGTCATATCTAAAGTGGTAAAATAAATCAAAGAGTCATTGAGCTATAAATAACAACTGGAGTGACCTTAAAAATGTAGAAAAGAGGAAAATGAGCAAAAAAAATCCAGTTAACAGTAAGGGGAAGTGGTGAAATATTACTCCAAATCATCTAAACAAACTGAGTGATCTTCTCCGAGCAAAGCTCGGCCCCCAGGTACTAACATATAATATAATGAGTACTTTCTATTATCGCGTAAAGGGATGCACTCATGTAATTACCGTTACAAACAAAATGTTCTATTCACTATGTACCGCGAGACCTTTGTAACAACCCATTAACATCCAATAATTCCATTGTTATTGACAATATGTTTCAAATACACATAAATAATGTACTTAGAGGACAATGAGGTCTAAAAGCGGATCGGTCAGTCATATCAAGCGGATATAGAGAATACTCGTCCCCTCAGTCAAATACGGGCTGGGTTTCCCCATACAAAGACATACGCCATCCATGGGACAATCAGCCATTCAGACAAAGAACTACCGAAGTAGTTATTGGTGTTACATCCAAGAACTGCAACTATTAACAGCTGATATTAATAGCGAATTTCCTATGGAAAGTGAACTATTAGCATGACCTGAACGGTGAAACTTAAGCTCGAGACCACCATAGAAGTTCCTAACGTGACCCCCTGAACACGTTTTGGGGGGTTGTTCAAAATTATATATATATATAAGCATATAATAAGATAATCTACATTATATCATATAATCAGTTGAACAAGTTCGTTGGGCAAAACAATCGGAAAACTCTAAACCCCTTTTTTGGGGATTAATCTTTCAAATTTCGAGTTTTTGGGCCCAAAAAGGGTCAGAAAGTCCCAGGAGTATACAATGTGTAAAGTATACAATGTGGAAAATAAAGATCAAAAACGGGCATTTTTCCTATCTTGGGTAGGGTCAGACATTTTTTCCCTATTACATAAACTTTTTGGTTGCAGTGATGTAGTTGGTCAACCTTATAAGGACATTATTGATCAATTCAATCTGTATTTTTCATCAAAAGTTTTTCATCAAAAATACATGTTTTAGCATCTCGATACAAATTTATAAAAACTGTCATGAAACCAGGACAATCATATTCAGAATGGGTAATGGAACTCCATGAAGTCGCTCGCTCTTGTAATTTAAATTTCACAAACTCAGGTTGCAATCGATCATTAGTAGATGATTATATCAGAGATGTTATAGTTCTTCACACATCACATGATTTTGTATGCACGCAAGCTCTACAGATGACCAATCCTTCACTCAATGATGTTCTCAAAATCACCTTTACATTTGAAACTCCTCAGGCTGCGTGTGGTGATATTTGGAATGCCAGCTGACTGATTGTAATATAATATGTTTACTTGAAATTATTGTTTATCCATTATTTTGTGTTATGTATTTTTACTTAGGAAAGTTTTGCTAAATAAAACCTAGTTTATTCTATAAAGGTTTATTACAATTTATTTAGCAAATTATCATAAATAGTATGAAAACACTCTACAAACAATAAATACTATTTTTATTCAGACAGTAAACAGCACTCAAACAGACATATGGATAAACTCTTGAGACCTGAAAGATTTGACTGTGAACCTAATACTCAGAAAACATCTTACGTATTTAAACACTGGTTGAAGACATTTGAAAACTTTTTATCTCCTGTTGAAAATGTAAATTATGAAGAAAAGTTGAAACTTCTCATAAATTATATTAGTCACAATATAAATGAATTTATATCAGAAGCTAAGTCTTATGAAGAAGCGGTCAAACTGCTACAGGCAATCTATGTAAAATCTCAAAATGAAGTCTATGCCAGGCATGTACTAGCAACTTGCAAACAACAACCTGGAGAATCCATTGACCAGTTCTTGCAAAAACTAAAACACTTAAGCAAAGATTGTAATTTTCAAAATGATACTGCTGAGGAAAGTAGAAACAACTTTATTCGTGATTCATTCATTACTGGATTATTATCTACACAAATACGACAAAGATTGCTTGAAAACAATACTCTGAGATTAGAAGATGTCATAAATCAGGCTAGAGCTCTGGAATCAGCCCAGAAACATTCAGAAATCTACTTACAGACACATCAAAATCAATTCATAAGCAGTGCCGTGCAAAAAGAGATGAAACAAGAAGGACCTTCTCAAGAGTTTACCTTAGCCGCATTCAGGGAGAGTTCAGGGACAATAAACGTTACTTCTGCGGAAAAGTCAAACATCCAAGAAGTGTCTGCCCAACCAGGGATGCTGACTGTCGTAGCTGTGGAATAAAAGGTAATTTTTTTCATTGTTTGTCGCTGTAAAAAAGTAGGTAAATCTACTAATCTTTCAGCGATGGAGAAAGCTTCAGAACCAGGACGACTGGCAGCGGCACCACAATGCTTATCTAAGTCTGTGGTCAAAGTTAAAATTAACAGTATTCCCGCTGATGCTCTCATAGACATACTGGCAGCTCTGAGACATTTATCAATGAAACTTTTGTTGACAAGGTGGGATTTTCAGTAGTTCCTAGTGGTGGCCGAATTTCTATGGCTTCTGTAGACTTACGATACCGTATTCGTGGGCATTGCTTCGTTGACATTGAGCTTTCAGGGCATAATCATCTGAAAACTAAAGTTTCTGTTTTACCAAATCTCTGTGCAGATATGATCATAGGACATGATATACTCTCTAAATATTCTGTATATCCTTTGGTGGTACTAAGTCTCCTCTAACTTTGGGTCCATGCAGTTAGCCTACAGCTACAGTTGACCCTCCTGAATTATTTGCTAATCTTTCTCCAGATTGTAATCCAATAAAGAGAAAATCTCAAAAGTTTTCTCTCGATGAAACAAAATTTATTGAAAGTGAAGTAAGTAAACTCTTATTTGAAGAAATTATTGAAGAGAGCAATTCCCCATGGAGGGCTCAAGTCCTAGTTAACTTAGCAAAAGTGAGAATCACAAAAGACGTTTAGTGATTGATTATTCCCAGACCATAAACCGGTTCACTATCCATTGCTTATCCATTGCCAAATATTGACAATCTCGTTACAAAGGTTTCTCAGTATCATGTATTCAACACAATTGAC
Organism: Allygus modestus; assembly: GCA_963675035.1. Taxonomy (NCBI): domain Eukaryota; kingdom Metazoa; phylum Arthropoda; class Insecta; order Hemiptera; family Cicadellidae; genus Allygus; species Allygus modestus. The sequence goes on along the minus strand of OY776112.1, from coordinate 133,276,336 downwards.
CTGAGAAGTGCTTACCATCAAATCCCTATTCGTGAATATGAAAAGAAGTTTACAGCTTTTGAAGCAGGGGAAAAATTATTCCATTTTAACAGAAAACCGTTTGGAGTTACCAATGGAGTAGCATGTTTTCAACGTGTGATTGATAGTATAATCAGCAAAGAAAATCTCAAAGGTATTTTTGCATATCTTGATGACCTAACAGTTTGAGGTCAAAATCAAGAAGAGCATGATGAAAATCTTAAGCAGTTCATTGTAGCAGCTAACAAGTATGGGCTGACTCAGAATCAAGAATACCCCCGTCGCAGCAAACCTGCATACTCAGCGAATTTCCAATGGAGATATAATGTCTTAATACTACAAAAAGCCACTTACCAAGTTTCATAAAAATATATTCACAAATAAGCGATATATACAATTTTAATTATTCTCCATAAGAATAACATAGGGGCTGAGTACGCAGGTTTGATGCAACAAGGGACACAAAAAATGGGTATTTATGCTAATATCTATATAACTCAACTAAGTGAAGTCGTATACCAGTTTTTATTCATTTATGTTCATAATTAAGGGAGACAGAGCATTTAATTATTCTCCATAAGAATAACATGGGGGCTGAGTTCGCAGGTTTGCTGCTACGGGAGCCTTTGGCCTAAATTTGTTTTTTGAGCAAATATCAATAGACTACAACGAGATGAAGCTATATACCAAGTTTCGTCAGTATACGTTCATAAATAAGCGAGATGTAAAATTTTTCTTTTCCTCCATAAGAATAGCATTAGACAACGTACTCTGTTTAGCACTTTCAATATCTCGGTAACCAATTGACGTAGAGAAATGATCAAAATACCAAATTGTGTGGTTTTTTAAGCTGAATCCAATGGTAAAAATTAAAATTTGACTATTTCAAAAATTATATGTAAAAAATTCAAAAAAAACCATTTTTGGGGTACAAAACCCCCCCAAAACACCCTTCGGATGGAGCGATCTGGCTGGATTTCGAACTTAAAGTTGCTCCAGTCGTAATGTTGCTTTACACGTTCATACCAAATTTCATCAAAATCGGATAATTTTTACGAGAGTTATCGTGCTCACGGGCACACATATATATATATATATATATATATACAGTTTCGAACGAATGGTGTTTTTGGGGTCTAGGGACCTCAAAACGAAAAGTCATCATGGTCCCGGGCCTAGGTCTTACCATGCCGACTACGGTAATAGCTTCTTCCCTATAGGGGAAATTCGCTAAAAATGCTCCTACTCAAAAAGGTCTATAAGATTGCTGGGATATCTCAATAGGAGTAATACTATTAAACCAGATCCTGAGAGACTTGAACCACTGCTGAACCTGCCAGTTCCTAACAATTCTGACTTGCTAAGGTTAGCGGTTGGGATGTTGGCTCAATATTCAAGATGGGTACCTCGTTTTTCTGAGAAAGTACATAGGCTAGTTAAATGCAAAACATTCCCAGTTCCTCCAAACCTTGCTTCTGACTACGAAAAACTTAAACTCAGTCTAGCTCAGTGACTAGCTCAGTCTGCTGTTAGTAGTATTAAGGATTCTGTCCCTTTTGTAATTGAATGTGATGCATCGGGAAATGCTCTTGCAGCAACACTGAGTCAAATGGGTCGTCCTGGTGGTTTTTTTCACGATCCTTATCAGACAGCGAAAAGAAACACTCAATAAAAGAAAAAGAACCTGCAGCTATTGTCGAGGCCGTTAGAACATGGAGGCACTTCTTAACTATGGACATAATTTCAAGATAGTGGCAGATCAAAGATCAGTATCGTTCATTTTTGATCAAAAACACAGCAGCAAAATTAAGAATGGAGAAACTTCAACTGTGGAGACTCGAACTGTCTTGTTTTAGTTTTGACACTGTTTACAGACCTGGTTGTCAAAGTACAGTAGCTGACGCTTTTACTCGACTCTGTAGCTCAATGATGAATCAAAAAGTTTATTTGATTTACACAAGTCGTTATGTCATCCAGATATAACTCGAATGGCACATTGGGTCCGAACGCATAATCTTCCTTATTCGGTTGAGGATGTTAAGAAAATGTCTGCAGCCTGCCCGGTGTGTGCTGAAATAAAACCAAATTTCTTGAAAAACTCAAGTGGACATCTTATATCAAAGCCTTGACACCGTTTGAAAGGCTAAACATGGATTTTAAAGGCCCGATTCCTTCAGCAACAAAACAATCACATTTTAACCATTGTAGATGAATTTTCTCGTTACCCATTTGCACTCCCCTGCCCTGAAATGTCTTCTAAAACCATAATCAAGCATCTTTACAAACTTTTCAGCGTTTTCAGAACACTATCATACATACACACAGATCAGGGGACCAGTTTCACACCAGAATAACTCAAATCATTCTTAAATAATTTAGGAATAGCAAATAGTCTATCAAGTCCGTACAATCCACGTGGAAATGGGCAAGTAGAGAGGTTCAATGGAATATATTATATGGAATACCATACAACTGGCACTCAAATCACGACAGATGAAGATCACTCAATGGGAAAATGTACTGGTTGAAGCCCTTCACTGCATTAGATCCCTTCTATGCACAGCGACCAATTGTACTCCCCATGAAAGGATGTTCAGACATCAAAGAAGATCGAGTAACGGAGATGCGACCCCAACTTGGCTGACTATGCAAGGAATGGTGTTTATGAAAAAACAAGTAAGGAACAGTAAATACCTCCTCCTATGGTTGAGGAGGTTGAAGTGCTTGAAGTAAATCCAAGGTATTTGCTAATCCGTAATAATGAAGGAAAAGAGTCAATTGTGAATTTAAGGCACTTAGCACCAAGAGGAGATGTGAGCCTTCAACAGATTGAAATACCAAATCATAATGATGAAATTGAAGACCAGGTCGCCAACCACACAATTCTAGAGGGATTCCAACAGCTAGAACCTGATACCACAACATTACCGTTATCCTCACATCATCCTCATCATCTTAGTCCAGATTCGTGTCAATCACCATCCCAAGTCCTTCATCAAATACAAGTCTTCCTGAGGATGGCCAACCTCAGAGGACGGCTAGGGAACAACCACACAGACTAATCAGAGACAAGAGACTACCCATTAAGTACACAGACTATAAAATTTACTAGAGGGGAAGAATGTGGTGATATTTGGAATGCCAGCTGACTTATTGTAATGCAATATGTTTACTTGAAATTGTTTATCTATTATTTCGTGTTATGTATGTTTTACTTTGGAAAGTTTTGCTAAATAAAACCTAGTTTATTCTGTAAAGGTTTATTACACTGTGAAATTACCGATAGCGATTGCATCTCAGATTCCAACATTTTGAAAATCTACTCACCTCATAAAAGAGGTTCCCGGTCACCATCAAAGTCTTCACATAATTTTTCATCGAACCACAATTCTGGTAAGCCTAATAAGAACGTTTTGTCAGGTCAGTTTAGGGACGGATATAATCTTGCTGAGCAACAAGTGCCCAATTTTCGTAAGTAAGGAAAATTGCATCTCTACTCATCATCTCCCTCTTGCTTCTCTACTCATCAGAGAAAAAACTTGTTTTTACAGGAAAACTTGTAATAAGTGTGAAAAAGTAGGACACATCTCTAAAGTATATTTTTCTCAATCAAACCAGGTAGTAAGCTTAATTGAAGAAGTTCATTCCCTTTCACAACCTATTACGGAATCTGACTCTCGATACTATATATATGTGCTAATTAATGGTAAGCAGATAAAAATGACACTTGACTCAAGGTGCCACACGTTCAATGATTGGTCTTTAAACATATGCACAGTTAGGAAAACCACCTTTACACCCTCCTACTTCTTTTCTAAAAGCTTATGGGGCATTAATGTTCCTCTGAAAGGTTGGTTTATGGCTATAATGTTATTCTCAAATCCGATTCCAGATAGTTGAGATTACTCGTGACTAATTCTTCTAATGGTACCAATATTTTTAAAACACCATGGTTTCATGCTTTTAGTATAACAATATCAACTCCCTATCAGATCTTGTCAACATGTTATCAGCAAAATCTGGAAGTGATCTGGAAATAAATAGTAAAATTGCTGAGATTTAAAAGAAACATGCGTTTATTTTTGAGACTGGCTTAGATACGTGCACAACCTTTAAGGCTTCTTTTCATCTTAAAGAAGGAGCGAGGCCAGGATTCTTCAAGCCGAGGCCAATTCCTTTCTCTCAACACGAAGCTGTGAAGACGGAAATTGTTAGACTTTTGGGTTTAGGAATAATCAAACCGATTAAATTTAGTCACTAGGGTGCACCTGTAGTTATAGTTTCGAAACTTGATAAAGTTTGCTTGTGTGGCGATTTAAAGTTACAATTAATCCTCAGATTGATGTGGAACGCTATCCTATACCATGTTTTGAAGAACTCCTTTGTAAATTAAAAGATGGGAAAATATTTTCAAAAGTGGATCTTTCTGATGCATATCTACAGCTAGAGCTTGACGATGAAGCTAAAAAGTTAGCTGTTATTAATACCACCATTTGAACTTTTTCAATACCAACGGTTGCCTTTCGGTTCTCTAGCGCTCCAGCCATATTTCAGTCTTTCCTTGAGCAGACTATTTCTGGAATTCCAGGCTGTGTCAATTACCTGGACGATGTAATTGTTACTGGAAGTAATACTTCAGAACACTTACAGAATCTAGATCAGTTATTTAATCGGTTGCAAGAAAATGGGTTCCGATGTAATCTGAAGAAAAAAGGACACCTTATTTAAGTGGGGAGATTAGGAGGAGACTGCATTTGAAAAATTAAAGGAATCCCTAGTAAATGCAACAAGGCTTGTTCCATATAATAGTGATTTTCCAGCAGTATTGGCTAAGGATGCATCTTCTTATGGCGAGGGAGCTGTTCTGTCATTCAGATACCCAGATGGTTCAGATCGCTCCATAGCATTTTCATCTAAGACCCTAAACGACCCTAATTTCACCACGTTTAGGTAGTAATTAATTAGACTCCCCAGAAGATTTTCAATAGATTCTCACAAGATTTTCCATAGATTGTCAGAAGATTCTCCATAGTTTTTCAATAGCTTGCAATAAATTTCTACATTCAGTTAGCTTAAAGAGTAGTTACCATGCTGATCAGTTACTTTAGCAACCTCAGATACTGATTCCAATATAATACCAGGTGTTTTGGAAGGATAGATTATTAGTTCATTACAGTTATTTAGATTAAATCAAAGCTGGCTAGGTAGGCTTTCTGGTCTCTGGTAAAAGGTCTCCGAGCCTCTGATCCCCCACACATGTTTCCAGTTCAATTATATAGTTTGGTACCGGTATCACAACACAGGTTGGGAAGAGGCAGCAGCCTTTCCATTTAGACATTTCAGTCCCCATTGTTTCCCTATTAGTAGCAGAGCCAGCACGCCCAAGGGCAATTCCCTGTGCTAAACACAGTTCCCATAATAACTACCACCCCCATAGCCGCATGCTCTCATGCATGCCCCCCAAAGGGACCCCTCTTTTCGCTACAAGGGGCAATTCTGAAATATGAATTAATGTCTTCCTTCTGTTTAAGCGCTAGAATAGCATAAAATCTGTATTCGAGTAGTATACTTTTTTTGGAGGGATTCCCCTCCCCCCACTTTACGGAGGTATATTTCATGTACCCCAGACCTTCCTCGAAGGCTAGACCCCCCTACCATCAGTAAAATAAAATCCTGGCTTCGTCACTGTTCAGAATATTGTTAACTGACTTACTTTTAATGTTTAAGCTCTAGTCTCAAAACCTTTCATGTTTCTACCTGCTTCCCCCATAAGGCAAATATTATTAACTTTAAAAGCCCGTCCTTCCAAAATGGATAATCTGATATCGTTGATTTAAGGCTCATTTTGAAGAGCAAAAAATACCTAATGATTTCAGTGAACAAAATTTCTATATCACAAGTAATCATTCAACAAAATTCTAAAATCTTAAATATTTACGTTTTATGGATGGCCTATATGTAATTTTGTTGCTCTTTAAAATGAACAGTGCATCATTGATTTAGGATGAGGAGGGATGGGCTTTGAAAGTTAACATCGGTCTAATGGGAGAACAAGCAGGTAGAAGCAGAGGACTGGAGTACTCAAGATTTTTTTAACAGAATGTAAATTTGTTTGAATAAGTTTGTTTTATTTGTTTCAGTGAACAAGGTGTAAGGAAACAGCAGACACATGGTGCGGACTTCAGTAGGAAATAAAATGTTGTATAGCTTTCCTTTATAGTTACCTATAACATATTTTAAATAAATAAAAATTTTCAACATATCAGTTTATGTTTAGTTTACCATGTTCTTTTATTGATAAAGTTCCCTTACTTTTATTTGTATATTTTTCATTTACCGGAAAAGGCAATTTAATTATTAAGATTAAATCATATAAAGTTAAGTAGGTGTGTGAATGCTTTAAAATATATTTTACTGACGTATTCTAGTTACAGAAAACACCACATAAATATTTTCAAATATGTTTGTAAATATAACAATCATATATGCTTACAAACAAATTATGGAGTGTTTAAAAATGTATAGTAGGCAAAATTTCAGGATTTTTGGGTGACAGGTAAATTTTGTTCATAATCTATGATTCACAGTAAATTTGTTTAATATGATAGTATGATAAACTATACTAACTGAATCTCAAATATATAATTTTGTTTGTATGTCGAATAACCATCAAAATTTAAACAGTCAGTTCCAATATGCTAAGACAATTGTATGAGGGTGTTGGTAAAAATCAGTGTAAATGAATTTTAACTAAATCTTGCATCATTATTATTGGTTGGCAGCATCATTAATAATTTTGTAGTTACAAAGGAAACTTGCAAACCATCATACAAACATGTAAGTTCAATGAAAACATCCACTGCAAAATTGCTGGAAGTGTGAACAATGTAGACTTGCATATTTGCAGAAAATATTTTGCAAACATGTTAGCAATGAATATTAGCTGCAAATGTGCCACAAACCTATATTGCAAATTTTCAGAAAACTATCATGAACACATTCGCAAACAATTTTTGAATAGTTGCTGCAAATATCCAGTGAAAGTTTTCTGCAAACATTCAGTGAAAACGTTTCACAAACATTCCTTGCATATTTGCTACAAATATTCAATGAAAATTTTCCGCAAACATTCAGTGAAAACTTTCTACAAATATGACAAGTGTAGACTTCCATACTTGCGGAAAGTTCTTCGTAAACAAACATGTTTGCAATGCATATTTTCTGCAAACATTTTGGTTTGCGGTTGAAAATGTTTTGCAAATGTTCTGCAAATTTTCCTTGCTATCTGGGTAACAGCATAATTGAATATTAATTTTAATTTTAAATCCTCAACGAATTGTCTCTACCTGCCAGTTTTCAAAAATTCAATTAAGATGTGAAGGTATTAAAGCACTGGAGAACTGAAATTTATTTCAGAGAATTTATGTATGATTATTGTCGAGTGTAGATGGCGATAAGCATAAATTAGGGTAAGGTACAAAATGCGCAACTCTGCTAATGCTAGCTTCTACTACTGAATTTGCCTTTTAAAATGGTTTTATGAAATTTCAAAATTATTAATGTTTTAAAGATTGGAAATCCTTCTTAGTTTATAAGAATAATTCCTGTATTTTGTGAATAGTGTATTTTAAAGTTGTTGTAAAATTTAATTAAAATCCAAAATGCCTGTGAAAGTAGACTAGTTGTTAAAGGACGAGTTAATTTGCGAGTTGAAGTTAAGAAATGTTGAGTTGAGTGATAGTAGTACAGTTTCTGATCTTAGAAAAATCTTGAGACAGGTTTTAATGCAAAAGGTTCCGGTAAATAGTGAAAATAAAAAAAAGTACCTTGGTGCCACAAGACAAAATTGAATGGTTAAGTAGAAAGATTAGTTTAATGGAGGACAAAGCGCTTGAACTTAACAATGGTAGTAAATCAATCGAAATTGCCAGACAAGATACTAGAATAAATCATTGTAAACATAGAATCGCCTCGATAGGTATTTGTGACTTAACTAGTGACCAAAAGAAAGAATGCAAAGAGTTATGTGACCGATATATGATAGTAAAAAATAGGTTTAATGAATCAAGTTTTTACCGAAATGTAGTGGAATTTACTGTTTGTAAATTAAGAGAAACAAATATGGAGGAGGGAAATTTGGAGGAGGTATTTGATAAGGAAACTAATGTAACTGTACAGTCCCCTATAACCAATCCAAATCCGGAATTTTCGGCTGGACCGAGTAGGCCAAAAAGTCCAATTCCCATTGAGTCAACCTGTGCAGCGTCCACTTCTGCTTCTTTTGATCCGGACCAGTACAGAAAATTACCCAATCCGCTAGAAACTCATTTAAGAAATGTATCTATTTGTAACGGATTAACAACACCAGATTTAATCCAGTTTGTAAAGGTGTTATTTAAAGTACAAAAAGAAACTAGTTTGTCAAATCAACAGATAATAGATATCTTTGTAACGAAAACCCAGTCACCACTTCATGATGTTATGTCGAGTCATAAAAATAAGAGCTTAGAGAATTTAAAGCAGGAAATCCTACAATGTTTTGTACCTATAAGTGTTAGGGAGGGTTTAGTCAGGCAATTTGTCACCCGTTATCAAGAGAGCAACGAGCCCTTTCCACTATACATAAGTAAAGATATTAAATTGCATGTACACAGAACCAGAAATTGTTGAGCTAATAATAATAGGTTTAAATCCTAAGTGCAGAGTAAACTTGTCAATAGTAAGAAACATCACTACAATAGCAGATTTAGAAAAAGCATGTTTGCATAGCCTATAAGTGTTGATATTAAAAATAACTTACGTATCAGAGAAGAAAAGTGTAATCCAGTAGAGCGAGGTGTAAATGTGCATTCCAGGTCACAAGGTGATAAAGTGTGTTTTTCCTGTGGTAGGCCGGGTCACATTGCTAAACACTGTTTCAGGCGACAAAATCCAAAAAACTAGATAGTAGGGAAGATTCTTCTAATGTAAATAGTATCACACAGCAAAATAATGTCCCTAGTAGATTTATGAAGTAGAATTATTTGTAAACAAAAAGAGTGTAACAATGCTGTCGGAAATGATAGTCCAAAAAATAATAAATGGTGTGGTGTGCATATGTTTAGTAGAAATGAACTGTTAAAGATAAAAAGATCCAAACGTAGAATCATGAATAAAATAGGTTTATCGGAAACATGTAATATTTCTAGTTTTCCAGAGTTAGCCGTACATTTGTCCGGAAGTCGCAATAATAGAGATAATCTCATTTTGTTGACGCACTCATTTGATACCGGCGCCTGTTTGAACGCTATTCGTGAAAGGATATACAATACGTTATGTCAAAAGAAATTAGTTACAAATATGAGTAATAGTGAGACAACTTGTGTTACAGCTGACAGTAATGTAATTAAAATAATGGGACAATGTGCAGTAAAAATTAAAATCAGAGGATTTTCTTGGAATGTTAAATTTTCTGTGATTCACAAATTGAATTGTGACATGATTTTAGGCAGTACGTTCATTAGAGAAAGTGGAATGTTAATTGATCCAAGCAAAAATCAGGGTTACTTTAAGTTTCAACCAAATGTAAAACTATCATTGAAATGAAGTAAAAGGAACCGAGTCTGTTTATCTATTGTAGTAAACAATGTACAATCGGAGCAAGATTTAGACATAGGTAGTGATGAGAGGCACTGTTGAAAGGTTAGTCAAAAAATATCCCAATGTTTTTACCACTCAAATTGGTTGTGCACTTAATTTTGAATTTGATATACAGCTCAAAGACAAAATGAGGTAGTTAATCAAAGACCATATTAATTAAAGACCATATTTTACCCTGTACATCCCAGTAAAATGAAAGAAATTAAAGGTATTTTAAGTGATTTACTTAAGCAAGGAATAATTAGGCCAAGTATTAGTTATTACTCTAGCCCTTCCTTCCTGGTTCCAAAACCGGATAAGTCTCACCGTTTAGTAATAAATACTGCAAGTTGAATGAGAAAATTGTACGTGTTAATTATCCTCTAGGCAATTTAGAAGAATTTGACCAGTACCTACAAGATGCTGAAGTTTTTTCAGTAATCGATTTGTCAAACAGTTTTATGCAAATACCTCTTACTGAAAGAAGCAAACATTTAACTGCCTTTAGCAATGGGGTATCACTATTTGAATTTAATCGAATCCCATATGGACTTCACTGTGGTTCCGGGCTTCTTAGCTTGTATCTAGACAATGTATTTAGGGACATACAGTTCGATTATGTACTTAATTTTGTAGATGATTTGTTAGTATTTTCAAAAAAAAGATGAACATTTGAAGCATGTAACCGAAGTTTTAGATAGATTAAGTAAGCCCAACTTGACTGTCAATCCAAAAAAGGTCAAACTGTTTTATAATGAAGTGAGTTATTTAGGAAATTTGAAAAAAATCAAATACGAATCGATCCAAGTAGGACCGAAGCTGTTCGTAATTTTAGTACTCCTAAGAATAGCAAGCAAGTTGGCACGTTTATTGGAATGGTAAATTATTTTTCGAAATATATAAAAGATTACGGTAAGCTATAGCTGCACCATTGAATGAGTTAGTAAGAAAAGAACAAAGTTTGAGTGGACAGAGAAATGTAACAGTAGTTTTTGTAGACTTAAGGAAGTTATTGTAAACCCACCTGTATAAGCAATCCCCAATTTCCAGAAACCATTTTATTTATATATATACAGATGCAGCTCAAAATGGAGCTGGGTCAACTTTATTGCAATGTAATGATAACGGAGATAAAATGCAGATAGCGTATTATAGCAAAAAATTTACTGAGGCAGAACGTAATTTAAGTTTTTACGAAAAAGAGGCTTTGTCAGTAGTTTTAAGCATTAAGAAATTTTACATGTACTTAAAACTTCAACCCTTTTACCTGTTAATCGACAACCAGGCCTTGTCTTTTGTTTTGCGGCACTTAAATAAGCTTGGAAAATTATCGCGCTGGCTTGAACAAATTATAGCGCTACCTTTCAAGGTGTTACATATTAGGGGTAAAGATAATCCTGTGGTGGATGCCTTATCCAGAATGAATATGTCTAGCGATAGAGTTGAAATTGTCGAAGTAGATTCCGATCATGGAGAGGAAAATGTAATTAACAGTAAGAATAAAAAGAAGTTTAGCTCTGCAAGCAAGAAGTTTGTAAAAACTAGTTTAAATGTTATTTCTGGCATACCATTAGCCTATGTAAATATTTCTGAACATCAAAGGGCAGACCCAGAATGTATACAAATTATTGAAAGTGTTGAGGACAAAACAAATAAGGATTACTTTTATATAAAAAACTATGTATTAATGTTCCGTAGATCTGATAAGCACAAAGGGAAAGTGTACGTACCGGAAAATTTAATTGATATGTTGTTTGAATATTACCATTGTTCTAATTATGGAGGTCACCAAGATCAGAATAGAACAGTAAGCAAGGTAATCGAGCATTTCACTAGGCCTAACTTGATTAATGAAATCCGTAAAGAGTAAAGAGGTGTGAAGTATGTTTGAAATCAAAACAGCCACAGCGGCGTTTTGAAGGTAAATTGATTTCTGCTGTACCTAAAGAACCATTAGATTGTTTGCATGTAGATGCAGCTGGACCTCTAGTGAGATCCAAATTAGGAAACAAACACATTGTAATGGCCGTGGATTCATTCACTAAATATGTTTCGTTGATGCCTGTTAGGGACATTACGTGTCTAGCACTGTAATTAATTGTTTGGAAAATATAAGTTTCAATAATTTCAGCTCATGTAGGAAATTGGTATCTGATAACGGACCATGTTTTAAAAGTGTACAATTTAAGCAGTTCTTGTTTAGATATTCAATAGAACACCATAAGTTAATATCCTATAGACCAAATCCAAATATAGCGGAGAGGTTTCTGAGAAATGTTAAGCAGCAGATAAGAGCGTACCATCATGATACCCAAAATAATTGGTGTGTGAATTTAAAACATATCCAAACTAGCTTAAACACTTCTGCACGTGAAACCACAAAATGTACAGCTTTTGAACTAATGTTTAATCATAAACCGAACCATAGTCTGAGCAACTTATGGAAAATAAATTATCTGTTGGATACTAGTTTAAGTAAAACCGATGTTAAAACCAGGTTTGATCAAACCATTCGAAATTGTAGAAAATCAATAAGTCAAAATAAAAATAGGGATGGATATAATATTGACAGAGTAAAGCATCCGTATGTTATAGGTAGCACTGTTTATTTGGAAAGTCAAACGCCTAGTAACAAAGTGAATCGTTACCAAGAAAAATGAATTTTAAATATGCAGGGCCGTATAAAGTAATTTACTTTCTCTCGCCAGTCAGTGTGCTATTGCAATTAGTGGTGAATCCTGAGATAATTAAGAGGGCGCACATAAGCCAATTAAAACCCGACAACAAACCCTGATGAAAGATGTGAAACAAAGACCAGTTATGTAAATATTAGTTTACAATAACTTAAATTTAGTGTACATTAGTATGACGTCATGTAAATATGTTGTAAAAAAATGTTAAATAACCAATGCGCATTGTAAATATTAGTATAAGATAATTGATCAATTACTGTAATTAAAATGTTTGTGAAATGCTAACCTATCATTGGACATGAAGGTAGCCGTCCCAATTGCGAAGCAAGACAAATAAATTGTAAAGTATAAGGACATTTGAAATTTGCCGATATAATCGAAGTACAGACATTGTTAATGTTTTGACGTAAGAAATAATGGAAGTGAGAATGATATGTAACAGTAGCTAGATTGTAGCTAATTAAGCGCAGTTGTTTAAAATGTTTGAAGTAGCTGAATGAACATGTAGTAAAATCGGAGGTGACGTAATAAAACAAAAGGTGTGATAAAATTGTACACGTTATTAAAGGAAGTAGAGAATTAACGGCGTACAATGTTTGGAAGTGAAACTGTGTATAATGTATGTTGTAGGGAAATATATTTTATAAGTAGCAAGAAAGCATATTGTACGTTGCAAAAAAATATATGTATATGTTTACGGGAAGGTCATAAATAAGAGTTGTGTGTAAAAATATAACAGAGTAGGGATAATTACATGGAAAATGTTAGCTAATGTTTGGTAACATAAAATGTGTAATGTAACGAATATACATGAGTTGATTTATAAAAACTTAAATCAAGGAAGCCAAGACGGTAGATTATTTGTTTCATGTTTGATAGTGAAAGACTAGCCTTGCCGAGCGAAACAGGAAAAGTTTCAATCTGATAACGGATAAGGAAAGTAGGATACTACCAACTGAGTTTAATTTCAGTAAAATTTAATTGTCAAGTTATATTCGCTTGTAGCAAATAAGGAATATAAAATGATTATTATTGTTGTAAATCAATATTTTCACAAATACAAATTAGTTAAAAGTTTAGTGAAATTTTGAAAGGAGTACACTCTTCAGTTGAAATAATTCTGTATTGTTAGTTGAACTATGGATTAATTTAACTTGAATACTTGAATTGTGATGTTAAAGGAAATATAGAATGGAGATTGTTTTATTTTAAATGAGGAAAGGATACATAAGCGATTAATTGACGGACGTAATGACGACTGATGTATGAAAGACTGAATGCTTCTGATATGAATGATTGTGTGAATGTAGTCTGTAGCACACTTGACACTATTTTTTATATAATTATTTATCCATTGTAACACTAGACAAGTCACTGAATCGCTGCACTTCGCAAGTATTAACCAAAGCATAGTTTAATTTTAAACTGTAAGAAAACAATGTACTTTACTTTAGTTATGAAACACGAGAGAAAATTATTAAATGTTATAATGTAATAACGCGACCTGACGCTAGGCAGTTCAGGAACACACTGGATATCTTTGTATTCTGAGGGTGGAACGCAGAAAAATATTATAAAATATATTTCCCTACAACATATATTATACACAGTTTCACTTCCAAACATTGTACGCCGTTAATTCTCTACTTCCTTTAATAACGTGTACAATTTTATCACACATTTTGTTTTATTACGTCACCTCCGATTTTACTACACGTTCATTCAGCTACTTCAAACATTTTAAACAACTGCGCTTAATTAGCTACAATCTGATACATATCATTCTCACTTCCATTATTTCTTACGTCAAAACATTAACAATGTCTGTACTTCGTTTATATCGGCAAATTTCAAATGTCCTTATACTTTACAATTTATTTGTCTTGCTTCGCAATTGGGACGGCTACCTTCATGTCCAATGATAGGTTAGCATTTCATAAACATTTTAATTACAATAATTGATCAATTATCTTATACTAATATTTACAATGCGCATTGGTTATTTCACTTTTTTTACAACATATTTATATGACGTCATACCTTAACTAATATTTACATAACTGGTCTTTGTTTCACATCTTTCATCAGGGTTTGTTGTCGGGTTTTAATTGGTTTAAGTGCGCCCTCTTAATTATCTCAGGATTCCCCACTGAAAGAATGTGGGGATGTGCCAGCAATAGCACAATGACTGGCGAGAGAAAGTAAATTACTTTATACGGCCCTGCATATTTAAAATTCATTTTTGCTTGGTATCGATTCACTTTGTTACTAAGCGTTTGACTTTCCAAATAAACAGTGCTACCTATATCATACGGATGCTTTACTCTGTCAATATTATATCTATCCCTATTTTTATTTTGACTTATTGATTTTCTTCAATTTCGAATAGTTTGGTCAAACCTGGTTTTAACATCGGTTTTACTTAAACTAGTATCCAACAGATAATTTATTTTCCATAAGTTGCTCAGACTATGGTTCGGTTTATGATTAAACATTAGTTCAAAAGCTATATATTCTGTGGTTTCACGTGCAGAAGTGTTTAAGCTAGTTTGGATATGTTTTAAATTCACACACCAATTATTTTGGGTATCATGATGGTACGCTCTTATCTGCTGCTTAACATTTCTCAGAAACCTCTCCGCTATATTTGGATTTGGTCTATAGGGTATTAACTTATGGTGTTCTATTGAATATCTAATTTATTCACACGAACTGGTGAGCAACACTTTCAAACGCCTTGGACAGGTCGTTGAAACAGCCAATGGCCGTTCCACCACCGTCCAACGAGTCTATGCAGGTATAAATTAACAAGGGTAAGCTTGGTGGATTTCAGCTTCTGGTAACCAAATTGATTTGCAAATAATATATATAATGCCTGCTGAGGTAATCTACTAATGAATCACATAGGCCCTTCTAACCTTTCAAGGATCTTAGAAAATGTATAGTAATAAGGAGCGAGATCGGGCGGTAGTTTTCAGGTGAACGCGGATCAGTTTTTTTAAACAGTGGCATGATTATGACCATATTTGCTGCATCAGGAAACTCACCAGCCTCTACGGAACTGTTTACCAAAAACAATAAAGGATCAACCAACTTCAGATAACACTTCTGTCGGACGGACGGAACAACAGATAACAACACTGTTTGGCGGAGCGGCCGCGCGGGGACCGAATAACTTTGTGTTTTACGTTTCCACATTGTATGTTCGGTCACCGAACATACAACGTGGAAACGTAAAACTCATAGTTAGGCGCCATACACATATTAATATTACTTAACGCACTTAAGGGGGGAGGGGGTAAGGCGTAGCGTTATGCTGTATTATGTGGGGTTTGGATCAACGTTACCTAACTCACACATATTAACCCTAAGAGCTGGCGCACTCATGTATCTAATATTGACGTTTTTATACTGTTATAAATCTTTCAACATTAAAAAGTAATAAAATTGATATCTAAATCAACGTTGCAGTTAGTTATATACAAAATACTTCTGTCATAGGGGGCCTGCTATTTTAATAACAGTTAAACTAAAAACGAGTTCGCACGCAGCACGCTGACGTGAGGGAAGTGAATTTCCACATAAAAACTTTTAAAACTCAAAATCAGTCTAAAAACATGAAATCTTAAAACTTAGATTTTTTGGCTGTTCTGATGCTCCTGGTTTCATTTACCTGCAAAGCTGGGAATACAATTTTGCGTATTATAATGTTAGGAGAAGGTCCAGTCAGGCTTGAAAGTAGGCGTGAGGTTGCTGGGGATGATAAAAGCACTCTAACAAAGGAGTAGCAGGCTTTTCTAGTGTAAAACCCCCATAAAAAAACGTACTGTCTATAGTCGAAACACATTTTCTTTAATAACTTGGTAAATATTTATGCTAGAATGACAAGAAAGGGCTTAAAACTTTCGCCTTACTAATTCCCATCTTTTTACATGCATTAATTTTACGTCCGGGGCTTTTCTGACCCTTTTTGGGCCCAAAAACTCGAAATTTGAAAGATTAATCCCCAAAAAAGGGGTTTGGAGTTTTCCGATTGTTTTGCCCAACGAGCTTGTCCAACTGATTACAGAAAGGAACGTCCCTACCAAATTTGAAGTTAATCGGACAAAAAATGCGACCGCTAGAGTGCAAACACACACACACACACACACACACACACACACACACATATATATATATATATATATATATATATATATATATATATATATGTCTATATATATAAAATTTTGAACGACCCCCCAAAACGTGTTCAGGGGGTCACATTAGGAACTCCTATGGTGGTCCCGGGCTTAACTTTCACCGTGCGAGTCATGCTAATAGTTCACTTTCCAAAGGAAATTCACTAATAAATACATGATGTGTTTTCAGTAAGTTCTGCGTAGGGTATTGCTTTACAGTTTACACCTATGTTATGTGTTGTTTTAGGGTGTCAAATCATGAGATACAAAATATTTTAAACTTGTGCTAAACATTTTTTTAACCGACGATTTAAATAACGTTTATTGGCAATTTCTAACCATTTCCACGAGGTTATGAAATATAATGTTTGGTCGCCGCGCGGCCGCTCCGCCAGTCTCTTTCGATAATCGTACTATAAATAATGTTTTTCACTCTCCACGACTATTCCCGGTATTCCCGAAATTGTTTGGCATGGTTACGTCTCGGGTTACATTTATTCCGTGTGCGTCTTTTCCTTTAAAAATATTGTGTTATTTTTACAACGAAAATTACTAAATCCTAAAACTAAAGACTGTAGCATAACAGTTCACCCCTTCCCCCACTCCTCGTCATAATTCTCTTATGTCATAGCGGTCTCTGGTATAAACGAACGTTTGCCGCAAACGGTGAAACTCCTCTATTTCGGTCACGTGGTCACATCCTGGGACTCCAGTAGTCAGTAGGCGAGTTGCGCAAGCAAGTAACTGGCCGAGCAACTGGTCTACCTCACTCCTTCCCCTCAAGTAGCAGTTAGCGGCAACTTGGTTGTGCAACTTGCCATTCATCAGGCAAAATTAAAAACTAGTTTGAGCATTTCAGCAGGCTGGTGACCAACTGACCAGCGGCGAGCGGCGGACGACGGCACTCCGGCAGTGGGTGCAGTACAGTGATGTCCTACGGTAGTCTGGCCCATCAGAAAACAGGTAATCAGTTAGGCAGTCATACGAGCCTTTTGTCGAATGCGTTTCCTGTAGTTCGGAAATCTTGGCTATCGACTTTTGTCAAATTTTCTGTATATAAAGGCCATGTAAACGTTGGGTTGTTTCAGAAATGCTGAGACACATTTGGAATAATTAATAGCATAAACCATAGGCATAAGTAGTTACGTAGAATTCACTGCATTTGATTCTTACCTGTCACGGAACAAACCAACTACAATGTAAAACGTTAAACGGGTAGTAATTAAATGTTAAATCTTGTTACAATAGACATATATTATTATCTAATCTATTCTTACAAGCGTATATCTTTATTTATATTTTACAAATCATACATAATGCTGCCGGAGTCGCTAAAAGATGGTGATTGGCGAATGCAACATGGTAATGAGTTTGACGTTTCTATTTAATTACTCTAAGAATACATTATGAAGAAAACAGCCATATAACAATAAGAATAAGAATAAGAATGATTTATTTTCTCCAATTAAACATGTTACAGAGTATTTCTAATATGCACACATTTTCCTGTTCATTGATTTTGTCCTCAAAATATATAATTAAACATATATAATAATTAAAATAATCTACACAAAACAAAATAAACAATACCCAAATTATCCTCTTGAATCTGCCTCCTTTGATTGTCTCTATAAATAAAACAGGAATTAATAAACTAATACAGCTTCACTATTTCACAAAAAGGTATATACAAGTAATTTTAATTTAAAACAACTATATTCTATTTACATTTACTTTTATTTATAAATTATGTGCAATTAAACAAATTTGGAGAAAATGTATATCAAATTAAGATACCGTTTGGTAAAGAATATAAAAATGTAACCCTCTGAAAATATATTTTCTTGTAGCAGAGAGAAAAGCAAGATATATAATAATACCCCCGTCGCAGCAAACCTGTATAATCAGCAAATTTCCAATGCATATACTGCATATGTGCCTCGCTACTACATAGACGAGCCACTTACCAAGTTTCACAAAAATACATTCATAAATAAGTGATATATAGCATTTTATTTATTCTCCATAAGAATAACATGGGGGATGAGTATGCAGGTTTGCTGCAACGAGGAAGATAAGAAATGTGTATCATTGCAATTATAAAGGATAAATAAAATACGTCTTACACCACTATAAAGTATACTTACACTTATACTGTACTTACATACAAGACGGTAAAATATACACAAAAGATGGTACAAGGCAAACTTCTTGCAATTATCAATGTAATAATGTTATAGAATAAAAAACAACATACAATTATTCCGACTGCATAACTGGGAAAACTCTGACCCAAATTTCATTTAAGTTTTCGTGGAATTTTCCCGAAATCATTCGGCTTTTTAAAAATAAAATATACTTCTTACAATAAAAATTAATATTTCATGAACGTACAACAGTTTCCAACCCGCTTTACGTTTACCGTCCAAAGGTAAAATATACATTCCTACAATATAGTTTTATACTGTCAAACAAATCTTAAAAAGGGGAAAGGATACTTTACCAAATCGTCGTGTGTAAAATTACGAAACGTAAATCAAGTTTTTGTTTTTAAGTTAAAGTAAATTAATTCTCATAGCAACAACTAAACTTGTTTTGTCACAGATTAAATAAAGGCAATTTCCAGTTGGCTGCAGCTCATTCAAATCGATCTATCATAGGTTTTGCATATAAACAAGTTAGTTTTATCGCAAAGATAACTTATAAGATAAATACAAAAATAGATATGTGTAAAGTAAATCTTCAAAGATTTCGTGATATATTTTCGAATCAAAGTCCTCATAAAGATGTCTACGGCGTGAATTGAGTCCTGCAGTAACCTTAGCCGATAGAGGACCTTCGGAAATCAGTTCATGAATATAAAAATGGCGATGTACTATTTCAGTGCAGTGTATCTCAATGTTATAACTATCGTACGCGATTAAAGCGCCAACTCTGTGTTTGCACGTTTGCAGTAGCAGGCAGAAGTGTCAATTATGATCCAGTTTTGTAAATAACATAATTTTGTTTACATTCCGTGGGATCGATGCACTCTAGCGCATGCAGTAACTTTCTCTAGTTTGCCTAACAGCTCTGCTTCTCATTCGTCATCAGATACTCTGCTCCCTTGTAGGACCGGTAAGATACTTTTCTATGGCTTATCATTTAAAATAATTGCTTTTTCAATCTCAGTCTCAATCCATGACTAATACTGCGTGATCTTGTGGTCAGGAAACGGGAAACGCAGCTCCCAAGTCCCAGCTGGTAAGCTGGTTTAGTAAACAGCTGATTGCGATTGTTCCGTTTGTCCTCAATCCTCAACCTCAAAGCAATTTTGTTTTGTCGTCTGTTTTCTGTTTTTCGTTTCTACTGATGTGCTTGCTTACCACTGCCGTTTATGACTTGGAAATTTATACATTAATTTACGATTTCAAGTGGTTAATACTAATTTAATATTATTAATTTAATTTTAAGGAATACATCGATTGATTTGTGACTAGACTCATTCATGGATGAATTGACTGAAGCGCTAGTTGATAGACCAATATTCGGGAGTGAAGTTCGTGTGAAACGGTAGAGATATTTGTTTTGTGATTTATATATAGTTGCTGATCCGTAAAATTCATAGATATGATGTACATGCGACATTATAGTCACAGAGTTATGTTTGTTATCCTTAAACTAAATAAATGCTGGAGGTAAATCTAGCCTATGATAATTAGACCTAGGCCTTGCTAAAGGCTTCAGCTTTTAAGCTGGATTTAGAAAGATAGCTAGGCTGTAATTTAGGATCGGGTACAATGATCCACAACAATATTTAATAATCCTCCAATCATTGTATAGCTGCAATCAACTGTCAAATTCTATAATCACATACAATAATTTGATACACTACCGCAACGAGGTAGATATAAACCTCTGCACTACGGTATCAGTTCCAAGAATCCCAATAATATTTGTTGTTTGGTTACATTTAATTTAGCTTTGGCCTATTATTTGGAAAAACTAATGATAATATTAACAAACAACTAATAGGTTAGAACAGTGAAGACTGAACAACTATTCTAGACATGTAATCCCAGCTTATTCAGCACGCTAGATTGTTTTTGGTAAGCATTTAACACAAAAAAATACCTTAAAGACACATCTGGTATTAAAGTTGAGGGTTGGAAAAGTTGGTAGATCAGTCTATAAAATCAATTGTTAGAGAATTTGGTGGCTGTTGGACGCCTATCATACTGCACCCTTTGGAGTATTTTTTAAAATTGTGAACTAGGCAATAGGCAATATTCTTTATTATGTAGAATTTCTTTATTATGGAGAATAGTACAGGCGTCAAAGAATTATTAGGTAATCAAAGGAAGTTATAAAATAAAACTTTTCAGGAATTCGGTTTCGTTGCAGTAGGGCCGTTCTTGGAGCCATGTAGTCACTTTGCTCTTAAAATGTTGAGAAGGTTGGTTTTTCAACAGCTCGGGCAGGTGGTTGTAGTACAGCGCTCCGTTGTAAGAGGGCTTCTTTCCAAAAAGACTTAACCCTTTGAGTGCCACGCAACGATATATCGTTATGCACGGAACATCCGAAAAATACTTCACAACGATATATCGTCGTCGGTGGTCTTACCGAAAAATACATTGCAACGATATATCGTTGTTATGGAAAATTTGTCTTACGTCATTACTTTTTATTATTTCTTACAGGTGATTTCCAGGATAGTGTCTAGCTCTATAAATCTAGTAGTTATTTGGTGAAAATCTTATATTTGAACAATGTTTATTTATCTGAAAAAATATAAAAAATTTCCCGCATGTATAATATTATGTACCTATTCAAATTTTTTATTTTGTATTTTTTAGATATTATACATGTGCATAATATTATAGCTAAACTTTAAACTGACAAAACAAAAAAAGTTTCATAATAATATCTTACCAAATAAAAAAGTTATTGATTTTATGTACAAAACCCTTGCAAAATGTTGTTGATTTTGTGAATCGTTGTTATAGAAAATTTTTCTTACGCCATTACTTTTTATTATTTCTTCCAGGACATTTCCAGGATATGTTCAGGTAAACATATACTCCATAAATATACGAGGCCTAGTTAGTCTGCTTTATGAAATAAAATTGTAATAAAACTTAAACCCTTGAGTAAAGTTAGGCTACTGTCTTGTGTACTAATTTGCCGTTTTTATATTTTTTTACATTTATGGAAATAACTTGTCCGCCTAAAGCCCAAATTTAATGAAACTTTCAGGAAATATTTTGGGAAACATGTCCTCTATAAATCTAGTAGTTATTTGGTGAAAATCTTATATTTGAACAATGTTTATTTACCTGAAACAAATAAAAAAAAATTAAAAGAAATTTCCCACATACATATATTTATTCAAATTTTTTATTTTTTATTTTTTAAATATTATATATGTGCATAATATTATAGCTAAACTTTAAACTTACAAAACAAAAAAAGTTTCATAATAATATCTTACCAAATAAAAAAGTTATTAAGTTTTTTGCAAACCCTTGCAAAATGTTGATTTTGTGCCTGGCACTTTTGGGATATACTGTGTTAAAAACTCTGGCACTCTAGGGATATGACGACCGAAAAACTCTGGCACTCAAAGGGTTAAATGGTGAGGTGGCAGGGCGAAGTTTGTAGCATGTCTTGTGTTATATTGGTGTATGTCTGGTGTCTTGGCTGTTTTCGTGTAGACTGCATGTAGGATTGTTTTACGGATGTACAGTGTGAGACCACTGTTAGGATTTTAAGCTGCTTGAAGGATCCTCTGCAGCTCTCTTGGTAGTGTAGTCCTGCTAGGCATCTAACTTAATTGCTCTTTTTTGTTGTATTAGAGCCCGATCCAGATTGGCGTTGGTTGACCCTCCCCATGACAGTATGCCGTATCTCACATAGGATTCAAAGAGTGTGAAGTAAGCAACTTTGGCTGTGTCTAGGCCACTTACTTGTTTTATTCTGCGAATAACATAAGTTCCAGAGGAAAGCTTCTTGCACAGCTGGTCTACGTGTGGTTTCCGCGACAGTTTTGAATGAGTGGTGATACCTAGGTGTTTTGTTATTTCTTTTATTTCCAAATTTGGGAGTGGAACTCTTTGTGTATGCTTTTTTTTAGTGAAAAAGTCAATCTGTACAGTTTTTTTCTCATCTAGAACTAGATCGTTATTTGAGCAATATTTTTTAGTTAGATTGAAATATGCATTTGTCTTTCTTTCCAGTGTTTCTGTTGTTTTGTCTGATATGGTGAGGACTGCGTCATCCGCATACATAACTGTATGGCAGGATCCTTGCAGTTGATCTGGCATGTCATTGGTGAGGAGTAGGAACAGAACTGGTCCGAATACTGACCCTTGTGGTATGCCTTTTTGAACAGCAGTGGTTCCAGAGTGAGTTTTCTGGTTCATGTTGTTTCTGGTAGCGGTGATCACCACAAGTTGCTTTCTGTCCTTTTGGTAGCTTCCAAACCATTCTAGTTCCTTTCCCCTTATGCCTAGAGTTCTTAGTTTTTGGAGTATCTGATCATGGTTGAGGCAGTCAAAAGCTTTACTGAAATCCAAGAATAAGCTGGTTACCAAGCAGCCTTCTTCAAGTTGGTCTATTATATGTTCTGTGAGTTGGATTAGAGCTGTAGCTGTTGATCTTCCTGTAAGAAACCCATGCTGCTGACTAGTAAGCAGGTGGTTCTGTTCGAGGTGGGTCAGGAGCTTTCCAAGGACGATTTTTTCAATTATTTTTTTAGAAAGTTGGGATTAGTGAAATTGGCCTGTAGCTACTGGTTTCCCCTCTAGGTCCATTTTTGTACTTCGGGTGTACTTTTAAAATTTTTAATTGGTCTGGGAAAATTCCTTGTTTTAGGGATTTGTTGATTATATCTGGTGTAAGCCTGTTAGTTCTTCCTTACAGGCTTTTGTTAGTTTTGCAGAAATTTCATCGATCCCAGATGACGATTTTTGAAACAAGTAGTTTAATTAGGTTTATCAATCCGAAAGTTATCTACCCTACTTTGAGAGACTGTGCGACAAGCAGCCACCAATTATCCAGTTTACATTAGCCTATATCAATCTCTTTTACAGTAGCCTCTTTCTTAATGGCAATCTTAGACCGGGACCTTAGCGGGATAACAATTTAGTTGGTTAAACAGATCTCATCCAAATGTCACTACGTTACTACTATAAATTTGTATGTGAGTAGCTATATTAGTACTGGTAGCCTAGTTGATTTAGGCCTACTGAAACTAGGCTACTAAATATCCCTTGATTTACATTAGGCTATTAAAGTTTCAAATTTGAGAAAACTTTCGTTGAAGAACTTCCTAGGTTATTGAATAGGCATAAAACTGAAAACACTAAGTTATTCGTAACTGAGCTACTTTTGAAAACTAAATAAGTTTTAGATAAATTTATTAAGTGTATAAGTTAGGTGTATACAACACAAATAACCTAAAACAAAACTTGTAAACCCACAAAACACAGTACTGAAAAATATTTGATTTTTATATGATATAATCACTGTACAAGATGTCGACACAACTGGGTGTATTTTGCCATAGTGAATATGGCTTATAAGTTTACTTAGGCCTATAGGCTAATTGAAATGAAAATTAAATGAAATGAAATGAATAGTGAAGAATGGGTGAGATGCTTGTGAAATACTAATACAAAAACTCAAATGCACAAACAAGTTACCTTTAACCATGTACGGGTGCAAGTTATTATAATAAATAAGAATAATCATGCTACAAAAGAGACAACGTTTACTCTTTAGGAAATAAAACGTTCACTCAAAAATAGTACTCTTGACTTATATGTATAATTTAGATAACAAAATGTCAATGAGTTATGTACAGTGGGATTAGGAAAAACGCAATTTCCGGCCAGCCTAAGAACACTTAAAGCGTAAAGAGACTGGTTAAAAGGGAGGCTAATTTGATACCCAAACCTAATAGATATTTCACCTATTCGATAGTATGTTATACTTGGATTAAACTGTATCTGGAGTGTTTTTCGGATCCCTGTACAGTGTACAGGTTAGGCTTACTGATAACTTAAATTTGTAGGCCAAAATTATAAAAGGAAAGGTGGTTTTATAGACTTTTTATATTTTAGGAGCAGGAAGATACAAAATTTGCTTTCTTTCATCTCTTTTTCAGTTTTGACCCTTAAAGTCAATATGTAAATGGTTAATGTATCAGAATTCAAAATAATTTAGGCTTTATGGTTTAATTTAAAATTTAGATTACACTGTACAATATTTAACTAACTTCATGTCCTGGCTAAACGTGCTTAACTTAATCATATTAAGATTATTTTTGTCAAAATAAACTTATGCAAATTAAAATCGGATCAGATCTTATATAACATACATTGATATGATTTCACTCTCCAGTGTTTTGTCCAGGTTGTTTTACAGCCTTAGACTTTAAATTTTTTTAAATATGAAGGTCATCCAATACATTTTAACTGAAAAGGAATTCCATTAAGTAAAAGGAAAAAAAATGAATGACTGAAGAATCTAGTTTTGAAGACTCTCATTTGACAAAGCAATTTGGCAATTTGACAAATCGTTCCTCCAATATTCAGCTGTTTTCAGTAAAATGTTTGAAGTGTGTTTAAAAGTTACACTTTCAAAATCTGTTAACTTCTATTAAAATCATTAAGGCATGCAGTGTGAGTGTGTGAAGCACTGCTGCTGATCAGGCTAATTAGGTATTGTTGTTTTCCAGGCGAGGCCACCGCTTCTTCAGTGGGACTTACCTACCACATCACAGAAATATGAATGTATTTTTCAAACGTAGATTTATCCGACGGTAAGTTTAAAAATTGTTTTACCCTATTTTAAACTATTAAAAGTAATGCTTTTTGAAAATTGAGGCGGAGGTATTCTCACATTATATCTGCACTGCTATGTTCTATTTCAAACATGTAGGCTATGTGCATTTTAATTAATGGTACAAATGCTTGTAATCTTTAGAATTATAAGTATGTCCTAAAGCATGTTGGTTATAGGTCTAACTTTCCTTTAATCTGATTCCGAGGGAGGTGTTGATACCCTATACTGATTTTAGTTGTTGTGTTAAACATAGGGGCAGCCCCTGTCAGTTTTTTAGCGCCCTTGCAAAGACCAAACTTGTCGTGCCCTGCTCCCCCCCATATCTCTTAGATACCTGCTCCCCCCATATCTCTCAGTTAAGACTAACGGTTACATCAGTCTCCGCTAATAGAAAACAAAAAAAACAGTCTCAAAATCCCAACAAGAAAAATGCAACTGCAATAGGTACGCTAATGAGTCTCAAAATCCCCGAGTTGGGGTGAGGACCCTTTATTCTTGCAGAAGCACTCTCGAGCCCAACCCATAAGACCCGTGGTGCAGGGATACAACCTCATGATTCAGCTCATAGCTCTGATATTTGTGAATGTAATCATATTTTCGTGTAAGTTATATCTCTTTAATCTTCCACGCAACACATAGTTTATAATACAAAATTATTAAGGGATTTTTTAGTATACCTTATTTAAAAAAATAAGATGAGTTTTTACTGAATTACGGCACTAATTAACATTGTATAAAATCCACGCAAGAAACTATTAATGTTAATGAACATGGTGCAACATCAAAAATTAACATGGATAGTATTCTAAAACAACAAAAAAAAGCAATCAGAATTTTAATGAAATTAAAATATGATGAATCTGCAAAGGAGCACTTTAAAAATCTGCGCATTTTAACAGTATATAGCCAATACATTTTTGATACAATTCTCACGTAAAACATAATGAAACAATCTTTGATTTAAATGAAAATTCCACTCTTACAATACAAGACAAAAAATATATGAATTAACTCCATAACGCCATTAATAATATGGCGGCATATTAATTAATCACGCCATAACTTAAAATTCTATGAGAAAAAGACCACGTATGTAGGAATGAAATTTGTAAAAAATCTACAAAACAATATTAAAAATATTACAAACCAAATAAGTTTAAAAAAGTACTTAAAGATTTCTTGGTAGATAAAACCTTATACTCTGTAGAAGAGTACTTTCCATCTACTCTGAATTTTGGCGTTTGAAGTTACGTTTTTTCTCTGTAAAATAAAAAAAAACTAATGTTTAGTTTTTTATTTCTAGTACTTATTAGTTGTTCACTAAATTGTAAAGATTCTTAGCCTAAGTAACAAAAATTGTATTGACACTATTCAATTGTATACTATGTATATTTGATGAATTATTGAATTGAAGATTATTGAATTTGAATTCGAATATATTAATTTTTTATTTTGAATGGTAATCATCTCACCCAAATAAGGTAGAAAGTTGATGACAGTTTCCTGATCTCGTTTATTTTAACTATCGTGATAGTTACAACAGGCTATACAACCTTTTTATTAATGTACCATTTAAAAAAAAACACAATCAGAGCTGGTGCTAACAATGGACATTTTCAATATTCTCAAACTTTCCTTCAAGTTTATTTTATTTTGCTTAAAACATTTGATTTATTGAAATACATTACAATTTAAGGTATTTAATGTGCTCTGTATACCTGAACCGGGTCGCGGCCCGGGGACACTCGTGAGTGTGCGTGCGGGCGTTGGGGATTTTGAGACTCGTTGACCAGGTAGTAACGTGTATAGTTAGGGTAACACTGGAATTTGGGGTTTTTGAGACTTGGGGATTTTGAAATTTATGGATTTTGCGACGACTCGGGACTGACACGTGCGCGCCTCATTCCCTCGCTTGTTGTTGCGTTTGCGTGGTTTCTGGTTCCTCGCAATACTGATCACCTGAAATGAAAAGCTATGGAACACATTCAGCTCAGAGACTTGTCTAATTCAAAATCTTGATTTCATATATTATCGTCCTGGAAATGCTGAGTTTCGACAACTTTGGAATTATTACAACAGCCATATCTTTATTGCTGTTCTGGAAAACCTGAAATTAAGAGGGAAACAACTAATCAAATTTAACAAGGCCGAGTCTTCACTATGTGTGACTTGTCGTGCATTTCTTTATGTGTTGCTGCGACTACTATATCCTGCCCAGGATGATCTCAAGGAGCGGCGCGCGGCGCGGCAGTAGGCTACCTGCTACGATCGCACGGCCCCCTCACACTAACGCTTGTGATTAGCCCGGCTGCCCACATGCAATGTGACTCGCCTACTAGATGCGCTCGTAGGAGATAGCCTATTGCCATGAGCATGAGATTATGGACAAGGTAACAAACATAAAGGAATATCGCTGGATCAAAAATACTAAATAATTTTGTCTGATAAAAAGAATGTTTGTTTTTGTTAACACCAAACTGTAAACCTTACAAGTAACGATTGAAAGGGCTGCCAAAGTCTGAGGAGGGCCCATCATATTTACCCCCTTATGAATGTAAGGGGTAAATAGACTTTCCTTATTTTGTATTTTTGCACAAAATGGAAAAAAGAAAAGAATGATACGTTATTATATAATCCCTTCATCGATTGGTATTTTATGAGAATGTTTTATAACTAAACTATAGCTGTTATTAGCCCGTCAAAAATGACGGGCATAATAGCAATATTAACTCGAATAAATTAAAATGAAATCCCTTTTCAATACTCTCCAATCCCCAAACCATATCTTTCCTCATCTAGGAAGTACTTTAAAATAATCTAAGAGGGCGGATTAAAACAATTAGTTGCATCGTGTAACTTGATATTTGAACATTGAATTTTCTTGCATCGAATTGCGAGTTTTATTCTCAATAACAATCAGGATGCCCTGAAGTTGTCACAAAACTTGTTAATTTGGAATTGAGGGAAGTGGAAGATGTGTTATCTGATTTGTGAATTTAATGTTTAAGTATAATGAAGGTGTAACATGGTGAATGCACAACTTTCTTCCCAAATGCCTTTCAACATCTTAAAATACTAATATTCACCAAATTTATATAATCAGTTGGGTTTATATATATTTCCAATTACTTTATTTTAGAATCACGGATTACGCCCCCCACCCCACACCCCGTGACCCATCATGAGCGCCGAACTCTGCCCCCCCAAAAGTTCCGTGCCCCGTGCTGGAGCACTCCTCGCACTGCCCCTAGAGCCGGTACTATAAAACATGTCAAAGCCTCAATTAATGTGGGGTTTTCTTGTCCCTTGGGATTGAGCAGTAGACACAATACATTATGCAATTACTTAATACTTACATTTGAGCA
The DNA here is from genome assembly GCA_963675035.1 of Allygus modestus. NCBI lineage: Eukaryota > Metazoa > Arthropoda > Insecta > Hemiptera > Cicadellidae > Allygus > Allygus modestus. The sequence continues at coordinate 133,247,635 of OY776112.1, read as the reverse complement.
GCATGGTGTTGTTACAGTTAAACTACATATTACAATACTACAAAATATATTTAGACTTATACCATACTTACATATAAGACGGTAAATATACGCAAAATATGGTAGCCTACTGACTATTTCAACCAGTTTGACCCATCATCATCAGGCCCAATCAGAGAATGACAGAATAAAAATGGCAAATGTTGTGAATGTTTTGTTTGACATTTAGATTTTATCATTCTCTGATTGGGCCTGATGATGACCGGTGTAACTGGTTGAAATCAATCGCCTTGTACCATCTTTTGTGTATATTTACTGTCTTGTATGTACATATGGTATAAGTGTAAATATATTTTATAGTGCTGTGAGACATTATTCCTTTATCATTAAATACGACCAAATCTTATGCCTATTACTGTTCTGTTCTTATTGCTTGTACTTGTTTGATCAAAGATATTTTTAGTTATACAGGTAAAATAAGTAAGTTGACTATTATAGGAACAGACAATTTTTATGTAGACACTACTGCTTAGACCATTTGATGAACCACATTGAATGAAACAAGATGCAGGCTCAAACCAGCTGTTTTTGTCATTCATAATGTCAACCACCTGACTCTGAATAATAATAATAATAATAATTTAATTCAAAATATGATTTTGTTTTAATATATCAAGAAAAAACTAAAGTAGAGAAATCTTACTAGAGTCATTCAAGGGATTTGTGCAGACTTTTTTCATCACTTATTAGTAAAAACAAAACATTTGTTATTACTAATAAGTGATGGAAAATGTCCGCAAAAATTCCTTGAATAACAAACTCGCCACCACTAACAATGAATTTTAAACAAAAAATTACTAGAATCGGTGATAGCCAAGCACTGAAATAATGAGGAAGGTTGTAAAGAGGAACTTCATAGAGTATTTTATTACGTTGTAGTCATTGATTGAGTGATTAAAATTGTTTGGCACATGAGTTGACTTAGACTAAGGACACTCAGCTCTGTAACATTTGTTATTACAGTTTTTTCAGCTGATTTTCACATAACTTGATAATCTGGATTTTCATGTTCATAAAAAACTAGTTTTAAAGTTTTGCTACCATTTTTTAATGAATGGCAATGAAACATAAAATGCCCCCCTGAGTAAAAACACCAAAGCACAAAATGGAAAAAAGAAAAGAATGATACGTTATTATATAATCCCTTCATCGATTGGTATTTTATGAGAATGTTTTATAACTAAACTATAGCTGTTATTAGCCCGTCAAAAATGACGGGCTTAAAATATGAATCAATTAGTTTTCATTAGTAATCAAATAAATGTAGTGGCTTCAAAATTGTTCTTTACAAATCTATAGATAAATATCTGTTAGTTATTTAAAACGCTAATTTTGAAATGCATGTAATCAAATGGGAAATCACCGTGCAAAATTGTAAGATGCTATTGTAACAAAGCATATTGTATATTAAAATATTCATTAGAATGTGTCAAAATTCTTTTTATGAAAGACTAATTACGCCGGCACAAAAAAAGCCCAAAAGAAGAATTCGATGGTTTAGTTTAAACTTTGTTGTTAGTTTAGTTTTGGATATTGAATCAGATGCAGATTTATGTAACTTCAAGCCAAATTCTGTTCCTTAAAAACTGGAGTAAAATTGTATTAAATGTTTTAATGTTTTTCTTTGGGCTCAAATATGCAATACAAATTTACCTAACTGCTTTCCTTGTTTTTATAACCAAAAGATAACCACAGTCTACATATTTAACAAGACTTAATTGTATTTCGTCTGCTGATATACAAACTATCTAAAGATAGACCAACAAAAAACACATAATTAGGTAAACTGAAAAAATGTATGTATTCAATGCTAATAGTGGTATAGGTCCATACTCCTTAGTTTTCTTATCCCTTTTATCACAATTTCTTACCAGAGTTTCATCTACCTTCACCCAATTTCATCCAATATAGCAAAGAAGGTATATTACATAGCAGAGAACGACTCTGTTAAATCAAACTGAATTTTGGTCTTAAAAATTGTTTATTGAACTATGCAAATTGCCTTAACTTTTACCTTGGCATTTTATCATCAGCATAACAAATAACCCTCCCCCCTATTTATGTTTTGTTGAATCGTATATTTGTGTCTTTAATCATGGGTTTGTTATACTCATATTCAAATCGCACTTTAGAAAGAATAATGGCCATCATCATTGTAGTTTACAAAAAGCTTTTGATTGTTCATATTTACACAAAACAATATGAAACTGCCTAAACTGCAACAACAACAAACCTACAATTCCAGATGTGAACTGTTATAATGCCGCTTTGTCGTAATAATTTCTATGACCCATGATTAAACAAAGGAAAAACCTATCTTTAATTATATTATCAGTAATAAAACACAAATATTACTGCGACATTAAAGGAAACAAATTTGAGATTTAAATAGAGAATATAGAATACTTCAATCTGAATTTTAATTACAAATTAATTTTTCTGCCACTTTTATACAGTATTATAAACTCTATTTCTACTCAGCCTATAATTTGTGTTGCTTATTGCCTGCCAATTTCAATCAAAAAACCTAAATTTAATTAAGAATAGTTGTCTGCTTTGTGTACAAACACAACTTGCTCAACTTGCTAACTTTACTCAGCTGTTGTATTGAATTTGGATGCAAAGAAGGGAAAGTGACACATGGTACGGTAAACAAAATGATTGATGCAAATTTCCAAAATAAAAACTGTGTTTTTTGCCATTTACAAACTTATAACTAAATAAATGTAGAATATTGTATTTTTTTCATCATCCTGGGCCTAAGGGAAATCTTTTGACACCAACCTGGCCTCTCTTCATTCAGTAGTTTACTCGGAATAGGTGGTTAAACGTTCCTTATACATGGGAATGACAAAAAAAAGGCAAAAAAAAACAGTGTTTTTGCCGATTTCAAACTTTTAACTGAGTAAATTTAGGATATCGTATTTTTGTCACCATCCTTTTGACACCAACCTGGCCTCTCTACGTTTAGTAGTTTACTTGGAAAAGGTGGTTACACTTTGCCTTGTATACGCTATTATTATAACTAAATGTTTATATTGGGCCTGTTTCCTATACTCCTCGGTTGCCTTGTATACGCTATTATTATAACTAAATGTTTATATTGGGCCTGTTTCCTATACTCCTCGGTTGCCTTGTATACGCTATTATTATAACTAAATGTTTATATTGGGCCTGTTTCCTATAATCCTCGGTTGCCTTGTATACGCTATTATTATAACTAAATGTTTATATTGGGCCTGTTTCCTATACTCCTCGGTTGCCTTGTATACGCTATTATTATAACTAAATGTTTATATTAGGCCTGTTTCCTATACTCCTCGGTTGCCTTGTATACGCTAATATTATAACTAAATGTTTATATTAGGCCTGTTTCCTATACTCCTCGGTTGCCTTGTATACGCTAATATTATAACTAAATGTTTATATTGGGCCTGTTTCCTATACTCCTCGGTTGCCTTGTATACGCTATTATTATAACTAAATGTTTATATTGGGCCTGTTTCCTATACTCCTCGGTTGCCTTGTATACGCTATTATTATAACTAAATGTTTATATTGGGCCTGTTTCCTATACTCCTCGGTTGCCTTGTATACGCTAATATTATAACTAAATGTTTATATTGGGCCTGTTTCCTATACTCCTCGGTTGCCTTGTATACGCTATTATTATAACTAAATGTTTATATTGGGCCTGTTTCCTATACTCCTCGGTTGCCTTGTATACGCTATTATTATAACTAAATGTTTATATTGGGCCTGTTTCCTATACTCCTCGGTTGCCTTGTATACGCTAATATTATAACTAAATGTTTATATTGGGCCTGTTTCCTATACTCCTCGGTTGCCTTGTATACGCTATTATTATAACTAAATGTTTGTATTGGGCCTGTTTCCTATACTCCCAGATGTATTGTCCGGACGTATTTCCACATACAAATTCTGGGGGAGTGTCACAGCCCCTAATAAAGGGCCGTGGCCAATGTTAGTGGTAAGGTCTGAAGACAGTTGGTAAGGTTACCACCTTGAACTATTGCAGATTGATTGTTATGAGGTATGATTCCAAAGGCATCATGTTGGACATTTAGACTTATAACGGAAAACTAAGAAAAACTGATTTCACTCTAAAAAACTCTACAAATATGTAGTATATAACACATAATTTAAAATATTTCTCAACATTGATTCTTAAACAAATTATGGCAATAGGAAACTTAAAAAATATAAAGCTATAAATAATTATAGGATCTAATTAAGTAATGGTATTGTAAACAAGGCAGTACTTTCCTAAAATATTCACTGTTAAAGTTGACACTGATGCAAAACCACTCAATTGACAATTGAAACTGGAACCACAATAGGCTTTGTTATCTGTGAGCAAATCTACTGAGTTTGCACTTTGCCACGTGGCAGTGCCACTTGTTGCGTTATCAGTTATCAGTAAACAAACGTCTCGTCTCTCTCAGCTGAAAAATTATCACAATAGTACAAGTAGAGGTGTGGTGATGGTGTGTTAGTTATGGTCTTTGTGTTCTATTGAAGGTGTTAAGCTTGAGGGTTATCTCCGTACGTAAGATGTCTCTAGCTGCCACCGTTGCCACTGTTGTGCTAGCCATTCCTCTCTCTCTCTTATACTGTTGGTTTTACGAATTGTAAGTACAACTTGTTACGTTTATTTGGTATTCCTTAAGAACAGACTGTTAGCATAGTTGATGAGGTTATAAGTCAATGTCTATATGCGATGATTTTGTTGTTGTTGTATTTTTTTAATGTGGCTTATGGGAAAAAATTAACCTACTGCACTTTTCAAATTGAGGTGGTGGGTTGGTTACTTTTGGGAGTGGAAAGTACTGTTCACTTGTTTACATGGGATCTTGGCAACGATTCATTTGATTTATTTATTTATTAATTTCAGAAATACAAATTACACGTAATAGAAATATTATAACCGATAAAAACAAGTTATTTTAGTAGTTATACACTACAGTTTTTTTTAAACCTGACTGCAAGACTTTGAAAAATTATCCAAGAAATTTTACACCTTTATTTTGAAAATAATATAATATAAGAATATTCGCAACTTTTAAACACTATGTTCATCAAAATTATCACATCCTCCTTTGCTTGTATAATACATAAAGAATTATTACTTTTAGATTTTAGAGTTATTTTCATTTAATTCTCAGTGTTGATTGATCAGTTCATTTGTAATTTACTAAATTTCATGGTGATTCTTCTTGGTACTGTAATCATAACACTATGAACAATTTGATCTCATGAAATATTAAAAACTTCAGAATATTTTACTTGAGCATAAAATATTCAGAATATTTTACTTGAGCATAAAATATTGAATCAAAACCTTGAGGCGTTGCTTAAGATGTTTATATTCAAATTACTGTTGGTTGATTTGTTTTTCTTTACTTTTATTAAAATGTCTATTTAATGGTTGGTTTCTTTTTATTTTTTTCAGAATATGTTTTGGCACCTGTATATTCGCTCTGTTGTGTTTTCTTTTCATCTTCGTAGTCATTCCGTTTATATTCCGATATTCATATGACATGCAGCGGGGCCTACTGTTTCTTACATTTGGTAAGTTTCTGTTATTTATTAAAATTAGCTATTAACTTTTAACTAAAAAGTAACATTTAACTAATTATGATAGTTTACCACACACTACAAAAATACGAGGGTCATCCAGAAAGTAAAGAACGTTTGCTTACTACACCTAGCACAACTCCCCCAATGCCGCAATTGCATTTGTGGTAGCCCACTCACCTCCCCACCAAAGTGTGAACCGAGTCTCGATGCCGAGTGATCACACGTCTTGTTTATAGAGTGGTTAAAATTGGCGGCTCCAATAGAAAATCCCGCCAAATTTGAGATACACCAAATTTGCCACTCCGATCCTCATTGTGCACAATAGATCTTCTTTCATTAAATCTGATGCACCATTTGTTTCCCCTGAATACTCGACTTGAAGACCTGTTTTCACGTTCATCATAAACTTTTTTGGTATTTGTCTAAAAATATCAATGGTCCGAACATTTTTTGCATTCAGAAACCGAATAACACTGTGTAACTCAGGCGGTGTTCGATTGATGCCGCCATTTTGAATTGTTTTAGAAATAAAATGTGTGACTGCACAGCAACGAGACTCGGCTCATACTTTGGTGGGGAGGTGAGTAGACTGCTGCTCACGCAATCGCAGTGATGGGGGAGTTGTGCTAGGCGCAGTGTACAAATGTTCTTTATTTTCTGGATGACCCTAGTAGTAATGTTTGTTACTTTATAAGGACACCTTTTAAAAAGCATCCAAAGCTATTTATAATAAAAACAAAGTCTTTAAGAAACTTGGTTTCAATAGTTGTAAAGAGCCCCAAATGTCAAATAATATAAGAAAACTAAGTACTTATTTACTCCTTAGTTTCTTTATATTTAAAGAATGAAATGCTGATAGAAGGGACGTGTTGATTGCATTTTCATAAATGGCACCCAGTCATCTAATGTTCATCTAATGAACCTTAACACGTTGGCTGCTGCGGACCCCGATTGGTTTTTTTTCCTCAACATAGAAACTTATGCAAATTTCATGTTTAAATATGTTTGCAGCAGCGAAAGTGTTAAATAATCAAAATAAGTGTTGACTATATACTAACATTTGGTCTTAAAAACTGTTTAAATTTGAGTAATAGGTTGTTAAGGTTGTTAAGTGTAAATGTAACACTGTATAGAACATATAAGTTAAAAACCGATTATGTATGTTTATAAATAAGTTAGTTAAAACGTTGGCTGCAAGAAACATGCCAACTTCTGTAAAGTGTGTGCCACCTAACCGTTCTGCAGTTAGATTTTTGAGGACGCAGTTTCAGAAAAACCCACTAAATTTTAGCACTTCTTGTATACTCCTATACTCACAATACTTTGAACTAGAGCCACAGGTTTAACATTAGAGAACAGCGTGTTGGAGAGGTGATACTGTCGAATGTACCGCACCCCCCGACTGCCCGACTGCTTTTGGATATCAAATGAATTTCTCAGGGAAATATAGGAGATTCACAACTTATTTATTTTCTTATATTGTTCATAATATAAAACTAACATGTTCTTGCTACAGTAGACTCAGAAATCCGGATCACACTTATCCAGACTCTCGGTTATCCCACATGATTTTGATTTTGTTTAAATATTGTTGCAAATAAAAACGAAAAAAAAAAATAATTTTGGTTCATGATTGCCTTCAGTTTTCACGTTACTATCTCGCATTACACGAATGTCATGTAGCATCGTCAGGTGCTCTGTGTATCCATAATTTATAGTAGAACCGCACTAACCCAAACTCGGGTGGTCAGAGTACTCGATTATCCCAACCGTGCCGCTATCGGGTTTGTTAATGTTTACATATCCAGTGCGCTGATCTGTTCACGTCTTCTTCTGTCGATGACTCGTCTCTGACGATGTAAATCAGTAGACCGGAGACAGTTGTTATTATAGTATACTAAGTTTATAATTTATTTATGATTTACAGTGTTATATTAAATCTTTGCAAATGTATATACATTTCAATTTTTTTTTTTAACCAGTTTTATCACGTTTTCATGTCATATATGCTCTCGGTCCGGTTGGTGACGGATTAATGAGGTTCTACTGTATTATGGAGTGTTTATAACTTTCTCCTGGAAGCTCACTCTTTTACTAGCATTTAAACGTAAACGCATATTGTCATAATTGTTCACTATAAAGGCTGAATTGATAATTCACCTCCCACCTCCGAGAAATCCGGATTTTGTGAAATATATAGTCCGGATTTCTGAGAGTCAACTGTATTATCTTTAAAAGCCTCACCTGTACACCTTATATTTTAAAAACTCACCTACTTCTCCAGCCTATGGTGTCACAATTTATTCTTTTAGGAGAACCGGTTTCAACTCAATTACGAGTCATCGTCTGCCACTTCTTGACATTAAATACAATGGTCACATATCCGTGATTGTCGTCAAAGTTAAAACAAACATAATTTAAAAACATACAAAACACAGTTTACGAGTCACATAACACAGGGTACAATTGCACATTTAAAATTCCTACCGGGACGACATTTGTATATTACTCGATCCGTGCACGGGATCATTCGTAGGTCTACTGCCAATTGCTTGCTTGTTCATCCAGTTCTTAGTCTACTGAACTTATGGTATGCTTGATATGATACATACAGGGTGAATTTGAAATGAGCCCCTCCACTAATTTTTTCTACATTTCTTAAGGTATCGATTCCGGATCACCGCCGATCATTGTTGACCAACTTATACTTCATTTTGACTTAGTGAATATTTATGGCCACCATCTTAGATCCGCCATATTGGATTCCACTATTAATTTTCAAATATAAAGGTGCGGTTGTGACCCATCTGATACTGTTGAAACCAACGCGCCCGTAAAGATTAAAGATATGGTATTATTGTTTATATACCATAGTAGATATCTAGAGCAGAAGCTACTTCATTCAAAGCCAATAATCAGCTGTTGAGAAATAAAAATGTTATTATATGACAAATATAAAATAAATTAGAAGGATATCAAAATTGACATGAAGCTATTTCAGGAATTCATAATTTGAATACTTAAATTTCATAAAAGAAATATATTTAAGGAAAATAATACTTTAATATCAGGGAATTTAAACATGGAGCAATACTTAGAAGGTAAGCTTGAATGTTAGCATATAAGATCACATGCAAGATGTTATATTCTAAAATATCGTGATCTAATATTTTTACCATGCGTAATTGGAAAAAGTTATTATTTAATTTGATATTTATGTAAAATTCCGGTATATAACTTATTTTCACGCGTGTATAGGATGCCAAAGATCATAAAAAGAAACTAGCCCAAAACCTGTGATAAATATATGTTTATTTAAAAGAAACAGCTGCAAATAATTGTTACTATGGAAAAATAACAAGATAAAAACAATAATCATTTTAGTGTAGTTTGAGACACCAGCACATCAAGATTGAATACCAATTTAGAATTGAAAAAAAATAATGAAAATTATGGAACAAAGACGAAAATTAACCCATCCACGACGAGGAGAACTTCAGCTACATTAATTCTGGTAAAAGCTAATCATGATTCACCAGGAAATTTTGGACTTATTTGTGAAACTTGATAACTTAATTGCAAAATAAGATGAAGAACTACATTAATTAATCAATGAACTTATTATTAGAACCAACAAACTATCAAAATATTTAAGTGCAACTTCTCATTGAACTATAAATAAAAAACATTTGGTATTCTCGGGGAACTCGAGGGTATTAATTTCATATTTGCATTCTTTCGTAATGTATAATATTTATTTTTGAACCTGAGCAAACTACTGAAGTCAAGTGCACAAGGGCAAAGTACTACGACACGAATGTAGATATCTTGTATCTACATAGCACTGAGCAAAGCTGAGAAGAACCACGGGCAAAATAAAAAAAAAAAAAATATGTATTTGTAAGTTATTGATAATGGTTTTGGGCATTGAGAATGTAATAAAATATTGTGAAATTGTAAAATATGTGTCTTTATATTCATTGATATATAGGGGGGGAGGTGATGCATCATATTGAAGTACTTTTTTACGGTGAACACAATGCCGCAATTTGTTTTTGAAAATCATTATTCGTTCTTAGGATATTGGTGAATTAAAAAATATAATTTTGGAGACAGTTTTAAATGTTCCAACCTTAAAAATGCCCATATTCTCATCATTACATGAAATATGACCATGAACTATTCCCAATCTTGTTGAGTGGCATTTGCTTCATTTTTAAAAAATTAAAATTTTCTACCGCCATCTTGGATCCGCCATTTTGAAATAAGATAATTTTTCAAAATTAAAAGGATATTCACCAATATCCTAAGAACGAATAATGATTTTCTAAAACGAAGGGCGGAATTGTGTTCACTGTAAAAAAGTACTTCTATATGATGGGTCACTTCCCCACCTTTATATTTTTAAATTAACAGTTGAATCCAAGATGGTGGCCAAAAAATATTAACTATGTCAAAATGAAGTTCAAGTTGGTCAACAATGATCGGCGGTAATCCGGAGTCGATATCTCAAGAAATGTCGAACAAATAAGGGGGGGGGGGCTCATTTAAAACTCACCCTATATACACTGTACACACTCTGCTGTTTGTTTTAGATTTATTGTCGTTATGGTAGGTATGTTTATATGTTACTTAACACGTTCAGTGCGGCGCGCCGGGTTTCCCGCGGTTGCCTAAAAAGGAAACAAATGCAATTATCCTGAATATACACGATTAACGTTAAGATATTGTTGTGAACATTTATTTGCCTTTACTGAAAGAAAAACAATTTGTTTAGAATTATTTTTCTTGATTGATAATGTTGAATGTCTGCAGTAATTTCTTAAATAACACATTCTAATATTTTGTAGAAAACTAGACTTCAGAATTTTGAAAAAAAATCACCTTACACAATTTCAGTAGTACTTGGTAAAAACCAGTAGAGATTAAACCTAGCGTTTAAAAATCCAAGCTTTTCTTAATAGCTGTTTAAGAAGCTATTAAATGGTTCACAACACCAGTAGGAGTTATTAATTGCAGCAGGGTCAAAACCGATAGAAGAAGCTTCAAAGTCGATTTGTAACTATATAATATGGCCTATATGCACATGTGGCGTACGTAATATTTTTTCTAAACTGTCTTTTACGAGTAACTATTGTTTTCCTGTTAGTCCTTGTTGGTGGGTTAACCCGTAATGTATCATTCAACCTCGTATAACGCTTTTGCAGTAAGGATACCGAACGTAGATTACAACAAACCAGCCAGCTTGAGTCTGGTGGGGGCAAGGAACCTTCAGCTGACAACCAAACACGGGGTCAAAATTGGCGTCTGGTAAGTAACTGACTGACATTTTGATTTAATGGGTACACTTTCATAAGCGGAACGATATAAAAAACCAAATGAAATTGTTCGATATGGCATAACAACTATTTAGGTAATTCGGTTATGGTTTCGGTTATGTTTCAGTTTTGATGTCTTAAAATTTGTTAGGATAATAAACATATTACCTAAACAAACATGTATTGCCAGAAACATCATTACATCATGTGTACATCATCAACATTACATCATCGTGTTATTTTCATCGTGATTTATTTATCATTTTCAGTTTTAGTTTAAATGAAAAACAAACTAAACAAAAAAACATGACGTAATAACTAGTATACAAACGAGAAAATATGTTACAATCGATATAGGTTCCGTATCGAACAATTTCATTCGGTTTTTTACATCGTTCCATCTATGAAAGTCTACCCGATTTAATATATAAACCAATAATATCACACTAGGAGACCTGTTGTTTGAAACTGAGTGTGCTAGGATGTTATTAAGTATTGCATCCGATCTAATTAAGATATTATAAATGCTATTTGGTTCCATTTAAAAATTTTGGGTTATGGTTTAACTTGTATACTCAGTTTTAACTTTTGTCATCGCTGAGGGAAAAGGTACCTCAGCCCCAGGATGTCTGTAACGGCTTATGAACAATTTTTACTTGCTTAATACTTTGTTCTTAATATTCATAAATTTCAGAATAGACATTAAGGAAAGAGGAAAGAGGTCATTAAATGTACTTAATGCTCTGTTTGATGGATTCCGCATATTTAGTAACTCATTGTATGGTTTGGGTTGAGGCAAGGCCGACTCTACTTCAGGCCGGAGCGCTGAATCGTGGCATCACGGTCTGAGTACTACGCGGCCGGCGACTCCCGTAAGAAACCTACGCGCGCCGTATTGACATACAGTGCTTTAAACTGGTCTACTGTCAAAACCCTTCATCCTATTTAGTTGAAAATTCAAACTTAGCTAAATAATGAACCACTTAATACGCAAACATGTTTTTAAGCATTAAATAAATATTAAGTTTATATAAATATAGTCAAATCTCTAAATAGTGCAATATCATTTTATTTGTATTTTCATGTTGAACTTGCCATTACTTCAATTGTCTCTGTCTATGTTCAGAAATATAATTATTGTATATGGTTTTCCTGTAAATTCTAAACCAAAAAGTTTTTTTCATTTTAATTAGATTGTTTTTCATAGTACTGTAATAGTTTATTTGCAATCGTTGTATAATTATTTATTTAACGTAAATAATAACGAAATACTTGATTTGATTTGAAGTAGTTTAATAATTTTATTATATTTTTTATTACGTTTCATAACAAATGTAAGTTTCGAAATTACAAAAAATGCAAATGGTTTTTATGTTAGGTTGGGTTTTATAAAAGAAAGAATAGCCAATCATAATATAACATTATAAACATTAAACATGAAACATTATATATTATAGTTATAATAATAATATCCCTTTTCACAGTCAAAACTAATCTGGCTGTCTGGATCACTGGATTTTCTTTGATAATAAAACCGTCGTCAAAATGTTTTATACAAACTGCTGCATTTTTTGATGGTTGGAAATATTTTCTGTGTCTGGCCGACAGCCATTGTGCCTTCCGGTGTTCATATCAAGGAAAGGAAAATATATATATAAGTGTAAGTTCCATAATTACACGCACTTTAGTAATTGCTTTTACCCGGCCCGGCACACAGCAAACACGAGGCATCTTAAACAGACATAATTTATTAATTTAATAAGCGATAAGAAACAAAATGCATAACTGAACGAGCAAAAACTGCCTACGATTCAACCAAAATACCAAAGGTAATATAAAATAAGACAAACATGTCGCCAAAGCGTACCGCCAGAAGCGTGGCTAGACGGTAAAGCAAGGCTAGCGGCGCGAGTTGAATTGAACGATGTCACGTTCCTTTACCTTTAATTATTGAACAAACAAAACAACTTATCAACAAATTTGTGAAATAAAAGTTGCAGATAAACTAATTATCAACAACTTTCCCGCTGGAAGTTTGTTTCTACCTCAAAAACAAAAACAGTTTACGCTTGGTGACTTTTTTGTGTCACACTATTACAAATCATAAATACTTTTAACTAATACAAATTTGAATATTTGCTTAGCCAAATGATTTTTACACCGTTGTTTTCCGTATTTCATGCAGATCTCAAATATATAAGTTTCATTCCAAATTAATTACAGTAAAGTGGTCCAGGAGCATGTAATCGAAAGCGCGCTCCACTGACACCGGGACTGTGTAGAACCCAGATTGTGACATAGCGGCTAGGGGAAGGGGGAAGCACTCCGGCCTGTAGTAGAGTCGGCCTTGGTTGAGGCCAGTACTTTTGTTGTTTGTATTTTCTCTTTGCAGCAGAAGTAGAAGTTTGGAATATAAAGACCCACCACTCCACTCTTTTGACACTCTTTTATGCTGCGTTGGTTCTCCCAAATTTACTTTAAATACACACGTTTTATAGTCACTTAATTCATTGACCAGAGTAGGGAAGAGTTGGGCAATACCGTGCACTTAAGCTTCATTATTTGTTATCTTTAATTTGGAAACTCAAATAAAGCTGGAAATCAACTTATTTTGTGAAAAATTTAATTCTATACAAAAGCTAGGCTCCATATTTGAAATATTGAGCCGTTTTCAATTGTTAAACCCATTTTATGAAATTGTAACATTGCACGGTATTGCCCCAAGGGCAATACCATGCAACATTGTTAATGACAAAGATTGTGTAAAAATAAAATAAATATCCAAAATTTACTCACACATTTTATTTTAGCATTGAAATTAGTAAGATGTAGCTTATACAAAACTACGGGAAAAAGTCCTTTTCTTGGCTTTTATCTGATCAAAGACTATTATGATTGACTATAGTCACAAATAAAATTGTCGGCTGTGTCAAGCCTACAACCATTATAGTCAATGCTACAACACTCCGAATGTATAACAGTTCATTTTCAAGTTGCCCTGATGTTTTATAAAGGTATTAATAAGTTATAACACAATATGGGGCAATATCGTTCAACATGGGGCAATACCGTACACATTGCGCGGTATTGCCCCGTGATAACATGACGCCACATTTTCAATCATAACCTAAAGACAAAGCAGTTTAAATGCATATTTTAGTGTTTGGTGATAAAATATAGCCCAGGAAATGAGCTATCCAAACCATTTAATTTAAATAAAGTTATTTATAACATATTCCTCTTAACACAGTTCTAGTTAGTCGTTGTTATTATAAGAAAAGTTAATAAAATGACATAAACATCCGTCACAGACACATGCGTAAAGCTGGAATCTCCCCGGCTGTCTCTATCTGTTTCGCATTCTTCCCGCCACGCAACAGCACTTCCCAGCGCTCATTACTCCCTCTAGCGGATTTAAAAACACGGTGCACGGTATTGCCCCGCCGCAAGGTATTACCCCGCTCTCCCCTACTTCTAACTAGTCAGCATCTTGTTTTTTCCCAACTTGTATAAAATAATCCTAGCTCCTCAAGCATTTGAACGGAGATTTTGTCTCATATTCTTCTTTTGAGGGTGAAGAAAAATAAATGATAGAGAGAACTTGCTCAGTGTGTGTTTTGGTCAGCAACTGCAGTTTAAAGTACTGTAATTACATGCGAGAATATTGAAATGTTGAAATATTCCTGGCTTAGTGGCAGCTTAGTAGCTGTCTTTTGGTGAACCACTTCAGTTCCCCACCAGGGGAGGTTGGGCTTGACGACAGGATGGGCAGGGGTGACCATGATGGTTAAGGGAAGGCAACTGTGGTCATTCTGTTGGCTGAGCTGCATTTCTTGCCCATTTGGTCACAGCTTGGCTGAATCTATCCTACCACTTACTAGGGGTGTTCGAGTACTCAAAACTTTGAGTTTTCGGCCGAGTATTATAGTCAAAGTTTTGAAAATTACTCGAAAATTCCAGTGAGGACTTCCCGCCGATTACCTGACGATCGCTAACGATTGCGACCGGCCAAATCGCGTAGTAACGGCTGCAAAAGGCCATTACATCACGTAAAATGACGACTGAATCGCGTAATTTCGGCCGTAAATGACGACGGAAAACAATATCGGCCAAAATACGACGATCGCATCTCATAATAAAGGCTGAAAATGACAACGTTATACATTATTTTTGGCAAAAGTGGCCACCGGACCACTTGATATTGGCCGTAACTAATGATATCGTCATGTAATATTGATTATAAGCAATATTACAAGGTGATATTGGCCAAACAGTGTTTTATCAGCCAGAAACGAATGTCAAACCATGTTTTGTTTATCAATACGTAATCCAGTTTTATTTTACTGGCCAAAAATGTGTATTGCTACTCATGTATTAGTTAAAAATCATTTTTAAATTATATCAAATCTGGAGTTGTATCCAAATACCATTACACTATTTGAAACTACCAACTGATGGCAAATACTCGCTCGAAAATACTCGATACTCGAAAATAATTCAGTACTCGACTCGACTTGACTCGATTAAAAAAATCACTACTCGCACACCCCTACCACTTACCCATTCTCATCCTCCTTCTGCTTTCTCTATATCCTAATATACACAAGCAGATTTTCCTTCATGCTGAGAGCTCAGGAACCACTGGACTGATTTTTATGATTGAAGCATCTATGGAAAGGTCTCAAAATGTAGGTTTGCACAAAATCATTAAACTTCATCTCGGCCCTCAGGGCTACACCACACAGGCCTTCGAAGTTGCAATGCCATTTTTTATTAATGATCCTGGCTAAAGAATCAGTAGGTCTTACTCAGTAACAAGGCTACACAAGGCATCTCACCCATTCTACACTCATCATTCATTCATGTTCGACTTAAAATTCGCCCTAGTTGCGTCGGCAAATTACACAGTGATCAAGTGAATGCTAATCTTATAGAAGAACAGAAAGCATTGAACTTGAGCATTTGACAGCTGTTTGAAAGCTTTGGGGACAGTACAGAAGCAAGACCAGCTGTGTAAAGCGAAGTTCTGGAATGGCATCACAATTAAAACTAACCAAACCGTATTTTCTTGAATTAGACCAGCTGGATTTGCTATTTAATAGGCCTAATTAATCTCAGTAAGGGTGTTACACCCCTCTAGGGTGGTATAGGAAAAGCTTCCACATTCCAGTAGCCAGTCAGAAATGACTAAAAACACAGATTCCCTGTTGGTGTGGATAACCCTGACTTCCTAGTAAATCCTCTTATAACATAAAATTGCTCTAATTTGTATATTGAATAAAACAAAGGAACATAATATTCTGTCTGTGTAGGCACACACTTCCTGTGAAGCACCAGCTGGTAGCGGCCGCCGGGCAGCTGTTGACGGGTGAGGCCCGGGGTGACCTGTACGACGGGTGGCTGCGCAACGAGACCACCATCGTCTACTGCCACGGCAACGCGGGCACACGAGCCTCTGACCACAGAGTCAGGCTGTACCAGATCCTCAACCAGATGAACTACCATGTCATCGCCTTCGACTACAGAGGTGAGCTGAGACCAGATCTTTTTGTTTTCTCCTCATAAATCTATTTGTAATATGTTACTAAACAAAGAGCTACTACGATAACAGCTCACTTCGGGACCTGACAGTTGTCGGATTATCTAATTCTATGTATTTATGACTAAGATTGAAGGTAGCGTTAAACACACACACGTGTATTAGCTTTACAACTATATAACATTTATTGGTATAAACACAACTGTATTAGGTAGCGTTAAACACATATGTTAATTATACAACATGGTGATGTAATTCAAACACCCATAAATGGGTAAGAAAAAAGGCTTACAATAATCACGTTCTCACTATCTGATTTCCTTGAAAAGTACTTTAAAATCAATACACGTAATCTGAATCGAAATGCTTAACCTGTCATTGAATACAAATATTTATGACTTTTTTAATAATTTAAACCATTACTTTTGTTTCAAATTGTATTCATTATTACAGTAGGGGGACTGCTTTAATCCAATGATTTTTGCTACTACCATAGTTATAGGACATTGTTTTTTATTTTACTTTATTTTGAACCTAAAAGCAATCAACATAACATTTGAAGAATAAATTAAGACTTAGGAAAAAATAGTTAACTTAGACTTAATTTTTTTACCAATACAATTTAAACATTTTTTTATTTACTTTTGCTGAACTTTCTTTTTTGTTTTTGCAAATACTTTTTACGTTTTGGTACTGTGTGAAGGATGAAGGTAATTTGTAAATTAAGTAAATTATTGTCAGTAACTGTTAATAGTGACAAGCATACCATGGAGTGGTCTGTTGTGGTGGTAGGGTGTGTAACTTTGGTCCGCGAGATCTCGGGTTCGATCCCTGCCAACCGCCAATAACTATAGCAATGTAGAATGATGCATGCTGGCAGTCAGAGCCCACCTTTTAAGCTGTAAGTTCCCTAATTAAAAAACAAATGGTATAGGTCTCAGAGACACCTATATAGATAAAGGTATCTCCACTAAAAGCAAGACCAACTTACTGCATGTGGTCTGCCCACAATGTTCCTTTTTTTGGGCCAGTCTGTTGTAATCACCTGCCCAACTCATATATGAATGTATTTGCACATCTTCGAGCATCTGTACCTGTACCTCATGTTAGTTTTAATACAGCATTCTAGAAAACATGTTAGTTTTAATACAGCATTGTAAATTTAGAAATCTTTGTTTTTATTACATGAGTGATTGGTTTTGAAAAAAAGACACATAGTTTTACTTATGAGTCCGTAGAAGTTTGGAATATAAATGTCCTCCACTCCACTCTTTTGGAAATTGGATGATTATGCTGCATAGATTTTCCCAAATTTGTCTTAAATACATACGTTTTATTAATCACTTAATTAGCCGACCAGAGTAATTATAACTAATCAGTTTTTACTGGTGGGCTCCTAGTAAGGTTGGGCAAAGAGATTTCATAGTCATAAAACTAAACTGTTTTAAATATTTTAACCGTTTTACTGCCGACGTGCGAAATGCGCACGTCGAGAATCGTGCAAAAAACGCCATGCATATGCACACGTCACTAATTGTGCGAGAATCGCCGACGTGCGCAATAAAGCACGTCTACTATTTCTGACTTATTGGCCTTAAATGTTTACCAAAAGCCACTAAATTAATTACTGTATTCTGTCAAACAGTTCAGTATTTATAAATCATATTCACGACATGTTTCGATGCTAATATGTCATCCTCAGCTGCTCACAATGAAGTTCTCGACCACTTAGGGACAAGGGACATCAAAACATGCTCTAAATATTATTTACAAATAATGTTATCTACAAATAATGTCACTTGAATATCATTTCAAATTAAACAAACACTCATGGAGCAGCGCATTAAGGATTTTTTTTAATGTGGGCAGATAGTATATTATGTAATCCATATAGGTCCTATATGTTTAGCTAAGTTTTTTTAAAGTTTTAACTCAATTAGTTCAGGAGTTTTTGCAATAAGGACAAGATGAGATAAATGACAACAGATAGACTAACAAATACAACCAAACACCCGTCGCCTTTAGTAATATTACAAATTAACTTTATACATTGACATTATAACCTCCATACCTAACTACACCAGTTTGCATCCTTGTTTTATTTCTGTAACTGTTCAGTTAATTTTTTCTTGATATTTCCATTTGTAAAACACCTTGTTCCTGGTGTCATATCGATGCTCAGGCTGTTACAGTGCACCTGGTACTGTGTCAGGTATCTCAGTGGGAGGTCCACCTTGGTCTAGTAGTGTATCCCATAGTTTAGAATGTCTACATGATTAACCTACAATTTTGTATTTCTGTTGCAGGCTATGCAGACTCGTCGAGGATCCCCGCTGGAGAGGAGGGAGTGGTGGAGGACGCCAAGACCGTCATCTCGTGGGCGCTGGACAAGGCGACTGCGGGGCATGTGTTTGTCTGGGGCCACTCCCTCGGCACTGCGTGAGTATCACGGAGGTAGCATATAGACTGTTAGTGGTACTTGGGTGATAACTGGGCCACACTGTAGTATTAGAGTGCCAATCCAAAGGAAATGATCGACTCTTTATTGCATCAGGTTTTCCTTATAATGCATGTTTGTAAGAGATTAGTTTTCTGCCTTTTGAAAACCCACCAATAAATGTTATGTAGTTGTAAAGCTAAATATCCTATAACCGTGCTTAAAAGGCTTCTTTACAATCTAAAAACACATCGTAAATCTGCTGTTTTCTATTTCCTTACTTTTTTGCTCGTTGAAGTAGCAATAAACAGCTGATTGATTGTTTCTTCGGACCAAGCTAATTGACTCGGTGTTAATTACCTCAGTTTGGTGTGAGTTCAGTCAAAATGGATGAAAATGAGTTTTTGTATGTTTGTGGTATCCGAAATTGCAGTTGTAGGAAAAATTGTGTATGTAATTGGAGTGTAAATTGTCTTTGTCGTTTTCAGCGTTGTGCAGTATCAGTTTTCTCTCAAGTCACAAAAACCTAGTTTATGCTTTTAACCCTCCAACTGCTGACTATGTTTCTCTATGTATTTACTTTACTATTGAAGTATTTTTCACTGTCTTGCATGAGTTTTTTGTAAATCTATAAAAAATATAAACAATGAACCTACCTATATCAACCATGTATTCAATTTGATCAGCAAGAAAAAGGGAATCTAAAAAACTATTACTTGTAAATGAGTACACAACAGACAATGTGACATGCTTACACAACAGAGGCAAACTTCAATAAACTCTTATTTCAAAAAATATTTTTCTTTAAGTGCCATAGTGGTTACAAAAAACCATGTAGTTTAATATGTCAAGATAGCCAAAATGAGCTAAATGATTCACAGATTGCAAAAATATATGCTTTGTTAGGCTTAAAATAATTATTTTCATTAAAAAACGGTATAAATCACGACCGCAACACTATAAATGACAGCAACAAAAGAGTTACAACATTTTCTAATTGGTGAGAAAAAAACAACAAAAAAACAAAAGACTACTTCTGATACATCATTTGATTTTAAATTCCATGTAAAATTATATGGCGCTGATTCAAAAATTATTCGAGTACTGATGTATCGCACAATAACGATATATCACACTGTGAAGAAAAGGGCCGCGACCTCGATCTTAGCAGTATACACGTAGCATAATTGGATTGCAATCGTGATCTTTACCAGTTGGAGGGTTAATACATAATTAACTATATTGTGTGCCGTGCCAAAAAGTATATGGTTGTTACACGCTAGGTACATTTAAGTTATGTGTGCTATTGCGCATCTTATCGTGACGTCATCTGGTGGCGGAAGCGCGTCACCAAGGTATTCTGACTATTCTAAACAATGAAGTGGGGGGGAAGAAGTGGGGGATATGGGGTAGTCAGAATACTTCAGTGACGTGCTTTTTTAGGAACTAGTTTGCAACCAATGGGAAACTTCAGCACTGGCGGCTATAGCCTATCCAAAATCTCAGATCAGGATCAGAAAGTCTACCCTAAAGTAGGCGTTGTGATCCCGACCTGGGTTTTGGATAGGCTCTAGCTGAGAGTAACTTCAGCTGTCACTGTAAACTAGCTGATCAAATAAACACCGTGACGTCACCTGGTGGCTGCGCAGAACGTGCTCAAATTCGTACTTCTGAATAGCACACCTTAGTTCAATTCACCCATGTACACGTACACATTATCAACCCGGTGCCTCTGACTACAGTCGTGCCTCCGTCTGTTCCAGCATCGCCTCCCACGCCTTGGCTGAGCTGGAGGGGGAGGGGAGGCGAGTGCCGGGGCTGGTGCTGGAGGCGGCCTTCAACAACCTCTCGGACGAGATCAGGGAATACCCAATCTCACAGGTACACACACAGGCTCCGCAAGGCTTTTTTATTTAATTACAGTAGAACCTCGCTAATCTGTCACCAACAGGAACGAGAGCATGGTAGAACACAAAAAGGTCAGATTATCAGAGGAACATATTTTACATAAAAACGTGAAAAAACTGTATTTTAACTAAAAATATTTAAATGTATCTACAGTTTTATAGATATAATATTACTGTAAAACGAGTTTGCACGCAGCACGCTGACGTGAGGGAAGTGAATTTCCACATAAAAACTTTTAAAACTCAAAATCAGTGTAAAAACATACATTTGTCCAATTTTTTCGAAATCTGAAAACTTTGATTTTTTGGCTGTTCTGATATTCCTGGTTTCATTTGCTTGCAAAGCTGGGAATACAATTTTGCGCATTATAAGGTTAGGAGAAGGTCCAGACAGGCTTGAAAGTAGGCGTGAGGTTGCTGGGGGTAATAAAAGTACTCTAACAAAGGAATAACAGGCTTTTCTAGTGTAAAACCCCCATAAGACAACGTTCTGTGTTTAGCCGATACACATTTTCTTTAATAACTCGGTAAATATTTATGCTAGAATGACGAGAGAGGGCTTAAAACTTTTGCCTTTCTAATTCCCATCTTTTTACATGCATTAATTTTACATCTGGGGCTTTTCTGACCCTTTCTGGGCCCAAAAACTCGAAATTTGAAAGATTAATCCCGAAAAAATGGGTTTAGAGTTTTCCGATTGTTTTGCCCAACGAACTTGTCCAACAGATTATAGAAAGGAACGTCCCTACCAAATTTGAAGTAAATCGGACAAAAATGTGACCGCTAGAGTGCATACACATATATATATATATATATATATATATGTCTATATATATATATATATATGTATATATATAAAATTTTGAACGACCCCCCAAAACGTGTTCAGGGGGTCACGGTAGGAACTTCTATGGTGGTCCCGGGCTTAAGTTTTACCGTGCGGGTCGTGCTAATAGTTCACTTTCCAAAGGTTCACTAATAAAGTATACTGCGATAAAAGCTGTCACTGGTCTACTGAAACAAACTGGAGATGCACTGGATATGTAAACAATATCAAACACTGACAACGGCACGATCGGACTAAGTGAGGAGTGGGACCATCCAATGTTGGATTAGTGCGGTTCTACTGTTTAGTTATTTAATTGGTTTAGTTTAATTGCAAAAGGCCCATAATTGATCCCGTAATTTGATTTTGGAGTTTTTTAATGCAGAAGTAGCGCAAACTAGTATCTAGCACAGTTCAAGGGTTAACATCAAAATATTAAATGTCCCTTTCAAAACGTTAACAAATGCCACTGGCGTAGATTTACAAAAAAAAAAAAACAAAAACATTAAAGTTGACATTTTGGTAAGGTTAACGACAGCTGAATCCAGTTTTAGCGAATTTCCTCTATAGGGAAGAAGCTATTACCGTAGGTCTCATGGTAAGACTTCGAGACCATGATAACTTTTGTTTTGAGGTCCCCAGATGTCAAAAACACTATTTGTTCATATTTATATATATGTGTGTGTGTGTGTGTGTGTGTGTGTGTGTGTGTGTGTGTGTGTGTGTGTGTGTGTGTGTGTGTGTGTGTGTGTGTGTGTGTGTGCGTGTGCGTGTGCGTGTGCGTGTGCGTGTGCGTGTGTGTGTCCGTTAACACGATAACTTGAGTAAAAAATGTCCGATTTCGATGAATTTGGCTCAAATGTGTAAAGTGACTTTCATGACTTTTAAGTTAGAAAACCACAAAAATCGGACCATGGGAAGGGGGGTTTATGGGGGTTTTAAATTTTTCAAAAATCAGTTTTATGCACTTTTCACTCTACAATTTTTAAAACACTCAATGGTTTTGAGCATTTTATAGAGCTTAAAAAAAACAAATAATATAGTGTTTAAATTATTAACCTAGGTTAAGTGGTTGCTGAGAAAATCCAAAAAACCTGTTCATAAAATCTCCCATGTTAATCTTAGGGGAAAAGGTTTTGGGTTTTTCCTCAGTTCATTTTAATGTAAACTTCACATTTCCTTTTACCAATCAATTCAGCTCTACAAATCAATCATTTTGGTTTTTATATTGTGATTCTACGTCCAACCGTTGCAGAGATATTCAAAGTGCTAAACACAGTACGTTGTCCAATGTTATCCTTATGGAGAATAAATAAAATTTGATATCTTGATTATTTATGAATGTATATTGATGAAACTTGGTATGTGGCTTCACGTAGTACTGGTATTTTGATATTTGCACAAACAATTGATTTTTTGTTGACTATCCTAGTAGCAGCAAACCTGCATACTCAGTCCTAATGTTATTCTTATGGAGAATAAGTAAAGTTTGATATCTCCCTTAATTATGGACATAAATTAATAAAACTTAGTATGTAGCTTCACCTGGTTGTTATATTGATAATTGCATAAAAACTCATATTTTGTGTTCCTTGTTGCAGCAAACCTGCGTACTCAGCCCTAATGTTATTCTTATGGAGAATAAATAAAATGCTATAGGTGACTTATTTATTCATGTATTTTTATGATTCTTGGTAAGTGGCTTTATGTGGTAGTGAGGAACATATGCATGCATTGGAATTTTGCTGAGTACGCAGATTTGCTGCGACGGGGGTATTTAATTTTCACAAAATTTGTCAAACTTGATCTGTCAAAACTCAAATTATTAAGCGGGTATCTAAAAACTAAAATGCCCAGCCAGTCTGTAGTTTTGCACTTTTATTTCATAATTTTGATATTTATTCCGAAATATTATATTTTCAATGATTCACCTCAATTGCGATATTTATTGTTTTCCTCGTGAAATGGGTCATATTTTGATACTGTTTTACTGTGCTGATTATTTTCTTGTGAATGAATGCTAATGGTTTTTTTTAGTTTGAGATCATTTATATTACAGAGTACATATGGCGCTTGGTTGTTGTTAGTTGACCTTCCAAAAATGTGTTCAACTTGCATTAAATAATCTTCGCTCAAGAAAAAGAAAACAAATACTCTTAACAATTTAAAGTACAATATGTTAAGTTTAGTTTTACTCTATTTACGATATTTGTCCTAAGGTTTTTAATACCCTCGACAACAACAGTTTAGTTCTTTTATATAGGTACCCTCTCTTATAGTCTCATGCACGTTTACGCAATTGCACAGAGTTTTAAATTTCCTTGAAGACTTGACAAAACACAATCTAGCATAAAAAGTTCTCATGTTTTCAAGGTTCTTAGTCTATGTTTAGTTGTGATGAATATATTAACAATTTCAACAGACTCTTATGTTACTCACACCATGAGCCTGTATACTGTTTTCACTGCCCCTGTATGCCATCGATGTGTTTCTAACGAGTTGCCTCTCTACAGCTGTTCACGTGGCTGCCCTGGTTCGACTTCTTCTTCGTGGAGCCGGTCTACGACAACGGCCTGAGGTTCCAGAGTGACGTCAACCTCCGCAACGTCTCTTCCCCGATACTGTTCCTCCATGCGGAGGACGACCGGGTCGTGCCGTACAAGCTGGGGAAGAAGGTAGAGCGGGGTCCCGCTGTTGGGGTCAAAGTAGATGTTAAGTGTTACATGAGGCCCAGTGTTACCTAGGCACATTTTCCTTTACGACCATCTGGATTTCAGAACCTATTTGAGGCTCTTTTTCCTTGGTTGGTCGGTGAGCACTTTATCGCCTGTAAAGGCGGTCCAATATCGGTTTGATACCGAAACATTTGACCAACCAGTTACTTGTTTATTTTATTGAATGAACTTCTAATGACGGTTGTTTGTAGTGGAAAAGCAAAATTGGTGGTTCAATTCGAAGTCAAGCAGGTATAAGTTAAATACAAAGTTAATTTGGTTTTCTGCAAATCGATTTACATGTAAAAAATTACAAAAAATTAGGCTGCAGTTCACGAAACAGTTATAGTAACCTAACCTAACCTAATCTATCTCTGCCGAGTTCTGTACGGTGGCTGTTCATTTGTGCAACAAAATTACAAAAAAACAAATTAGTATAAAACAAAATAAAGTAAGTTTAAAAAAAAACTTCAAACCTCAAAGAGCAAACATCAAGAGTAAGATTTAAACCTGGGACTGCATGATCGTGAATCTGACACCTTATCCTCTGGGCTTGCTGTGGCATGTCGAACAGCGTGAAAGTTACAATTCATTAAGCCGTGAACAAAGCAGTGATTTAAAATGTTGCCCCAAGCAGCGCTCATTCATTATTAATAATTCATTCGATAGGTCAAATGAACAATCCGTTGATGACATTTTTCGATATCGTAACAAACAACATTAGCAATGTTGAACCTGCCATGGAGGCGATAATGTGCTCACCTGGTTTGTACCCCCTCAGGCTGTAACACTTGGAGGAGTTTGTGTCAGAGAAGGGCTCCCTCTACTCAGGTAGTAATAAACAATCCTTTATTTTCGTTGGATGCATTTTTTATAGAAAAAAGACTAACATGAGAATAGAAAAAAACTGAAGCTGAATTTTTAGACTTAAGTATTTTTTTTTAAAGCCACACAATTTATAATTGTTTTTCGGCAAATAAATATAATTATTATTAGACAGGCGAGGAAGATTCCCTCCAATGATTCGGACTGGACTGGGTATCCAGATACAAAGGTGAAAAGAAGCAAGTCACACAGATAGAAATGACAAATTAAAGTAAATTACCAACAAAAATTACCAATACTAGTAAATTACCAAATACAAATAACTTGTCAGTATTCTGAAAACTTATTTTGTGATACCCAATGTCAACCTCTGAACTCATGTTGATTAGTCTGAGAGATGTCTAGAGGCACAGGATAAGAATAACTCATAGAACTGTATAAAAGTTAGAAAAAAAAAAAAAAAAAAAAACGCCTGATGAATGATTAAGTAGGAAAATTCTGTAGTTTTGAATAATGAATTCAGACAACATGCAATAAATTAATGTTGATTTACTATACCATTCCTAAGATTGCTATTTGATGATAAAAAGTAAAGGAACATTGTTTTCTACCAAAAGAGGTTTCTTTATACTTGGCCCTCCTCATGGACCTGTGCGAAGAGGCTGTGCAGTAGAAGCTAGACAGTAGTGATAACATTTACCAGTCAGGACCGGGATTCGAACTAACGACAGGGCCGCAGCCATGGTTCCGAAGTCCATTACGTCGATTGGTTAATCACTACGTTGGTGATTCACCAAGATTATTTTGATTGTCTCGGTATATCGAGTGTTTGTTCTGATTAGATGTTTGTTTATCAGTAGTTCTTCTTTTTAATTAGTGCCAACAATCCAAATCCTCTTAAATTGTTTGCCAAACCATATCTTTCAACCTTTTACTTTGTGTATGTTTTCTTGTGTAAGCCACAGCAATAAACGTAATGTGCTTTCCGTTTGATAACCATATGTTACGTGTTCCAGTTGTACAACAGTGTGGTGTCATACCGCAAAGACGACAAATCTGTGGAACTCGTAACGTTTGAGTACAAGTTGGGTCACGGACACAAGTACATTTACAGGGACAAGAGAGTTCCTTCTGTTGTCAGGTAATGCTGTCGAGTTGTGTTGACTCAAGTTTAAAAATTACAATAATTTAGTTTTCAGTGTTGTATTGATTAAGATATAGGAATTTCTTATTCATGTTAGAAAAAAACAGTTATAAATATTGGAAATTGTAGCAACACCATCGATTTACCTATTGGCTTACTTATACTTTAAGCCATTTATGACAAGAAAATCTGCTGCCCAGTATCTATTTAAAACCTGTTAACTGACCCCACCATGAAATTTAACCGTAACAGTGACCAATGGTGTAAGAGGGAAATGGCCAAGCAGATTTGGCCAATTTGCAGACCTCTTTTTGAAAACTCGTATAAATTCAACCGTAGAAGTAAACCTAGCCAACCTCATATTCATTTTGATCGGAAAGAACAGGAAAATCTAGAAATACTAAAATGAAAAAGACCTAGACAATTTTTTTTGGTAAAGTGAAAAGAATCAAAAAAAAAATTGGTTCTTTTTTTGAAATTTCAAAAACAGCCTCGGTGAAATTTTGTCTACAGATTTTTTATAGAAAATTCATTATATACATTTTGTAGACAATCTAATACATATAAATATATAACATATTGGGGAAAGAATTTGTTTGTAAGTTTTAGGGGCGCAATATAATAATAATAAACGGAAAACCGAAAAAATGTAAACTGTACAGTGTTAGTTTTTTTTATAAATAAGTAATAATATATGAATGTAATAATAATGTTATATACATATTTGTAAAGCTAATGAAGTAAAGAATGAAAACAAGTCATAAAGTTGATGGTAACAAATTATCATCACTTATAAATAAAAGAATTTGTTGAAATTTGTGCTTTTTTGGAAAAGAATTTCACAGTGTTTAGTAGGCTATACAATTTTGTTACCACATTCCCCCCCCCTAAACCAATATAAACATGTTTTAGTATATTAAGTTACCTACATAAAAATGTATAACACCTGGAGTAAGTATTTTTTTTTTATATGTGTTAAGTAACAATATAAAAATATCGCAGAATTGGTAAATTTGTGAAAAGTAATATTTTTCATTGAGAGCGCTGTAATTTGTATAAACAATAAACATAAATAATGTCATATTTCTATATACTCGCTTTGCTCGCTGGGGGCTCCGCCTCCAGACCTCTGTGGGGGGCTTCCCCCCAAAATTGCTTGTTATCCTAGTTTAACAATGCCAAATCTCACGTTCCTTCCTAGCTCCAGTAGAAGCAGTGGTTAAAGTGGTCAAGAATTGACATACTACTAGTCATACTAAGAATACAGACAGATCAGCTGATATTTTAATTTAAGAGTATTAACAATTGACATAGTAGGTTTGGGGAATATTTAAGGAGATTTGAGGGTACAACTCACATGCATGCTAAATATCACGATCCTAGCTCTATTAGTAGGTCTCACATCAAGTGGTCCATAGCCGAGATATTATTACTACTACTCAAACTAAGAATACCAAAAACTAAAACCAGTAGATAATTCTATTAAAAAAAGTCATTTAATCTTCAACAAATTAAATATGGAGTCCCTCGAGGATCTATCTTGGGCCAAATTCTATTTAAGACCTAATTACTAAAAAAAATCTGAAGCTTTGATTACTTTTAAAGGGTTTAAAGCATAAAACCTGGTGCAATGATTCACTTTTTATGTAAACATTTTTATCACATTTTCATACATTTGTAAATAATTAATAATCATATTTTGCACATGTGCCCTGTTTAATAATTCAATATTTTAAAACACCTGTTTTCCCTCATGCGTTACTTTTCCTCAATGATGTATTAATATAGTTTAATATAATAATTGTGAATTGTGTGTTGTTTTTAATTTTTTAATCCCCCTGAATATTTCTCTTTAGTTATTAATCATTTAATCCCATGAATATATATTTTATCATAATTCACAATAGCCTGCTTAACATTTAATTAATTTAAAGATTCATTCTGTACAATTATCTCAGATCACATTTTTATATATAGCCTAAGTATTTAAAATTCAAAATTTATCTCATTTTAGAACCAGAATGAACGTGTGTTTCCTCCAAAGAAAGTAATTTTGGGCTCAAGATTAGTGTTCTGTGTTTAGTTTTGTGAACCCTATAACAATCAACAGAGAATGCACCTGTTGATCAAGGACTCCTTCAGAAGACATGGCCTGTGTTAGATGTTTGGTGGACACTGTCCCAAATTTCATTTAAATTTCCCCATTTAAATAGTATTTAGACACCAAAAGTCTAATATTTTTATAGTCATCGGAGCCCAGATCAGTTTACCTCTCTTTATTTGGCCACCTCAAGCACATTAATAATATCTGGGCGAAGAAATATGTTGCTGAACTGGTGAGATTATTCCATTTAGTAGGTCTAATTACAAACTTCAAGACCTCGCCAATATAAATTACTTCAAGAGTTACTAAAATATTTAGGCATAAACTTTAAATCTGAAATAGGCTATTACTTTTACAGCACATCAAATTTACCATATATAAACTTTGAAAGAATATCAGGACTTTAAATATAGCCTAGAGAACTTTTGTTTATTGGCAACCATTTTGAATTCTGTAGCAACTCAAAGACTACACCAACAGTGACTTTCATTAAATTTATTAGAGATCACTAATTAGACTTTTATTAATATCAAATTTGATCTTCATTGGCTTGTATATCAATTCTAATTTATTTTATGATATTTATTTATTCAATTATCAAGAGTTTTATGCATACCAGTTGAGCTAAGCCACCATTATTGTAATTCAACTATTAATTAAAACTTTAGAAAGTCCCCATGATCGTAATATATGATTGATAGTCCCTTTCACCTAATTAATAGTACAAACACATGTAAATGCCTTTAATAAACAATCTATCTACCCATTGTTAACAGCTGTTTCCTTTACCTAAGCTAAGTAACTACTTAGCTTACAGCGAACAGAATAAGAGGGAAAATATTTTAGTAACACAGTTGTTGTTTTTTTTATTTCACTGGCCATACACCTGCTTTTAAATAGTATTTGATATGGAGAAGTGGTTTGTGTTAATTTATAGGCCACCAGATATTATCGAAGTGCTTGGAAATAATTAAAATAGTATTTCATTTTTAAAAATTATTTGTAACTTTTAATTTACATAGGGATTAAACCAGCATTAAAACCCAAAATGATGATTTATTTAAATGCCTAAAAACCTCCTTCAACAAATATAACATCATTTGTAAGGTATTTTACCCTTGGTGTGAGCTCAACATGAAATAATTACCAAAAAACACTAACAAATTCAAAGATTTTGAATTTTTGAGAGGTTTATGTGGTCAAAACAGGATGTATGAATGCAGCTACATACTACGTGTGCTTTCCTGTTTGTTATTCCTGTAATTTCCCAGTATATAATGAAATGGTTTGTTCCACTTCAAATTTCCTAGTGTATAGAAATTTGGCTTGATTATGAATTACAATATCACAACTATGCACTGTAGATTTTGCTTTATAATTCATTATTGTGACTTGCTAAATTTGGAATCTTTGAGAGGTACTGAAGATTAAGTTACTCAAATAATTTCTAACAACCACTATTCATTACTCACCACAACTACCGCCATCATTCAACTCATTTGATTTCACCTAAAATTTTGCTGTGGCTTGAAGATTTGTTTTAACTCGTCCAGTGGATATTTGGGAAAACATCTCTTGAAGTAATTTACATCTTGAATACGTGTTAAGAAGGAAATAACATACATTGTATAAAAATTATAGCTTATCCATTAACACGTTCGCTGCTAAAGATTGTATAAATATTTTATATTTATATGACCAATGCTGAAATTTTCAACTAAACATTAATACCCCCGTCGCAGCAAACCTGCGTACTCAGCGAATTTCCAATGCATAATATTTTTCTGAATTCCACATAATGCCGCGTACCAAGTTTCATAAAAAAATATTCACATATAAGCGATTTTAATTATTCTCCGTAAGAATAACATTGGTAATGAGTACGTAGGTTTGCTGAAACAAGGAACACAAACAATTGTTTTTTATGCTAATATAAATATAATTTAACTAGGTGAAGCCACATACCAAGTTTCATCAATATTCAATCATAAATAAGCGCTATATAACATTTTAGTTATTCTCCATAAGAATAACATGGGGGCTGAGTACGCAGGTATGCTGCTACAGGAATAACCAACAAAAAATCAATTTTTTGTGCAAATATCAATATACCAGTACTATTTGAAGCCACATACCAAGTTTCATCAACATACATTCATAAATAATCGAGATATCAGATTTTATTTATTCTCCATAAGGATAACATTGGACAACGTACTGTGTTTAGCACTTTGAATATCTCAGCAACGGTTGGGCGTAGAATCACAATTTAAACACCAAAATGATTGTTTTGTGGAACTGAACAGATTTCTAAAAGCAAATGTGAAGTTTAAATTAAAATAAACTGAGGAAATGCCAAAAACCTTTTTCCCATAAGATTAACATGGGAGATTTTATGAGTAGGTTTTTTTGGATTTTCTCCGCAACCACTTAACCTAGGTTAATAATTCAAAATACAATATTATTTGTTTTTTTAAGCTCTATAATATGGTCAAAACCAAAATTAAGTTTTTAAAAAATTGTAGGGTGAAAAATGCAAAAAACTGGTTTTTTGACAATTTAAAACCCCCCTTCCCATGGTCCGATTTTTCTGGTTTTCGAACTTAAGGTGGTGCAGTCGACTCTATTGACAAGCTATTCCGCCTAGAGGTCAGGCCAGTCGCTGCTCACTCACACACATGCAGAGTCCCGGATGCTCACTCACACACACGCAGAACCCTCCCCTCAACTACCCCCAACCCCCAACTTCCCCAAGTGGTCAAACCACTTTCACTCAGCTGGGCTTGCTACTTGCCCTGCCCTGAACCTTCATCGGGCACCAAGATTCTGAAATGGCAGCGGGAACTCAAACCAACCAGCCTCTCCGGATGTGTTATAAACATATTTATTTGTTATACAATTTTCAGCGGTTAATATACCATTTAAAAATGTCATATTTAATGAATTCAGTCAAGTCTCTCAAATCTATGATATCGTAGATAAAATTAATTATAAAACGTATTTTAACAAGTTGGAAACGCTCTACTAACATACAAATAACCCCATCGCAGCAAACCTGCGTGCTCAGCGAATTTCCAATGCAAAAATATGTGCCTCGCTACCACATAAAGCCACTTACCAAGTTACATAACAATACATACGTAAATAAATGATATATACTATTATTATCGATTTATTTGGACTTTACCTATCACTTCTAGTGTTTAAAACACTAGAAACAATAGTTTTTAAACCTTAGAAGCGATAGGTAAAGCCCAAATAAATCAATTATAAAATTCAACTCCATCGCTATTATGAGTTTCAAAAATACAGTATAACATTTTATTTTAGGGCTGAGTACGCAGGTTTTCGCTGAAACAAGGAAGATAAGAAACTTTTGTTATACAATTATCAAAATAACTCAAGAAGGTGAAGCTTCATACCTTTATTTATTTAATTTAGGTTCATAACTAAGGGAGGTAGGCCATATCAAACATTAACTATTCTTCATAAGAATAACACTAGGGCTGAGTATGAAGGTTTGCTGCTTCGGGGAAAATAAAAAAATGTTTTTTATGCAAAGCATATAAATAGGCCAGAACTAGGTCAATTCACATACCAAAGTTTCGCTAAAGTATGATCACTTTAAAGAAACTGGAAAGAGTATTTTTTATTTGAATTAAACAACAGATAATTTTAATCAAATATTTGTTTACAAAAATCTAATTAATACAGTTCATATGATAACGGTTTTTAACAAGATCCAGTATAAAATACAATTGAATCACGGATAAAATATCTGATAACGATTAAACACATTAACTTTGAAACAAAGTTTAAGGCATCAGTAAACTACTGGTAGTAATCCTAACAACATATTAAAATATCAGAACTAACCGCTTGTGAACTAGCAGTTTGGTAGTACCCAGATAGGGAGGGAGGCAAATGGTTTCCAAAAATATACATTACCACCAAGAGATATCCTGGTAAACCATGTCAGTCAGGTCCCGAATTTTGTATTGCTTGAATTCCTTTACAGCAACTTTAGAGACTCATGCGGACAGTTAACATAAAACCAATAGACACGGTCCGAGACAGTCCGTAGAGACCACAATGCCCCATGTTTAAGAGTAGGACTGGCTGTCTTTACCCAAAAACAGGCTGTGAGAGTAAGAGTATTTTTTTCTGTTAATGTGCAAGTGTAAAAACTTTAAAATGACACATCGATTGTCCAAATCGGTTGAGAAATAACGACGTAGCGGGCCAAAAACGAAATTCCTTAGCGATTTAAGACTGGGCCGTATTTAGGACCTCTGGGGCCCCGGGCGAATACGAGAATGGGGCCCCCCTAACATAAATACAAGCATGTATGTAGGTATACATACAATAGATATTTCTCTATTCCGTAATTCTCTGGTTTAATGCTAATTCAAAGGTAACTTTTTACAAGTTTAAACTTTAAAACATGTTCTTATTCCGGATGCATTTGATATTATCGCACATAAAAATATTCTTAAAGAGATTTAAATATTTGGAAATGTAGTAAAAAGTCCGTTATATTGTAGACGTTTGTACATTATTTTCGAGATAAGTTTACGTGATTTTGATACAATGAAATATTATCTTTTTCATTGGGCCTTGTTTCTTCCTACGTTAAACTTGATGTCGGGGATAATCGCAGGATTCAGTGTTGGCAACAATGACAAGCATACATCCCGTAACACTCACTGATACCGGAGCAGTGCTGATCGTATTGAGTAATAATTAAAGTAATCAAAGCAGACGTTTTTAAATCCCCATGCTTTTCTTATGGGGGATGTTTTACGTTGTTGTTCGTTTGCTGGTAAATATTTAGAAATACTGTTATTTTTCCCGAGTCCCTGGGATCAAGACCTCTCCCATTATCCTGCAATTAGCCAAACTCCCACAATTTTGACTTAAATATTTCGCTTACAGAATTATGTATAAAGACGATACGAACAAAATAACAACAACAAGAAATAGGCTAAAAGCTACCGTACCATTATTATTATCATCTTTATTATTAATTGTATCATCATATTTAGGATAACCTCAAACACTTATGACTACTCAGTGTCCTACGTTAACTGACTTTCGTATCCAATTATAGTTTTGATACTATTATTTAATTACTTTATATTTGGCTGTTTGTTCCTAATAATTTATAATATATCAAAATTAGTTTTGTGCAACAATAACAACAAACTTAAATCGGCTTGAACGGAATATGCAACTTCCAAGTACGGCAGAGCATGGCTGTTATAATTTATATTAAACAATACAATACATATACAATCTATGCTCAGCAAAATAAGTGCTCTACAATGCCATCAGTAGTTATGTTTCAAATCTTACCTGGCTAATAATTTTAGTTACTGGATTTGGGTAAGTTTATCAAGTCAGCACATGGTATTAAAATAATACAAATTATTGAATGACTTTGGATTTGATACTTAGTTTGAACGTACACCTTTTACATCTTAAAATTATTTTTATTGTTTTCAGTTAAGAAATAATCAACTTTTACAGAACAAATTTTAAAAACTGCCTCCTTAGTGGTCTGAAGGGTCCCACTTTCGTGGCCTGTGGGCCCCCCTCGGGCCCGGGGCCCTGGGCGCTCGCCCCGTGCGCCCTTACGGCCCTGATATAAGGCTAGTTTTGCCCAACAGCTTCTATTGTTCATCTGAGTTATGTTTTATAGTCAAATCTAATCACACAGCTGAACAAATTGTAATTCATTGCTCTTTATAATCAAACGTGATCTTTATAAGTGCGTTTGTATTTTAAAATATGGTTGGCAACTATTTAATGTGAAATTGAAGAGTCATAAATTATGTTTGACTTACATGGAAAAAAGCGAAGAAAACTGTGTATAAACAACTTGATTATTAGCTAAGAAAAACCCTTTTCACTAACAGCAATAAAATGTGGCGTTTTTCTCTTAAGAATAAATTTGTAGGGCCTAATTAACAATTGTAAAAATATATTAAACATCTTTGATGGGCATAAAGAAATCTG
The DNA here is from genome assembly GCA_963675035.1 of Allygus modestus. Taxonomy (NCBI): domain Eukaryota; kingdom Metazoa; phylum Arthropoda; class Insecta; order Hemiptera; family Cicadellidae; genus Allygus; species Allygus modestus. The sequence continues at coordinate 133,213,163 of OY776112.1, read as the reverse complement.
ACTTCAGGCCTACATACAACTTAACACAACCTGACTTTTAGATCTTTGTTTTATTTGCAAGGAAGATACCTCCTCTGTCACGGGGTGATGGTGCTGGCAGTCGGCGCGGCCGGCCGATGCGGGGTAGTGAGAGAGAGAGAGATTGAGAGAGAGAGGAGATGTGTGAGAGAGTAAAGAGATGTGCGAGTGAGAGAGAAATATGGTGCGCGGGTGCCTGCACGTGCGAGTCGGGGCGATATGGGCGGCTCAGGGGTAGATAGGTGTCTGGCGTGGGCTAAAATTAAAAAGTTTATTGTACACAACTTTTTTATGAAACCTAATTTGTACATATTCTTGTATAAAACTGTCTTTGTACACCCTTGGCTTGGGTTAGCTGAAGTTTTAAAACCACTCGAATAAAAAACAACCGAGATACAAACTTTATTTCCTGAAATAATACAAATTTTACTAAAATCCATTTAGGTGACCCTTAAGTATATTTTTTGTAAATACATAAACCAATTTTGAAACATTTGTGATTGGCCGATTTAAACTGGTGTATAATTCAAAATACCTCTAAAACTGCACTTCAAAGGGTGAAAAAACCAACATAACGGAAATATTTTTCCAAAAAAATGTGTGTTTACGGTTTGTATAATCGTAATAAACAAAAACAATGAGAAAAAAAAATTAAATTTTTTTTGACTGCACAGCCTTAAAGTCATGAATGTCATTTTACACATTTGAGCCAAATTTCAGCGAAATCGGACGTTTTTTACTCAAGTTATCGCATTCACGTACACACATATATATATATATATATATATATATATAGATATATATATATACATATATATAAATTTGAACGAATAGTGTTTTTGTCATCTGGGGACCTCAAAACAAAAAATTATCATGGTCTCGGACTTAAGTCTTACCATGAGACCTACGGTAATAGCTTCTTTATAGGGGAAATTCGCTAAAAACAAGAAAATCAACATATAAACATGATTTAAGAAAATAATAATAATGACGCACTTGTGCGTCATTAGCACATGCCATCAAATACTCGGGTATATGCGGATGACGCACATGCGCGTTTCTTATCTTTGTGACTCCATTAGGTAAATAATACATCTTATTAGGCAATAAAATTAATACAAATATTTTATTAATCATTTTGAAATACAAATGGTGTTCTAAAGTGTGTATAAAATGTATGAGACTACATAATATATAAAATGTAATAAGAATATAAGTTTATTTATTTTTTGATTTATTTGGACTTTACCTATCAAACACTAGAAGCGATAGGTAAAGTCCAAATAAATCAAAAAATAAATTCAAATCCATCGCTATTATGAGTTTCAAGAATACAAGAGTACAATAAAGGAATAACAATCCAACTGAAATGTTACAAACATGTATGAGGTCATGGACTTATTTCGAGTGGTACTGTTTGAAACATTCCCCAAGAACTAAGGGGGTTCCTCGGGACATCCGTCACATTTGTAAATAGAGCCCGGTAAGGGGTCATCAGGATCCGAAACATCACTCATCTTTATGAGCACGCGAGACACTGACAGAAAGACGAAACGGGAAACTGACTATGTCAAATAAGCGCTAAACTAATGAAAATCAAAGTACTACGGTTGTCAAATCAACCTCGACACTCAGTCAAGAGCACCGCGGCGGGATTGAATCAGCAGCCGGAACCCACGGCATGACCTGCTCTTACCGTCTGACGATTGATTTAGCGCGAAAAAATGTAAAAACGGCGGGAAATAGTGGCGCGAAAAGAATTGGCGCGGAACGCGCTTGTGCGTCATTTGCACCACTCATTGCAGCGGCGGGCGGGCAGATGACGCACAAGCGCGTCATTCGCAGCGAACGTGTTAATCTCAAAAATCAAAATTTTGCTGTAAAACAGAATACGTTGACTGCTAAAAGAAAATAACAGGATTTTTCCAGAAGCTGACATTACATGACATTACACATGCATACGCAGAGGGCGCCACGTAGAAACTAAAACTACACAAAAACTAACCTCACTTCGATACACAATGCTACACCTCAGTCGAGGTTTCTCAGTGCTACGGCTACGGGCAGACTGATGCAACAGTGTTATATGTTTGTGTGTTACAAAGCGCGGGAAAACCCGCACGTAGAAAACGTGTTAAAGGATGGTTTCTTTCTGACGTACAGCTTATTACTTTTGGAATTGATATTGCCCAAAATAATTGTAGCGTAGTTGCTATGGAAGCAAACACCTTGTTAGATTGTTATCAATTTTAGTCAGAACTTTCAAGGTGATTCTTGTTATGTCTAAAGATGATAAACCCATTGCCGCACAACTGCAGGGTGTTCTTAGAGAATTTGTAACAAATGTTTAAAAAAAGAGATAAAACTCATTGAAATATCCTATTTATTTTCTTTACCACAGGTTTTTCCATCAGAAGGCAGGCAAGAAATATGTTTTTGCAATAATATATGCAGACCATAATGAGGTGAAGCCACATTCAAATTTGTATTAAAATATGGAAACAATATATGGAATGTTAGTTAGCCTATTCTATATGAGGGTGTGCATATTCTACATCGCGCTAAATACGATGTGGTTTGATGCAGTGGGTCTTTTACAATAATATCCATAGTTTGTGATCCAAACTGCGATAGTTGGCCCAACATGGATCGTGTATTAAGAATAAGAAGGTCACACACTCTGGCAGTTGGCACTCTGTAAAGTAGATCAGTGAGTAAAAAAATGCTAAACCAGAGTTAGCTATATACCAGTTCTCTCTACTTACATATCTGGGTAATTTCTTTGCCCAAAAGGTTTTTATGTTTAAGGTTTCTTCAAAATGTTATTTATAATGTTGGTTGTTATTTATTTATAATCTACTCCTTTATTAAGTAGTCAGATGACGATTTGCTTTACATTTCCATGGCTGTTGTTTTGTTGTAGTTGATTTGTATTTTAAAGTCAGGCTACTTGTTGTATATTACATCTAGACTTTTATAATAACTAATAAACTCACCAATGTTTATTATTTTCAGGAAATTTATCGACACAAATCTACAAAAAAATCAAACGAAGACACGATGAAGACAGCTAGGATTTAGTTATAATTAATTTTAGAAGTATCTAAGATCTTGTACAGTGCTCTCTTTACTATTTTGTGCAGCTGTTTTCGTCTTTCACCAATTTTAAGTTTGTGCAGTATTTTTTACACTTTTAATGTTGTATAGAATAAAACAGTATTGTGAAATGAGTTGTTTGTCTGACTTCACCTCTCTTTTAATAATTACTTGTTTCATAGGAAATGTAAACACAAGTGTGCCATAACAGATGTGATTGACAAACGGTCTGGGTCTTTTTACTTACTTGTTGTACGTGTAATTTTGGTGAGTGAACATTAATGTTTATTATTAATGGTTTAAAAAATTAATTGACTTTGAAAATTTTTTTGCTTTTATTCATATATTATTACTTGTAAGATAGAAAAAAATACCAGTAGCATAATTCTAGAAATTGGAGTATCAACCAATTTTACTTTTATCTTTTGAGGAATTATGTTCATGTTGTCCAATGCATAGTACAAGGCCAAGGGGGGTGAAAATGGCAACGCCTAATGCGAGTGCCGCCAGGCAGCACTGCGCTGGCATGGGGTGGAGGATTACTACACAAACCCTAGGGTAAAGGTTCATATTAAAGAAGAAAAAAGGTCTAATTATTGACATTTTGACATTTTAAAATAAACTGTACCTATAACCCTGACGCATGTCATACATTGTATTTTCAAACGGCGCCACAGATTTTTTTGTAATTTAGATAAAATCCTTAAGGTTTTTTCAATCTATTTGCAATCAAACCAAATATAATCCATTAAACTGTTGGTAACTGTGGTGCATTGCGGTTCGGTTTTAAGACATTGCGGACCAATTGCAACCGAGGTCATTAAACACTTTATTTTAATATTTTGATTTTGATTTCAGCCCTAATATTTCCAAACATTTTAATTTTTATACATACATTTTTAAGTCATAACGATCATATCTATGTGTCATTGCATAGTTTTATCACAACACACATAAAAATTTGATACTATGGATTTCTGATTTGATTAAATGTACTCCAAAATTATAATTTTAAATATAGTTTGATATTAAAACTGAAATTCACATCCATAATTTTCAACATACAAACTAAGAGAATTTTCATGTATAAAACTCAAAATATTAGATAAAGCGTTAAAGCAAACAAACCAATTTTTGCAAAATTTGAATACAATTTTTAATTTGTTGCTGTTTGTTGCTGCTGCATCTGGTTCTATTTATCTGTATCGAAAGGATGGTCATGTTGTGTATGATATAGTCAGAATGAGGTTCAGCAAGAAGTAAAAGTAGGGATAGAGTTACTGAAGATGGTAAAACTATTTAAAGAAATTAAAAACTGCTTTTCCAATAATGAATCCCTATAAAGCAACTAAGATTGTAATTTTTAGCGAATTTCCCCTATAGGGAAGAAGCTATTACCGTAGGTCTCATGGTAAGACTTAAGCCCGAGACCATGATAACTTTTCATTTTGAGGTCCCCAGATGCCAAAAACACCATTCGTTCAAATTTTTATATATGTATATATATATATATATATATATTTATTTATATATATATATTTATATATATATGTGTCCGTAAGCACGATAACTCTCGTAAAAAAGGTCCGATCTTAATGAAATTTGGTACAAATGTGTAAAGTACCATTTATTTGAACAAGTTCGAAAACCAGATGAATCGCACCATCCGAAGGGGGGTTTTTGGGGGGTTTTGTACCCCAAAAATGTGTTTTTTGGGGTTTTCACATGTAATTTTAATTTAAATCAAATTTTAATTTATACCATTGAATTCAGCTTAAAAAAACAAACAATTTGGTATTTTGATCATTGCTCTACGTCAATTGGTTACCGAGATATTGAAAGTGCTAAACACAGTACGTTGTCTAATGTTATTCTTATGGAGAAAAAGAAAAATTGTATATCTTGCTTATTTATGAACATAAACTGGCAAAATTTGGTATATGGCTTGATCTGGTTATGGTTTATTGTTTTTTGCACAAAAAAACAATTTTTCGCCTATGGTTTCTGTAGCAGCAAACCTAGGTACTTGGTCCCCATGTTATTCTTATGGAAAATACTCAAAATGTTATATATCGCTTATTTATGAATGTATATGGATGAAACTTGGTATGTGACTTCACTAAGATGAGTCCTATTGATATTTGCATAAAAACCCATTATTTTGCGTGCCTTGTTGCAGCAAACCTGCGTACTCATCCCCAATGTTATTCTTATGGAGAATAATTAATATTTTAAATATCGCTTGTTTGTGAATACATTTCTTATGAATCCTGTTAAGTGTTATGTTATATATTCATTGGAAATTTTGCTGCGACGGGGGTATTGTTAATATCATGAGATATATTTATGCGGGAAGACGACTTATCATTTGTGGTTCTTTATGTTCTATTATTTTAAATGCATTGACTTTACTTCGGGGCATATTTGGCTCCAATAACCCAGTATTTGTTTTTATAAAATCAAATAACCCCTCACAGCAAACCTGCGTACTCAGCGAATTTCCAATGTATGTATATGTGTCTCACTACTACATAGAGCCACTTACCAAGTTTCACAAAAATACAATCATAAATAAGTGATGTATAGCATTTAGGTTCATAACTAAGGGAGATGTACAACTTTACTTATTCTCCATATGAATAACATGGGGGCCGAGTATGCAGGTTTGCTGCTCCGGCGAAAATCAACAAAAAACCTTTTTTGTTCAAATATCAATATACCACAAATAGTTGAAGCCACATACCAAGTTTCATCAATATACATTCATAAATAATGGAGACATAAAATTGTATTTATCCTCCATAAGGATAACATTGGACAACGTACTGTGTTTAGCACTTTGAATATCTCTGCAACGGTTGGACGTAGAACAACAATTAAAACACCAAAATGATTGTTTTGTAGAGCTAAACTGATTGGTAAAACAAAATATGAAGGTTTTAGTAAAATTATCTGAGGAAAATCCAAAAAGCTTTTTCCCATAAGATTAACATGGGAAATTTTATGAATGCGTTTTTTGACTTTTCTCTGCAACCACTTAACCTAGGTTAATGATTCAAAATACCAAATTATTTGTTTCTTAAGCTCTATAAGATGGCTATAACCAAAATTAAGTGTTTTTATAATTTTAGGGGGAAAAATTAAAAAAACTGGACAATTTAAAACCCCCTTCCTATAGTCCGATCAATCTGGTTTTCGAACTTAAAGTCATAAAGTATATACATTTGTGCCAAATTTCATCAAAATCGGTTGTTTCTTTCAAAAGTTATCGCGATAACGGACACACACACACACACACACACACACACACACACACACACACACACACATATATATATATATATATATGAAATATGTATGTGTATGTATATCAATTTGAACGAATAATGTTTGTGGCATGTGGGGACCTCGAAACAAAAAGTTAACATGGTCTCGGGCTTAGGTCTTACCATGAGACCTACGGTAATAGCTTCTTCCCTATAGGGGAAATTTGCTAAAAAGGGGATTTAGGTTTTCCAGTGTTTTGCTTTACAGACTTTCAAATTGATTTTAGAAAGGAAAATGCTTAACAAATTTAGAGTAAATCAGACAAAAAATGCACCTGCTAGATCACCAACTCAAACAAAACACCCACACACACACACACACACACACATATATATATACATAAGCAAAATCCATAAACTCGCTTTATACATATGTTGGGTATGAGTCGATTCCAATTTTTGTTGATTCCGGTTCCGATTCTTTCAAATCGATTCCAAGTCTGGTTCCGGTTCTTACAAATCGATTCTCGATTCTGTTTCCATTGATTCCTAATGATAAGTGAAATATCAAAGTAATGTTTTAAAAATGATTAAAGACAATAAGCAAGTCAGTAATTAATTTTTATTTAATAAACTGGAACAATCGGTTGGTGATTATTTTTAATTAATAAAATGACATCAATTCACAAAAGTAAATAGTTATATCATAGGTAAATAGGTCATGTTAGGAACTTTTATTGTGGTCCAGGGCTTAAGTCTCACCATACTGGTAATGCTAATAGTTCACTATTCCATAGGAATTAAGATAATAAAGTCAAATAATTTTTAAAATTACTGGATTTTCAGGTGGAAAGTTCACTATTCATTTGTATAGAAAAATGACTAAAAATTAATGAGAACTGATTTAATTTTCCAGGAGTAAAGAGTATTATATATATATATATATATATATATATATATATATAGTTACAATTTTAGTACATTGCCAACAATATAATTTTAAAAGATCATAGACTATTTCTAAATTTTAAACAATTTGTTCATAACTTGTTGATTAAAAAGAACTTCAGTCTGTCCAGAATATAAGATTTTGTAACTGAATCTAAACCAGTGTAAATACCACTTTTCCTTCCATAATTTCCCATTTAATGCTTCAATGGGTCAGAATTCGACATCCAGCATTTCAGAGAACAATAACAAGGAAGTCAATGATTGAGTTGTGGGTTGGCAATCCTATGAGGAGAGTTGTTGCTATTGGCAACACTGACAGAAATATTGGTACTACTACTGGCACTATGTTGGCAATACTGATAGATATTGCACTGAAGACACAAGCCACTGGCAAAATCAACTCTCTAACCAACAACTGATTACCATATGTTTACCACTTTAACAGCTGATTTGTTAAAACAGGTAGTCCCCGACCTTGAAATCTAAACAACTGACAGAAATGTAAACAGCTGAAACTAGCTAAACCCTATCTATAGCAGTGCAATGAGTGCAATGATATGGTACTGTGGGATTGTGTGTGATAATAAGTGCATAAAACAGGAATGATGGTTTTAATCACTTTAAATATAGTTTTGTAGAGTCTTCAGTTTTGAAAACAGTTATTTTGGTAAGTACAATTAAATTTCTTAGTAATTTGAGAGGGTTATTTGTTAATATCTGTGTTATTTACAGCTAAAAATTAAACTTGCTGAGTTTTAATATCTTTGCTTAGTTTTAATGAGGATTTATTACTTATTTTGGAAGGAGAAAGATTACTTTCTTATGAAATAATCTATGTGAAAATACATAACAAAAGAGTAAATCATAATGACTAAGTAGGAGAAATAATTCTCAGCACAAGTAATCATACTTTTTTAATTTATTATTTTCTAAACAAAGCACACATATGTAGGCTGTTTTCAAATTAATGTTGCTAACTTCGGGATATTGTTCCTTATGTCAAAAGGTACGTAAATATATATATGTGTCCGTTACCGCGATAACTTTTGAAAGAAGCGCCCGATTTTTATGAAATTTGGCACAAATGTGGAGAGTAACATTTATGACTTTAAGTTCGAAAACCAGATCGATCGGTCTATGGGAAGGGGGTTTTATGGGAGTTTAAATTTTTCCAAAAATCAGTTTTATGAACTTTTTACCCTAAAATTTTGAAAACACTAGATTTTGGTTATAGCCATTTTGTAGAGCTTAAAAAAACAAACAATTTAGTATTTTGAAATTTTAAGCTAGGTTTAGTGGTTGTGGAGAAAAGTAAAAAAATTTGTCCATAAAATTTCCTATGTTAATCTTATGGGAATACGGTTTTTAGATTTTCCTCAGATAATTTCACTAAAAACTCCACATTTCTTTCTACCAACCAGTTTAGCACTACAAAACAATCATTTTGGCGTTTTAATTGTTGTTTTACGTCCAACTGTTGCAGTGATATTCAAAGTGCTAAACACAGTACGTTTGTCCAATGTTATCCTTATGGAGAATAAATAAAATGTTATATTTATTTTGATTATTTATGTATGTATATTGATGAAACTTGGTATGTGGCTTCATATAGTTGTGGTATATTGATAATAGTACAAAAAAGTTCTTTGCTGATTTTTCCCGGTAGCAGCAAACCTGCATACTCGGCCCCCATGTTATTCATATGGAGAATAAGTAAAGTTTTATATCTCCCTTAGTTATGAACCTAAATTAATAAAACTTGGTGTAGCTTCACCTGGTTGAGTTAAATTGATAATTGCAAAAAACACCGTAACTTATCTTCCTTGTTGCAGCAAACCTGCGTACTCATTTATAATGTTATTCTTATGGAGAATAAATAAAATGCTATATATAACTTATTAATGAATGTATTTTTATGAAAATTGGTAAGTGGCTCTAGGTAGTAGTGATACCCATATATTTGCGTTGGAAATTTGGTGAGTACGCAGGTTTTCTGCGACGGGGGTATTTTAAAGACGGCTTGACCAAATTCAACCAAATTTTGGTTAAATACTCTTCTTGGTAGGTTCTTTTTTAGAACAAAAATTTTCATAATATCTTTCCGTTTAAAAATGGCGGCCATTGAAAATCTTTAACCTCAAATATCTAAAAAACTATAAATTGTATGAACAACTTTTTACATTACAGAAAGTTAGGAAATATAATTCTAAATCCATGTCTGCTTTAACATTGAAAATCGGGTTAAAATTAACTGAACTATGACTGAAAAACGGAACTCATGGCTAAATTTTGCTAATATAACTGATCAAAATAATAGTTTTTAAAGCCACTGAATGATATTTAAATTAGGTGATGTACCCGTTCTTCGCACAGGTGTTTTCTTTACCCATTTTATAGTCAATGCAATTTACATTTTAGTTAGCTAAAACAGCAGTTCTTGCTTCTGCTCTTTAAACTGCAAAAAGGGAAACCAAAAGGAAGTATCCACAGCTGTTCGCGTTACAGTTTCTGAATGTTTACTTTCTTCTGAAATGTAAACATTGAAACTTAGGACATTCACATGGGGCGTAGCCCGAGAGGATTTTAAGGAAGTGAATAGGCCTATGTGTTGCATGGGTTCAAGATCTACCTTTGTGTAAAGTTTCAGCACAGTCGGTTCAGTAGTTTTTGCGTTTACCCGGAACATCAGACAGACATACAGAAACCACCTCTTCTTTATATTGATTTATTTATTTATTAAAAGGTCTTAATTGCCTTGTTAATGTCAGTGTGAAGTGAAATACTTATGTAATTAACTTATAGATTACTCTGAATGATTTCTAATCTGACTCTTCTGTGAAAAAATCTACTTTCTAAATGCATCTTCCTAATAGGCTTAATTATTCAGTTTGAGACATGGTTGATTTACCACTAAAAGTTGGTATGGTATAAGGGGAAGTCTCAAATTCTGTTTTAGAATGTAATGAGCTGTAGCCTTTCATATTCTGGATTTAATTGGGGACCAGTCATTAAGGTCATGTATGGACAGGAACTATTATAATAGTAGAATAATCATGCAGTTTAAAACATTATAACTAGGCGCTTAAATTAACAATAACTATTTTATGAATTCCAACGAGCCTACTTTACAACCATACTAACCCAACAGGCTAACAGACCGACTGATTACAGACAGATAGCATCTTTAAGTTTTCCACAATAATTTATCCTTAGTTTGACTTGTATTATTTATTTATTAAAAACCGGGATATTTATTATTATTGTGACGTGTGATATTTATGTTGTAATTGTTTCAAGAATGTAGGTTTAAGTTGATTACTATGATGATATATGGTGTAGTTGTCTCAGCGTGTGTTGTAAATTTTATGAAGATAGATAGACTGACCAGAGGATTACTTATGTAATGTTGCATTGTAATTGGGAATCACTCCCGTATTGTTAGCATGAAACGTAAATAAAATAAGTTAATTATCTCCGTAGTGGTCTGACTGCGGTAGACCTTGACTTACCCAAATGATTATAAAAGTAGTGGAAATTAACTGAAACAACAATTGTGTGTTGTAATAACAGCCTGGTTTCTAATATTAATATTATTATACAGTACACTACAGTATTCTTTATTTAACCTTTTGTTATAGGCCTATATTTATGTTAAAATAAATTCTCTAGAATAGAGTAGGATCATAATAGTTTTTATTGAGTATAAACTACAGCCATAATATATCAATCAATCAATCAATCAATAATACTTTATTCATTAGCACATAAAGTATACAGAATGGTGTCAATACATACATTTGTATGCTGAAAACAAATAATAAAATACAATAATTCGTAACAAACAATAGTTCAAATTAAATAAAATCATGGTTCTAATTCTAACTCTAACTTGCCAGGTTCACTACAATAATAATGAAAAAAAGTCATCAATACCTTCTATCAAAGGTAGAACATCTCACATATCACAAAATGTGTCACAAAACTTAGCTACCCAAGTGTCGTTGCCTCCCTGACCCTGGCACCTTGACCCTGTTTTTCACCCACCAGGATATAGCTTGTGTTTTCACATTCGTTTTCCCCCGGATCTCTAGTATGCTGGTGACATTTTTACTCAAGTATGTTTCAAGACTGTATCACCCTATTTGTTATATTGCACTGAGGTTAAATTAGATATTTGCCCTGCTCCTGTTTAGAAAGTTCAAATTTATTGTCAGATGTAACTAAGTAATTGAGGGAAAATTCACAACTTGTTTTACCGTGGCAGTCACAAAGTTTATGTGTGTATTTTTAAAAGTTGTTTTTTATGAATCACAGTTTTTGTTCCAGTTGGTAACCAGACCAATCTCAACTTCATCTGAGTAAAAGTTCATCATGGCCATTTTCAGGAGCAAAATTGTTAACAGGTTTGTTTTTCTGTAGCATTTTTTAGCGGTAGGTAGGGATTAGTCCATACCCTGATCTAGTTGTAATCTAATGTCAATCGAATCTTAACACATTGAGTGCTGCGAACAATTTTCAAATATTACTGAGTATGGCTAAGAAATTCCACTGCAGAGCATACACTAAATGTATGTACATGCAGCGCTTTTTTATATTACAATGACGTTACTCAATCACAGGAATACTTAAGCAAAATAGGAAGAATAGAAAATGTTACAAATGTAGTCCTAGAAAAGCTGTAAAAGCTTCAACATGAAATCCTCTATTCTTAACAGGCAATGTATATGTATGTATTGAAAATATATCTCAGAATTCAACTGATGGGTTTTAAATTAACTTTGAAAATATAGGTTTGAGGACCTCAGAAATCGAATGGCAAAGTTCATAATCCCAGGAATACTCAAATTTATTTAAAAAACTCATTTGGAAATTGAAACTTTTGACATCGGGCGTAGGTATGGAGTTTCAAATCTTAACAAAATAATCTTAACAGCTGATCAAAAACCAGTGAGCTGTCAGGAACACTCCTTGTGGTGAAGTATCATTAAATCATTTTCCTCTGAGCAAAGCTTGGCCCCCAGGTACTTACGCCAATATGTATATCTCAACTCAACTCAACTCAAAATATCTTTATTCATAAAGTACAATTGAAAAGAACAGAATGGTGTAAAAAAGTTAATATTGTCTAATTTAATTCCAATTTGCTCTTTATTGATACTGTCATTCAGTGAAATTTAGCTGTGTTTGTTTCGTGACCTAACGACAGTCAAAGTTTCCCCAGCTGGGATGCCCCAGGTTGTTTTTACCTGCTGAAATGTGGAATCATTCTTGGTAGAACAGTTCACCTTCATTATCAAGGTGACTGTGAAATTTGTCGCCGAAGGTTCAGGACAACAATATTAAACAAGCTGTCCAGTTGACTGGTCAGAAAAGGGAAGTTTGAAGCTGTTTAAAAAATATAACATAATTTTTGTATTTATATACCCTCTATTAATAAAATAGCTCAAATTTAGTTTATTGTGTGCTGTGTGTAAATTAAGTATTAGTGAAATTTTTCAAATTTTATAGTTTCTGGCCAGTCAAAATGCAGCTGTTTAAGTGTTATACACCACCACTCACAGTGACTGTGATATTTATGTTTATCACTACAGAAAATACATCAATGTTGCTGTAAGTGTTTCCACACTTTTTATCAAGCTAATAAAATAAGTATGGTTAAAATTAGTTGTATTGCTATTTTAGTTTTTATGATTGAGTATTTAATTAATATAATATATTGATTTACTGATGTAATGATAGTAATTAAAAATGTCAACTTTTGTAGGTTACTTTTTATTTGAGTGAACAAAACAAAGGTGCGTACAAACAAATTTCCATATGTTGGAAAAATAACTTTATCTATAAAAGTGGAAGAGATTTTCAAAGTGGGAATTTTGCCAATTTAGTAATTCGGTGAATAAACAAAATGTACTCGACATTACCACAAACATTAAACTGTATCTTCTTCAGTGGTCATAACTTATCACTCTAATTTAGTTTGTATCATTTTTGACAAACCCTTGCTCTTGGGTAAGTTCTATTTTTTATTTTGGTTCGAAGAAGACATTTTGAAATGTATCAGATATGTTATTTTCAAGTTATTTTTTGAGTCCCAATTCCTCGAAAGATACAGTTCCCAAAGTTTGCAATGGAAAACTTGTCCAGGCTGATTTTTAAAGTATAAAGATTAGCATATACCAACCATTATGGGTGAATAAATTCTAGAAAATTGTTGCTATCTTGTAATAAATACTTAAGCTATTTCTGTATACTTTACTGTCACATCCAGCATTTACTAAAGTATCCAAACGTTGTATGCGATTTCATGGTTGAAAGCATGAAATGGTGTATTCTACTTTCCTTTAATTCTTAAATAAATTACTATACTTGCTGCCAAATCACTGTAATAAAAGTAATAAAAGTTGGAACAATGTAAATATCTTTCAGCACAAAACAACCAGTTGTTTACTGTAGTTTTTCATGCACTTTACAATACAAAATAATGGGTTAAAGTCATCATCTTCCGAACAATTCGTTGTACCTGTTATTTAAGAAATTATTTCAGACATTTGCCATTACTGATTGCAGAACAACTTTTCTTTAATAAAACAATAAAACTGATGATGACAGCAATAATTTCTTTAATAAACTCATCATAACGAAAATTTAATTTCAAAGAATGCTGTAGGCCTATTTGTTAAAATAAAATAATTTTAATTGCAGTCAAGACAACACAAATTTCATTGCAACAGTCGACAACATAAAGTTTATAATGATTAAAAGTGACGTTTTTCATTAATTTTCCCTTCTTAAAATTGTAGAGAAACGTTTTGCATGTATTTTATAATCGGTTGTCATACCACATTAGATTGGTATCATTGCTAGATTTATCCCACAGAAAGCAGAATAATGGATTTAGTTTTAAAGTCGCTTAACATGAGTTTGTCAATAGAGTACAGCGATTTAAACACTAAAAAGTATTTTGGTCGAGCTTTAAATTTATTTTGAGTTGTGATTTGCTTGATTTCTTAAGAGAGCTTGTTGTGCGTGGAAAGATTATTTTGTCGTGTAAATCTCAAGCCATGGGATGTGTTGTTTCTATTTCCACATATTAAAAACAGTTACCACAGTTTCCACAGTACAAACAGTTATTGCCCAATGTTTCGTTGTTGGGCTTATACTCTAGTTTCTCTTTTTTCACAATGTTCACCCCTGTTCCAGGACATTGTACGGGGTTCTGGGCCTGGCTGGCCTCACGGTGGTGGTGGTGTATGTTGTCGTGCCCATAGTGTTCCTCTGGTTCCCTGGAATTATGAGGAGCTTCATTTTCGTTCCTGACGGTAAGATTAAGGACGGTAAGTATCAAAACTATCTCCAAAACCAACCGGCCAAAGGAAATGGCAGAAACAATTGATTGCGAATGATATTTGTATGTATAAACATATTTCAGAATGAATCCGTGTTCTCTTTTAATAATTTTTCACAGTTTAAATTATTTCTATTTCTCTTTCTATTTATCTCTATATATAGTGGCAAATCCATGAAGGTGAATTATTTTTATATTTTACTTCGGTCTTAGGCTTAGGCATGTTCATTAGGGTGCCAGGTATTCTGTAATATAGTAACATTCAAAGTTAACTTAATCCTCTGTTTACAAAACAAGCCCATTGTATCGCGCAAGCAATGCGTGACCCAGTTAGACGACTGAAGCCACCCTCACTCAGAATCGGAATCATATCACCCTTTATTCATTTTGTACATTTCATACATGAATAGTGTCACTTAGGAATAATAATAATCACTGCCCGGCGGTTCTAGAATTTCGCCCAATGCCTAAAGAAGATAATAATTGAACCATTCACAACAAAACTTGAATCGCAATTCTACTATTTTCCGTAATCGAGATAAATATATTTCCATTTTTAGTCATAGTTTAATTTTTGGAGTATTTGTCATGGAACTTTCTGAGGCATACCAGATGTCGTGACTGAGGATTCGTTCAGTATTTGCTAAGTTTCGGAAAAGACCTGTTATTTATGTCATATTTTAATTATGACATTATACTAAGTTTATTTATAGGATTCAATAATTTAACGAATGTGTTGGCGTCTTATCAAGTGATTAAGTGATTTATCTTGATGTATTTTATTGATTTTTGTTTATAATAAATAGTTTTTAGAGGTGATAGGACGGATGTCTCTTCCCTCTATGGATTTTAAATCTAGCATAGAAATAACCGCATAAATTTGGATAATAGCATGATAAGGAATAACCTTTGACGATTTGATTTCCAGAGGAAACTCCACAATTTGTGGATTACAAGCACCCAGAGAAAGTTGGGTTTGACGGTGCCAAAAACTTCTATGTTATGAGTTCAGGCGGGGCAAAAATAGGAGTTTGGTAAGTTTGTAAGCAATTTTACTAATTT
This sequence comes from Allygus modestus, assembly GCA_963675035.1. NCBI lineage: Eukaryota > Metazoa > Arthropoda > Insecta > Hemiptera > Cicadellidae > Allygus > Allygus modestus. Next base: position 133,197,425 of record OY776112.1, on the reverse strand, counting down.
GTTGCTGAATTTTTCTTGTTGATTTCAGTTTTGTACAGTTAAGAAAATCCAGTGTATTCTTAAAACATGATTTAAATTGCTATAGCCAATGAATATAGTCTTTAAAATTAAAAATAGATCTCATAAATGGGTTTCTTTAAGTGCCTGGAATAAAAGCTAAAAATTAAATGCTTTAAAATCAAAAGGATTAAGGTTTAGGGATTTCTTTGTTTGAGGGATATGATATAACTACATCAAGGCAAGAACCCAAATTTATTCCTGTTGTTTCGTAGCTAGTTTAAAAAATGTAACACCATGTTAAGCAATGTATAGTTAGCAAAACTCTGTAACCATTGCAGGCACACATTACCCTCCGATGTAGAGAGTGAACCAGGCAACGTGACCCAGTCAGACGCAGACTCTGAGGACAGAGAGTCGTTGAGGAATGCCACAGTGTTCCTGTACCTCCACGGCAGCGCGGGCACTCGCACCTCCTCCCACAGACAGAGGGTCTACCGGCTGCTCAACAGGGTCAACTATCACGTGGTGGCACTGGACTACAGAGGTGAATAAATATAGTTTTGTATGGCTTTTAGTAGAGGAGTTATCCAATGAGATTGCCTCTGAGAACTTTCCGTTTGTGTTTTCAAAATATGTGTGCCTTCAGCTTAAGGTAGGTTCCAGACCCTGGGTAGTAGCTAAAACCCATTGGTGATTGGGAGGGGCATCAAACTGGGACTTCTGGACCAAAGGAGAGCTCTGACCCAGGCTCTAGCCAGGCTGTGTGGTGTAGAGGTAACTCAAACTAACTACGGGAGTAACTCTCACAGGCAGGGTTGTTGTGGCCCCCGGCGGCTCACTCCAGGGAGGCCCCTCTATTATTTTTTTATTTGTTTTAAGATTAATTTGTTACAATTTCAGTTTTATTACCATTGATTTTAGATTGTTTTCAGAGTTTCATCAAATCCTCTAGGAATCAAAATTTCTTTGTAACTTCTTCATAATTTTTAGCCCGTAGTTCTAGTTGTGCTTTCAAAAAATCAAGCACGGGTCAGAAATGTTTAAATTTTTAGTTTTTCCATTCCTTTTAGAACTATGTGTCTGATGTTTTGTCATCATCGAAAAATGTGAGTCTGGTTCTGCGCTTGGTGTTGCGAGCTTGCTGATCTTGGCTCCTCTCATACTTAGTTCCTCTCATTTCTTCTTCAGCTTTCATAAAGATGTCAAAAATATCTTTTTTTCTTAACGTAGCTTTCAAGAGAATACAACACTTTAACGAGCACTAAAAGCGCTACGGAGGGCTTTTGTAAAACTTTGTTGATATCCAGTACTGTCACGTCGTCTGATAGGCGAATAGGCCTAGCGACTAGCTAATTTTTTGGATTGAGTCAAGTGGTGCCAAATATTCTTGAGTTTAGAGTATTTTCGAGCGAGTATTACCCATCAGCAATATACTGTTGTTGGTTGGTAGTTTCAAATACTGTAGTGTAATACGATTTGACTAATACATTCCAGATTTGATAGTCTAAATAACATGGTTTCTAACTAATATATGAGTATTAATACACATGTTTGGCCAGTACAATCAATCTGGGATATGCTAAACAAAACATGGCTTGACAGTTTTTTAGGTTGATAAAACACAATCCGGTTGCCATTTTCCAATATCACTTGGTCTGGACTTCGCTTAAAATCGCCTTTTGACCGACATCGTATTTTCCGTTGTAATTTACGGCTGATATTAGGCTACGTGGACCAGCCTTCATTTTGGCCGATATTAAGTTTTCCGTCGTCGTTTACAGCCGATATTACGTGGTCCGGTCTAATCGGTCGTCTGTTGCGGCCCTTACTATGCGATTTGGGAGGTCGCGATCGTCCGGAGATCAGCAGGAAATACTCCCTCGAACTTTTCAAGTATTTTTCAAAAGAGCTTTTTAAACAAATTTTCGAGTACTCGCACACCACTACGAGCTAATAAGTAATTCAATCTTAGTAATAATATTAAAATTAATTTATATTGTAAAAACGGGAACTAGAACAAGTGTATGAATAACAATTTTTTCATAACACATTTTGTGAGTGAAAATGTTTTTTTCAAGCGAAAAAATATCAAGGGAGGCCCCAAGTGAGGCCCTCCTCAGGCCGAGGCCCCCGGCGGCAACCGTGTCCGCCGTTAGGGAAAAACGGCCCTCTTCACAGGGTGGTTTTGTGAGGGGGTGGTTGGGAAGACTGTTAAAAGTCTGGGAAAATAATCTTGGCTCGAGAAAAACTGGTTAGTTCATTTTAACTTGGCTCTATGCTCTGGACAGAGTCTTTTTAAAAATATTATTGTGCGATTTGTGAAAGATATATTCTTGAAGGTCTAAAAGTCAGTTGTGCTATTTTTATGGAAAAAATAAACAAGTTTCACACCTACAAGAACCTAATAATTAAAATTGAACCTGAAAAAATGGAAAGTTTCTTCTGGTTTATTTGTTAGTCATCCCCTGTATAAACTACTTTAAAATAAATTTGTCAAGTATTGTTATAGTTATAGTTATAACATTATAGTACACTAGCAAACCATATGTTTGTATCTTTAATCCCAGCTGTTCTGCTTATTTTGGTTTGATTTGCTGTCCAATGTTATTTAAATGGGCCAAAACTGTACTATGAGGGCTTCCCAAGGGTTTCTGGTTCCACACACTGACTTGAGACCCCCAAAAGGCACATCTAGATCTAGGTGCTGTACTGCGTTACAACACCACTGGACGTAGTTCTACAAAACGCCACCAGGTAGCAGAACAATCCAGATAGCAGTAGACAACCAGGGTTGCCATGTACAGGGAATAAGTCGGACGAAAACTACTGTGGGGAAGTCCCGTGACGGCCGGGATATTGGGGAAATTTACTACCAACCTACACCAAAATAAAGCTCGCATTCTAAGTTACACGCTGACAACAAATTGTTTACCCCTCGCGCCACACTGGTGCACACTGAAGCCTGTAACGTTTGCATGGCAACTGTACGAGCATACCCGTAGTGCGCACCGTGGGAACAACCGCAACTACGGGTATACCCATACTGCGCAGCGAACGTGTTAAGGGCTTTCAAACGTCATGTAAATCATCAAAATCGACCCAGTAGTTTGGCCATAATCTTCTGCACAAAAATCGCCTTATTCTTGTAATATAATGACTATCAAAAGGGGTTAAATTTAAAACTCATTCACAAGAGAATATTTTGGTCTTGGTCTGAGAATAAATTTAGCCCCCTTTTGTGTTTTACTGATGGTTATTAAAACGTTCCTTTGCTTATGGTTTCAGAGATAATTTCCACAAAGACATAGACACAGAACATATCAATATACAGTTGACTCCCTCTAATACGGCCACCTCGGGACCAGACCCCCTGCCAGAGAAAAAAACGGTTTAACCATCCGGCGGTATTTTAAACATGTAAATTATAACCTATAGTAGCACTCCTGTGAATAAAAATCATTTCTAAGAGGTTTGACGATTTTTTAAAGCGTACGTACCAAAAAAAATCAAATTAAAAATTATACTCACTTAAAAGATACTAACAACACTACATTAAAATTCGTAAGCAAAGAATGCACGTCTGTAACAAATACAATCGCCAAGTGAACTGAGGTGATTTTACATTAGGGTCAGAAAATTAACATACACGTTCAATCCTGTCGATTTCTGCGGTGAAAAACCATTCTTTACATATATCATAATTTGTAGTAATTTTCCAGAAGTCGACCGGACCATCCGGCGGCCGAATGATCCGAGGCCGGACTAGAGGGAGTCAACTGTAATAGAACATTAAAGTCACAGTTAATGTAACAACTAAAATTAAGTTTTAATAACTAAACTCTCTCTAACTTAGGATTTTGGTGTGGTAACAACCCAAAAACCTCCAGAATCTTGATGGGAAATCTTGCCCTTCTAAAGATAGTTATTTAGAATTGTAAACAGTCAATAATTTATAAACATCTTGAATTTAAACAGCATGTAGAATACATTTTCCTATAATATATTGTCTACGTTTCCAGGTTACGGGGACTCAACAGGTTTTGCTAAGAACGAAACAGACTTAGTTGAGGATGCAAAAGCAGTTTACTCCTGGATCAGAGAAAGAGTGACTTCCGGAAAAATCTTCCTGTGGGGCCATTCCCTCGGAACAGGGTAATGTTATGGTTTTCCATGGATACACTCCACCGGTACACAACAATATGTAGATTAACGGTGTTTGCTCAAAGATTTCTTCTTACTGAACTCTGTACTCTCCACCATATCAGTGCCAGGTAAATAATGCCAGTATATAAATATATCGTATGACTTACACAGCTACCTTCTATTTCGGAGTTTAAAACAAAAATAATCCAGTCATAAGGGCTAATGGCAAAATATTTGTAAATATCTGATGAGAAAAAAATGTATCAGAAAAGGAAATCCAAAAATACTTAGAGACAATGCATACTTAAAATACTTAGAGGCAGTGCGATACGTGTACTTAATACGTTTGTATTCATTATTTGTTCCATTGACCATGAGGGAATTAAATTTTTTGCTTCAGACTATAGACAAATGGAACTCAAATAAAGTGTAAGTACACACAAACTACACTTCAGTTATTTAACACGATCGCTAGTGAGCGTCACGTATGTGTGACGCATGGGTGTTCGTAGCGTACCAATTCTAAATTATATGCTTCCAGAATAGACCAATGCAAAAATAAAAAACATACCTCCAGACCAAATTTTTGATGTAAGTTTCAACTGTTATTATGGTTCAAAATACCAATAAACAACATCTGACTCGTTCATAATCAAAAATTGTACATTTTAACGGATTTTTATTTTGCGTCACATATATGTTACAGTGTGGCCTATTAGGGGAGGTGTCAGGATAATGAAACTCACAGTCCACAAGTGGGCGATGAAAGGTCGAACTTTATTGATTTAGAAACTTACTGCTATTACATTATGGCAGGAGGCTAAATGCCTGTTAAGTTATAAACTGTCGTTTAACCAAGCTAATAAAATATTAGTGATTTACAGGTGAATTAAGTTCCCTTTGACAATTTACTCAATTTAGCTATAAGATTTCCAAAACAACTAATGTTTTATTACATTAGCAATCCTACCGAGCCAGAAATACGATCCCTAGGGAAGCTAACACAGTTTCCAACTTACAGTACAAGACTGTGAAGAGCAACATCGTGGTGGCAGAGGGATGACCCAGCACGCGACCTGGCGATGGACTGTCACTGTTATCTCTGGGACTTTCTGTCGCGCTTCCCCGAAACTAAGATTTTATACTCGGCATATCGTCACCACTTCCTGGCCTAATCCAGCCAATAGGAGAGCTGGATCCTTGCCTATTACCAACTATGGTATCATGACGCTAGACCTCCCTCTCCCTCTACCTCCGGGTTCTATGCCAAACTTTTGGGCGTTGCCGGCCCCGAGAACCAATGTCCTGAACTAAATAATAAATTTTGTCTTTACAATAAATAATAAATTCCACGGCCCGCTGGCAACCTTCCTAAAGGTGGGCCCCAGCCTCTGCCTCTATCATTTAGAGTTAAAACCTCTTTTATACTTCATCCGGTTTCTTTTTGTGAACTGGCCTTGTGGGCCAAGAAATGCCAACGCCCTGCCCTCTTCTGGCTTACAACATATATGTGACGTCGGTCTAAAGCATTGTTCTACTGATGAAAATATATATGAATTGTACTGCTGACCAACTGTCACATGTGAGTGACTCAAAGATAAAATAAATTTTACAAAATTGTATTGGTAAGACAAATAAAGAAACACTGTTCAGTTAAAAAACTTATGTTTATTCAAAGAGGAAAAACTGTATTGGTTTAAAATAAATATAAGTAAAAAAGTGTTGATAAAAATGAACAATTATGAAAAAAAGTTGAAAATGACAAGTGAACAATATTTTTCATTACTTCTTGTATCAATCTGCAAAATATGGTTATGGGCATAGGCCTGTTGATTTGAAAATTACAATAAAAAGTGTTAATTAATACGCATATAAAATTGTATCGATAATATATAGGCTAAACAACAATGAACACGATTTCACATTACTATTTTTGCCAATTCATAAAATATGATACGGGAAAAAGCTAATTGTCCTAGAAAATATGATAAAAAGTCAAAACATAAATGAATATTATCATCAGTAAGATAAAAAAAACAAGTGAACAATACATAAGATTACTCCTTGTGCAAACTGCAAAATACATTAATGGGCATAGACCTATTGCTTTGAAAATATGCTTAAAAGTGTTAATAAACAATAGTACCTGGGGGCCGAGCTTTGCTCGGGGGAAGGCCAGTCAGTTTGTTTAGATGGCTTGGAGTAATATTTCACCACTTCCCCTTACTGATAATCAGATTTGTATAACTAATTTGCCTCTTTTCTGCAGTTTTAAGCTCACTCCAGTTGTTATTTATAGCTCAATGTCCCTTTAATTTATTCTACTACTCAAATATATATATATATAAATATATATATATATATATATATATATATATATATATAATATATATATATATATATATATATATGTAATCTTCATTCAAATATTTTAATCTCTGCTCTCAGGAAATCACATGTTAATAATCATAAACAACATGAGTATTACTTTGACAGTTCTCTGGTTGATTATGAACAGCTGTTACAGTTCTTTTGTTTTGATTTGAAACTCCGTAAGCCCAATGCTAATTTTTTTAACTTTTCATTTTAGTTTTTTTACGTTATTTGAATTTTCCTGGGGATGAGGTCTGTCTAGAACTTATTTTTATCCCAGAAATTAGTTATTTCGAACATTTGAAGGAAATCGTTGGAGCAGTTTTTGAGATCAGCGTCACAAGCAAGCAAGCAAGCAAGCAAACCTTACTCATATTAGAGTATAGGATAACATTGTGTCGATAGTATATAGGCTAAACAACAAATTAATACGATTTACAATTACTCCTTCTGAAATATATGGTACCATTACTGGGAAAAAACTAAAGCCAACACACCCCTGGAGTCAAAACGAAATATCCCACGCTCAGACCAAGCAACCCTTATATGTGTCAGACATTCCTATAGCCCGACATGCAGTTAAAAAGACGATCAAATACACTGACAGACAGCCAAGGCGTATTTAGTAACAATAGGCTCGAGTCACAAATACGTGACGTCGGGCTGTGGTTAGCGCTCCATGCGTCACACATATGTGACGTCGGTCTATAGCGAAAACTGGAGCGTCACAAATACGTGACGTCGGTCTATATTGAAAGTCTAAATTTGGAGTCGGTAGCGAACATGTTGAAACTAATTTAATAACCACAAACACTAGACAACTTAAACACTTTAGTACTTTAGAATACAAGCTTCATGCTTATGTTCACTAGCCATGATCAATAAGGCTACACCGCTACCCAATTTATCCCTAGCATGTATGCATGAGGCACAAGAGTTCAGTTGGTCACTGACAGCAGTGTTTCTTTCCAGTTCAAAAATCCCTCAATCCCTCTAAGATCCTGAAAATGTAGGGGAATATTTTGAAAATTTGGTATTCTGTTTAGGATCCTGTCCTAACTTTATTGAATTAGTGGGAATCCAGTGTATACTTAAGTTTTAAAACCTTTATTAATTATATAATTGAGGTTTGGCTACGTCTAGCAAGCCACAGACGGGTTTGGTCACTAATCACTAATAAACTTGTTCCCCGCAGTGTGGCGGCCCACTTAGCCGACTTGATGGTCAGCCGAGGGGAACCAATTTCTGGGGTCGTCCTCGAAGCTCCTTTTGACAACATGGCTGATGCTGTACGAGTTAACCATCTAGCTAAAGTACGTAATAGTAATATCCTAATTAAAAAAAAGTATAAGAAAAAATAAGTCAAGGTTGACTGGAATGTAAATCTCTATATATAATTCCGTAAGTCAAATTTTTGTAAAGAAATTGTGAGTGACTGGATGGCCGTAGAAGGATGGGAGGGGTATCATTTTAAAGGTCTTGACGTGAATTTTGAGGGAAAACTATTCATTTTTCTTATTTTTTTACCATAAATTCGCAACAGAATAAAACTTTTCCCATTAAAACAACATGGGGTTTAATTTGTTTACATCTTTTGAAATTAAAACAGCTGTGCCACAGAGTTAAATTAGCCTTTGATATTGATACCAGCTGTACTTATTCAGTTTGTTTACTTTTAAACTACAGCAATGTATAATTTTTAGTTATGGTGATCTATAGTTATATCTTATCGTATTTCTTCTTTTCTACCTTAATAGTAATGAACAACGGAGGAAGGCCGCGTCGCCGAGGTGTTGGCTTAAATCAGCATGACAGACGACAGCGTAGGCGAGAAATTTATAATGAGGAAAGGAATGAACAACCACATCATGACGTCGAAGATACTCCTATTTTTAGATTACCACTTATAAACGAGATACCAACACACAATCTGGGCCTGATGAATGATCAATGTATGCATTGTGGTGCGTTGCACTTTGTTGAAGAGTCTACAAATGGTCACTACAACTCTTGCTGCCATAACGGTCTCATACATCTACCACAGCCTGAAAATAACAATGAACTACAACAGTTGTTTAGGAATGGACATTTTATTAAAAACATAAGACAGTATAATATTATTATATTATAATGCTAGAAAATCAGTGCTTATTTATAAATGACCAATGAAGGTTGATAAAAAATTTATGTATTTTGGTTTTTTAGGGGCTTTTGCCCCTACAAGCCCCTAGTATTACTAAGATGTAATAACACAAAAAAGAAAGATTAAAAAACCTATACTTATATAAATAGAACTAAATTGTTCACTCTATGTGGTAAAAAATAATCAAAGTTAATCTAATAATGCTGTATGTGTGTTGTTTCTGCTATTTTTTTGATGTTTGTCTTTCTCCTCATTGGCATTTTTCAATATTTTGATAAGGAACAGCCCAAATTCTGGTCTTGCGACTATCTAAAGTTGACCATTTCGTGGAAAACATGATTAATGGACTACGATAAATGATAAAAGCCATGACAATATCCAGTACTAAACCTTTACAAAATTTTCAGATTTTTTTTAGGATTGATCTGGTGAACTTCAGATTATGAAGTGAGCACTCTAACCATGTAATATATGAAAGGCTGTGTTTGTGGTTCAATCACAAACCATTGTGTCCTGTTCAGATTGTCGCACCCGCTCCCTGGTTCGACTACTGTTTCATCAAGCCACTGTACGACAATGACATGGCCTTCTCCAGTGACAAGCATCTGTCCAAAATCACAACACCGGTGCTGATCCTCCACGCCAAAGACGACAAAACCATCCCTTACGATCAGTCAGTGAAGGTAACCAGAACTTTGGTAAACAAACTTGTAGAGCTTATCGTTTTGAGGTCACACGTTGAAGAAGTTTTGGAGATTACTTGCAGTGTTATTTAGGGATTGATTCTATTAAAACTAAAGTTTGTTGGCCTCGGATAGGAACATTTGAAATACATCAAAAATCTTCAAAACTGGATGATTGTTCCTTAATATGAGGTCTGGCAATTAATTTATAAATTTTCTTGTTAATTAAATTTTCTGATACAATTTTGACCCCTTCAGTCCAAGAGACTTAATTTCCATATACCACTCTCTGAACAAATAGGATAACGTTTTTTAATAAATTAATTTTACACTTCATCCAACAATAATATTGCAGGAATAATTCAAATTTCCTAACATGTTTCAACAGCAATGGCTTTTTTTAGTTCAAGTTAAATAGGACATTTAACAAATACTGTAACATATTCCAAGTTGATCTATTCTGTAATGAAGTCTAAACAATGAAGTTACGAATGATTGGCAGTTACAAGAGGCAGTGGCATCCTCCCGTAAGGACCCGTCCTCAGTACAGCTGATCACTTACGACGCCAGACTGGGTTACGGACACTACAACATTCCACTGGATCCCAACCTTAACACGACTGTCAGGTAATGTTTTGATTATAACAAAACTGCAGTAAAACATAGTTAATCTGTAGTTGGTGTTCGCTCAAGGTTATTTGTGTAGCGAATACATTTTGTTACTGTTTTGAAAGGGAACGGTCTTGTTACTTATCGAGGGTTGACCTTTCTCAGAAAGCTTTAGTAATGGCAACCAAGCCCAATGAAAATTGACAAGTGGGTGCAGGATAGAACCTTTCAATTTTTTTTATCTGGATAGATTTGGCGAATATTAAATTGTGAGGCAAGCGCTCTAACCCCTAGGATAGTATTGGCAACTAATCAAGAACAACGAGGACTATATTGTTTATGAATTCACTGTACCGGTAGTCAACTGATTAAATGCTGTAAATATACTAATACTTCCTAAACTCATAGACTTTATCTTGGGGAATTTGTTGCTTTACAAAACCCTCATAATACACCATTTTTTCTTTCTGTTATTTCCACTACTAAAACTCCCTTTTTACTTTCTCCCCCTATACATAGTATATGGAGAAAGTATTGTTTTCGTAAAAATTTTCGAATTTGAGTTGTCAGTGGAAATATTCGTTTTGGTGCTCCCTGAACCCAAAAAAGTGGTTTTTACGTGATGTCTGTCTGTGTGTGTGTGTGTGTGTGTGTCCGTGTGTGTGTGTGTGTGTGTGTGTGTGTGTGTGTGTGTGTCTGTGTGGATGTGTACAGAGCTAGAGCCCTAACCTATGGGCCGATTTTTATGAAATTTGGCGTGTAGGTACTAATCCACGATATCTCCAGGTGTTTTTTTCATTTTTTTGAATTTTTGATTTTTAAGGGTAATTATCCCCCCAAAACCGCCAAAAAACATGAAAAATCCAAATTTCTCAAAAACGGCTCTAACGATTTTGATTAAACTTTCGTGGTTTGTAGAAATTTAGGTTTCCAACAAAATGACACCACCCGCATTTCTGGAAAAATGCGGGTTCAGAAATTACAGGACTTAAAACATCAAAAATTCAGTTTTTTGGATTTTTCATAAAAAATCATAAATGTTAAAAAAGATTACTATTCACCATTAAAAAGAGCTCAAAAAAATAAATAAATTAGTATTTTAAATTACTATTCTACGATTGCTAGTTGCGGAGAAAATTGAAATTTTCATTTAGCGGTAAACACAGTACGTTGTCCAATGTTATTCTTATGGGGAATACAAAAATAACTATTTCTCTCTTATTTACTGATCAATTTCATTTGATATGCAGGTCAAGTTAGCATTGACCAACAGATGATGTTCGAAATGTGTTGCTATTTAACCCTGGGGGGGGGCAAGGGGGCATTTCCCCTCTCAAAACTACTGTGTGTAGCAACGGACTCTATAGTGCCTCCAAAAAAGCAATTTGGGTGGATATTTCTGAAAACAACTATTTTAGACAATTTTCTATACATTTATCTATACTTCATATTCTATATTTAGTAAATAACAAATATTTTTGTCATTAAAGTTTGGCTAAAAGGGAGAAAGTATGTGTCAGTTTCCTGATACCGTTTATTACCTGGTGTTTCAGTTAATCATTGGTTTTGCTTGAACATGCTACAGCCTTCATGGCCTTGTATGTGAAAACTGACTGTCATACTGGAGGAGAAGTAGGGCAGGGAAGTTGTGTAGCACTGACCTGGTACACTGATGTTAGCCAGTTTGATCCAAACCAAAATGTTAAAAATGTTCTAAGAATTTGAAATTTAATCTAGCTATTATTAGTGAATTTCCTATGAAAAGTGAACTATTAGCATGACCCGCACGGTGAAACTTAAGCCCGGGACCACGATAGAAGTTCCTAACGTGACCCCCTGAACACGTTTTGGGGGTTTGTTCAAAATTGTATATATATATATATATATATTATTACTTTTAAAAGAAAATTACCAGAGTACCAGAGTGTTGTTTTGGCTATCAATATTTTGTGAAGTTTTATTTTTAATTATAAGATAAGGATAAGGAATTTAAATATTGCAGTAAATCGTTACATTTGTTTTCATCACCATTAAAAAGACAAGTTATAATTATGTTGATAGCCAAAACAAGATAGAATTTATCTGCATGCCTTATAGTTCTCTGTTGAACAAAGCTATCAGAAAAACCTTCATAAATACCAACTTAAAGATCAGCTATAAAACCAGGAATAATACATTTCATTTGATAAAAAAATTTTCAAACGGCTCACATAATCAAAACGCCAACATTTTTGACCGATCAGGAATATATAAATTGACATGCAAGGAATGCCCAAAATATTACGTTGGGCAAACTGGACGTAATTTTAAATGTAGATATAAAGAACATATTCAAGCTATAAAATCAAATAACCAAACCACACAAAAATCAAAATTTGCCGAACATATTTTAACTACAGATCACAATTTTGGTACACTGCAAGAAAGTTTAGAAGTTTTGTCTATTGAAAAGAAAGGTGACAAAATGAATGCCAAAGAAGAGCTTCACATTTACATGAATTATTCAGAAGACAAAACTAATATACTAAACATAATGCAGGCGCAACAAAAAAATCCAATCTTTGAAACAATAAAAAAAATCAAAAGTAATTAATCATATTTAGATAGATAATTTAGCATATGTTAACAAAATTATCATACAGTTTTGTTTATTTACAGATTGTTTAATTTTAAGTTTAAGGTTATTAGCTGCACTGTGATCATGAGATAAACCTTGAAACACATGTCAGTGAATTAAAAATGAATTTTAAAGGGTACTCTGGTAATTTTCTTTTTAAAGTAATAATAATAATAGTAACCCTATGCAGTGAACTAAATAATACAATATATATATGTATTAATATGTGTGTGTGCATGCACTCTAGCGGTCACATTTTTTGTCCGATTTACTTCAAATTTGGTAGGGACGTTCCTTTCTATAATCAGTTGGACAAGTTCGTTGGGCAAAACAATCAGAAAACTCCAAACCCTTTTTTGGGGATTAATCTTTCAAATTTCGAGTTTTTGGGCCCAAAAAGGGTCAGAAAAGCCCCTGATGTGAAATTAACGAAAGTAAAAAGATGGGAATTAGTGTGGCAAAACTTTTAAGCCCTCTCTCGTCATTCTAGCATATATATTTACCGAGTTATTAAAGGAAATGTGTATTGACCAAACACACAGTACGTTGTCTTATGGGGGTTTTACATTAGAAAAGCCTGTTAATCATTTTTTGGTGTACTTTTATCATCCCCAACAACCTCACGCCTACTTTGAAGCCTGACTGGATCTTCTCCTAACCTTATAATGCGCAAAATTGTATTCCCAGCATTGCAGGTAAATAGAACCAGGAGTATCATAACAGCCAAAAAATCAATATTTTCTGATTTGAATAAAAATTGGAATAATCGTATGTTTTTAACTGATTTTGATTTTTTGTAGTTTTTTATGTGGAAATTCACTTCCCTCACATCAGGGTACTGCATAGAAACTCGTTTGTAATTGGATTGGTCAATCTTTTAAAGATGATACAGTTGACCTTAGATAGTAACAGGAGCAGTGTTTCTATCATTCCTTTTAACAGGAGCAGTGTTGTTATCATTCCTCTAACAGGAACATTGTTGTTATCATTCTTCTATCAAAGTTGTGTTGGTTTTAGAAACTTCCAAAAATTTTTTTCAGTACAATCGTTTTGATATTCTCTGTGTATCAGTTAGCATGTACTTAAAATAAACATTTATCTATTTTACTACAAGGGAATAATTTATCGGTTGAGACTTTTGTTATCGTTGGGGGGGCCAGGAACACTGGATTATAATTAGCGGTAAAAGCAGAATTAATCTAATTCATCTACCATAATCTTTCTTCATTGTTAATTTTGCTCATTGATTATTAACAAGATCCCTCTTCAACGGATGAAGTAAGATGAAAAACTCTACGCCTGTTTTTCACACCAACATTTACCCTCAGTTTGTTTACTTGAGTTCACTTATGAAAAACAATGGTTCTATTTATAAAACCTTGACAAACAATACGTAACTAGAGATGTCTGTTTGTTAAAACTCAAGTACTCTAAAACTTTTTAGACTGTCATGTTTTAAAAATGTTTTGCTAATTATATTTATATTTTCAGGCAATTTGTGGACCAGCAACTACACTGAGTTACCTAAAATACATCTCTTACCACCGACACCATGGCTGATACGGTTATTTTCTCTTGTTTCAACATTTCATTGTCAGTTACTTTGATGTTTTTAAAATATGATTTTTACTCATTCTATGCAAACCCAAAATTGCTCAATACTAAAAAAATCTCCATACTAAATTGCTCCATTTATTGTGTTTGATAGAACCAAACTCCACTTATGTTTTTTTTAGTTAGTTAACATTTTATCATAACTTGAAATATTTTTTTTATCAACATTGTTATCCATGTTAAAATCTGCACTTTGAAAATGTGTTCTCTTGACAAAGTTAAAGTTACCAGTGAACGTTTTTAATTTGATTTAAGGATTTTTTATTCAAGCAGTCGGCTGAGGATTTGATGTACTTTTTAATTAATTTAAATGTTGTTAATTCTACTCTCATGAGATTCAAGCATGACCTTTCTTTTGCAATCTATTACTCCTTTCTAAATCTCCTTCTAAAAGGTGTAATAAATGTCCCTCCTAAATGTTTTCAGCCAATCTGAATTCTTGGTTCGAGTTCAAAAGTATTTTCGTGAATAGACATGAAACGACTTTGGGATTAATGTGCTGTGATCTTTACTCACCTACCGCTCAGTACTACAACGAAAAATATAACCTAAAGGAAATAGCAATTATTGGCTTATTAATTTGCACAAAAGGGACAGTAACAAAATTTTTCAAAGATTTTTGGACAAAATTTAATTTTGAAAGAAAAAATTATATCAAATTTCACTTTTGACAATGTAAAGTTCTGTTCAAATTTTAAAAATCATTTATAATATAAGTAAGTTCAAATTGTATTGTATCCTTTGTATTAGCAACTTGCAATGAGCAAGAAGATGTAATTTATTCATATTTTTTATTATAACTCAATTTTCTCTCTCTTTGGGCCAGCAACCCGGTTGGCTAGGCTGATGCCAGGTAGGATTTTGCTTTGTTTTGCAATATATAAGTGTTGGAAAATACAAACTCAAGAATCTACTATATTGTTTATAGTTATATACCATAAACAATACAGTACTATTTTTATAGTGTATAACTATAAACAACCAGGGGCGCCCATCCCCCCCCCAAAGGCAATAGCGTGATTCCCTCCAAATCATACTTGGTCCTTACCACCCCCCTCCCCCTGGGGGATTAGCCCTCGAATAGAGCCGTTTCCCATAAAATTCTGTATAATGTAGGGTTTGAAATAAGTAGTGTAAAATATTTTATATTTTACAATGCAATAATGATACTATGACGTATGATATACTGTACTGCAGTTGTCATGCGTGAAACAATTCAGACAGCCGCGGCATCCTGCCTGAGCCGCCTGCAAAATGAATATTACTACGTGATGCTGATGCACGACAATAATGAACAAAGAGAGACCCAACCAAGATCAGACGTTGGTGTTCAAATAAAATACTGTTTCGTTATCCAAATACAATTTGTTTTTTACCTTTTGTACAAACACCATACTTTCTAATTGAAAATAAGGTATTTTAAAAATTCCCCGCCCAAAACTTAATTTCCTCGCTAAAATCTAAAAATCCCCCCAAAATAAAATTGTGTAGTGCGATCTGCACTATATCCCCTCCTATGGGCACCCCTAAAAACAATATAGTAGAACCTTACCTAAATATCTCGAGTTTGTATTTTACAAAAGGTTTAGTGACTTAAAGTACCAGTACTGTATTCAACATTTTCTAAAATACACACATAAAGTCCATACGTTTGAGTGCCTTCGGTTATATATTTGTGTTAACCGATAGAGCTCAAAAATTATTTTGCATTGTTTAACACATTGGGTGCGGCAAAAATGTTTAAACTTGTTAATTACCATTGATTCCATGTTAATTAAAAAGGTCACCAGTGACCGGCCCGCACCGAAAGTGTTAAGTTAACATTACCAGAGAAGTTGATAATATACTGTCAATTGAATTAACAGGGAACAAACTGTAAAAGTCTGCATTTATGAGATTATTTTTCCTCATTAAAAGGTAATTTATTTGTTGTACCCTTTTATATTTATGTATAGTAAACAGCTTTTCTATAAACTGTTGTATTTTATTTTAAAAACCTTGGAGTTTTTGTCATATAATTCACTCTCCTATTATGAATGCAGTCTAAAAGCTATGAGTAGGGTCTATTAACCCCTCTCATCTTTTTCACAGTGTAACATGTTTTAACGTATTGGCCTAGTAATTTTATTCTGTTCGCTATAGCCTACAACGGGATCTGATTTGTGGTGCACTCTTGTAGCATAATCTGTAACAAATGACTGTAGCAACTACAGTTCTCACCACTAGGGGCCCGGACTGACTGTGAACTTATGCCGCTAGGCCACTGGTCGTGATAGCCATGTGGGTTAAATCATTGAAACACCTTGGCCAGGTGTTGATACAAAGTTTGTGGGTTCGATGCTCTCACAAAAACAAAACTGACCAGTCTTGCAACTCTCAATTAATTAACTGGTCTGTGTCAACGTAGGTGAGAGGGCCCAAGTAAAGTAAACGGTGGCAGGCTTGCTTGGAAGTTGGCAGGATTGGTTAGTTAATTTCTTTGAGGGAACCCTAATACTCATCACACATGGTCAACTTTGATTTTGCTACTTTTTACTTATGTTTATTGTAGTGTGCCAATTCAATAAAATAAACTGCAATAAAATATTTTTTAATTAAAATACGCTATCAATCCATTTTAAAACTCAAATTTTCCATTCAAATTCATAGGTTTAAAAAATGACAAGTTAGGAATGGAACCAGATAGTAAATCTAGGAAATGGGTTAATAGATGTTGTGAGCTTTGCTCAAGGGGAATGCTAATCGCTCTTACCACTTGTCCAGAAACTAACTTCTAGAAGTCCTTTAATTGGGTCAAATCCTTTTATTTTAGCTCTCAACTATATCTAAAATATTCCAAAAAGTCCATGGTTTATCTTTAAAGAATTTAACATACAAAAGGAAATTAATATAGACTACTGAAATTAAATACTCATTTACCTATAAATCTTTTTTACTATATTTAACCTACGTTCAGTAATTTGTCACTTTAAAAATAATATATGTTTTTCAATAGCCTGATGTATAAATGGCCAAGAAATGTAACTAAAATTTAAGAACACAGAGGGTACTTCTGTCAGTTGAAAGAGTTATTCACTTGGCAATGCAATCAGTTGAGTGTGGGTCAAAGGTCAGAGTAACCTTACACCAGCCATTGTAGGTCGTGCCCTTCACTTTACATATTTTTATGTATGTTTTGTGTTAATAAAGCATAGTGTGTATTCTACCTGTATAACTATAAAAAACTAAATTAAGGAGCTGAAGCATTACAATTTTAGGGAATTTTGTTATATGTAATTGAGTATCTAACTGTTAGATTTGCATGTATTCCCTGTGACACTGCCCCATGGCCTTTCAAACATCCAATGCTTATCTATTAGAAACAAATACCACATTCTGAAAGTAATTTTGTTTCATAAATAACTGATTTGAGATATATGATTCTTTTACAATTTTTCTTCTGATATTGTTATTATTAAAAACTTAGTAAATTAAAGAGTTGGGAATTTTATTATTTTCCTGAGTAGTAATCGACCCTTTCAGTGCCAACGTCTGGGTAACTAGACTACCCGTGTTTTATGCAGGTTTCATAACATGGCAAAATACCCCCGTGGCAGCAAACCTGCGTACTCAGCGAATTTCCAATGCATGCATATGTTTCTCACTACCACATAAAGCTACTTACCAAGTTTCATAAAAATACATATGGTAAATAAATAAGTGATCTATAGCATTTGATTTATTCTCTATAAGAATAACATTAGGACTGAGTACACAGGTTTGCTTCAAAAAGAAAGAGAAGAAATATTTGTGCAATTATCAATATAACTCAACCAGGTGAAGCTACATACTAAGTTTTAGCAAATTTTCCCTGTAGGGAAGAAGCTTTTACCGTAGTCGGCATGGTAACACCTAGGCCCGGGACCATGACAACTTTTCGTTTTGAGATCCCCAGACCCCAAAAACACCATTCGTTCGAAACTGTATATATATATGTATATGAAATATGAAATGAAATAATGATTTATTCCACCCAAACTTACAACACTCAAACACATTAATTTTCTTGGAATTACGTTGTCACATCAACCAGTTATTGTGACAACGTTGAAAAAAAACAAACAAAATAAACTTTACATTAACAACTGAGTCCAGTCCTTCTATGCACAAACACATCTTGCCGCTCTCCGTGGCGTCTGACATGACATCAACTTAATATTTATCTCTCCAAATACTAGTAAACTTTAACACACTTAGTGTTAAATATATGTGTCCGTGAGGACGATAACTCTCGTAAAAATGATCTGATTTTGATAAAATTTGGAATAAACGTGTAAAGCAACATTTATGACTTTAAGTTCGAAAACCAGCCAGATCGCTCTATCCGAAAGGGTATTTTGGGTGGGTTTGGTACCTCAAAAATGGATTTTTAATTTTTTACATATAATTTTTGAAATTGCCAAATTTTAGTTTTTACCATTGGATTAAACTTAAAAACACACACAATTTGGTATTTTGATTATTCCTCTACGTGAATTGGTTCCCGAGATATTGAAAGTGCTAAACACAGTACGTTGTCTAATGTTATTCTTATGGAGGAAAAGAAAAATTTTATATCTCGCCTATTTAGGAACGTATACTGACAAAACTTGGTACACGGCTTCAACTGGTTGTGGTCTGTTGATATTTGCTCAAAATAATAATTTTTTTCCAAAGGCTCCCGTAAGCAGCAAACCTGCATACTCAGCCCCATGTTATTCTTATGGATAATGACTAAATGCTATGTTTCCCTTAATTATAAACATAAATGAATAAAAACTATTATATGACTTAACCTAGTTGAGTAATATTGATATTAGTATAAAAACCCATTTTTTGTGTTCCTTGATTCAGCAAACCTGCGTACTCTGCTCCAATGTTATTCTTAAAGAGAATAATTAAAATTGTATATATTGCTCATTTATGTATATATTTTTACGAAACTTGGTAAGTGGCTTTATGAAATATTAAGACATTTGTATATCCATTGGAAATTCGCTGAGTATGCAGGTTTGCTGCGACGGGGGTATTATTAGTTTATGTTCATAAACAAGGGAGTTATAAAACTTTACTTATTCTCCATAAGAATAACATTAGGGCTGAGTATGCAGATTTACTGCTATGGGGATAATCAACAAAAAATAAATTGTTTGTGCAAATACCAATATACCAGTACTACGTGAAGCCACATACCAAGTTTCATCAATATACTTTCATAAATAATCGAGATATCAAATTTTATTTATTCTCCATAAGGATATCATTGTACAACGTACCGTGTTTAGCACTTAAAATATCTCTGCAAAGGTTGGACGTAGAATCACAATTTAAACATCAAAATTATTTTTTTGTGGAGCTGAACTGATTGGTAAAAGCAAATGTGAGGTTTACATTAAAATGAACTGAGGAAAAGCCAAATCCTAAGTTTTAGCATAAGATTAACATGGGAGATTTTATGAGCAGGTTTTTTGGATTTTCTCCACAATCACTTAACTTAGGTTAACAATTCAAAATATGATATTATTTTTTTTAAGCTCTATAACATGGTCAAAACCAAAATGAAGTGTTTAAACAATTTTAGGGTAAAAAATGGAAAAAAAAAATTTGGAAAATTTAAAACCCCCACAAACCCCCCTTCCCATGGTCAGATTTTTCTGGTTTTCGAACTTAAAATCATGAATGTCACTTTACACATTTGAGCCAAATTTAATCGAAATCGGACGTTTTTTACTCAAGTTACCGCATTCACGGACACACACACACACACACACACACACACACACACACACACACACACACACACACACACACACACACACACACACACATATATATATAAATTTGAACGAATAGTTTTTTTGGCAACTGGGCACCTCAAAACAAAAAGTTATCATGGTCTCGGGCTTAAGTCTTCCCATGAGACCTACGGTAATAGCTTCTTCCCTATAGGGGAAATTCGCTAAAATGACAATCAAACTATTGAGTACTTGTTATAACAACCGAATGGATTCTTGGGTCCTAATTTTAAAACAAGAATCTTCATCATTCTGCTGATGATGCAGCCTAGTTGCTGCGAAACGGGTTCAGAATGGCCTAAATCTATTCACTGGATTGCTAATAATTGACATTAAGTCACAAATTTACATTTTATAAGCAATTCCTTGGCTGGTTATCATCTCATAATAAGAAACTTCTATTACCAGTGTATTGAAAATACATTTTTTCGGTATTTTAAACTGCAAAATCATCAGAAACAGTATGGCAATTTTAAGACAAACATCAGAGAAAATACCTGGCACTTTTGGATGGGAACTTTTATTCCTCGCCTGGCACTGAAAGTATTAATGATTAAATCAGGGTGTAAATATGGTGTGTATGATGTAAAGGTCACCCAGCATTTTCAGAAAAAGCAGAAGATAAATCCTACTTCTATGTTTTCCATAATGCTCCTAAACAGCGATACCGGTAACGTGAATTTTCCCTTCCTAATACAGCATATCCACATCTGTTTAAAAAATCTGATTTCCAGGTAAAACCAAACATTTAGAATTTACAAATACATAGCAGAAAACATACTTTTACTTCGAACCTTACATAAAACTTCAACCACGTAAAATAAACATGTGCTTTCAACTAGAATAGATTTTGAGCTCTTTCTACTGGAAAGAATAAGGATTGATGAGGTATTTACCTAATTTTAGTAATAAATAACAATAAATCCAGAGATTTCATATAGTAAATAACCCAATGAGGGCCATGAGGGCTCCCGATACCCTGTACAATTAACAGCAAATAGGATACAATTTGATTTCTTTACTTCTTATTTTGCTCAGAGTTTACATTAATGTCATGTTGCTCTTAGACTAATTAAATCAAAATAGTTTCTAAGTTGGGTTAGAGCTAACTAATCACACAGCTGTATGGGCAAAGACAAACATTGGAACATGTAATGACTGTTTCTTGAGTTTCTTCATTCAGGCTTGAATTGAATGTCTTAACCCAGACACACACTGTCCTGAGGATTAACATTTTTATTTGAATGACAAATGTACTGTACTCTAAATTAATGTACTGTGTGAATTCATTCTGATATGTTACTATTAAAAACAACTATATTGAACCGGCAAATCGACAGATCTGGATTTCTTCAAAAGTAAAACTAATATAGGTGTTACATCATAAACAATTTGTACTTCTTTTGTGAAATGTTTAACATTTGTCCTCTGAGAGGCTTAAATTAGAATTACTCATGCATTACTTCATTTATTAAAAAAGTAATTAAGGCTGACAAACACTATCAATGATCAGCAAAATCAAATGCTTATCTAGGAGTGAACCGCTGGAACACCAACTAAAGTAAATGACTTGGAAAATTAAAAATGAAGATTAAATATCAAGAGAAGTCCACAAAGGTTATCAACAGAAAAGAGGAAAAGTAATATAAATATCCAGTTGAAATTATGGTGAGTTCCAGATAGTTGTCGTTCTTAGATCTAGTGGTAATTTTAGATTTATAATGCTAAGGATAAATTATTTGCTTGAAACCGAGCAAAGTTATTCCATCTTGTAATTTAAAAGAGATGTCATAATTACGATATATAGATTGTGTTGCTATTTCAGAAGTCTGAGTATCATAATATAAGTTAATGCTATCAAACTGTGTTTTATTGCATAAACAGCTAAACAACATTTTTATTAGCATATTACGTGTTGTTATTACTTATGGGATGTAATAAAAGACGTCTTACAACACTTAAGATATATTTACACTTATACTGATTCACATTCAGACGGTAAACATATATAAAAGATTGTACTAGGCTAACGATTTCGACCAGTCACACCAGTCATCATCAGGCCAATGAGAGAACTTACAGAATCAAAATGGCGTCCTTGCTTACATCCTATTGGCTACCTGAAGTTCCGGATACAGGTTCCTAAATGTGCCACCAGAGTCAAAGTTAACTTGTTCATTAATCAATTTATCTCTATTTTTACATTTTTCTTTAAATATAAACAATTCTTCCCATGCATTCATTTCATATCCTTTTTAACAATTCTTGAGGATGCTGAAGTTTTCTTCTATTTTCCCTATAGTGTGGCCATTTTCTAAAAGATGTTTCGCTACGTTTGATCTTTCCGGTTTCCTGTTCTTCCAAGCTGATACATGGTTCTTAAATCCTTTAATACAATTAATAGTTTGACCAATATAAAAGTGATCACAGTTGTTACAATTAATTTTGTAAACGCCGGGCATGTCGAATTTGTTACAATCTTCTATCTTGGGATTTAATATTTTGTTCATGGTGTTTTGCGTTCTGTAGGCTATATTAACTCCATATTTCTTGAATCGATTTGCGACCTTTTGTATCTTAGTTCCTGTGAAGCTGAATGTTGCAAAATTACATGATATTTCTTTTCTTCCGTCTAACGTTGTTATTCTACGCAGTTTTTATTGGTTCTTTATTTTCCTATGTATTTTCGCTCCAATTTTGTCTATTATTGTCGGGTTGAATCCGTTGGCTTGAGCAATCGCCTTTATAGTTGTTATTTCTCTTCTTCTGTTATCTTCATTTCGAGGAATCTTGAAGGCTCTAATACATAGGAAATACATAGGAAAATAAAGAACCAAGAAAAACTGCGTAGAATAACAACGTTAGACGGAAGAAAAGAAATATCAAGTAATTTTGCAACATTCAGCTTCACAGGAACTAAGATACAAAAGGTCGCAAATCGATTCAAGAAATATGGAGTTAATATAGCCTACAGAACGCAAAACACCATGAACAAAATATTAAATCCCAAGATAGAAGATTGTAACAAATTCGACATGCCCGGCATTTACAAAATTAATTGTAACAATTGTGATCACTTTTATATTGGTCAAACTGTTAATTGTATTAATAGATCTAAGAACCATGTATCAGCTTGGAAGAACAGGAAACCGGAAAGATCAAACGTAGCGAAACATCTTTTAGAAAATGGCCACACCATAGGGAAAATAGAAGAAAACCTCAGCATCCTCAAGTATTGTAAAAAAGGAAATGAAATGAGTGCATGGGAAGAATTGTTAATATTTAATGAATAAACGGTATCAGGAAACTGACACATACTTTCTCCCTTTTAGCCAAACTTTAATGACAAAAATATTTGTTATTTACTAAATATAGAATATGAAGTATAGATAAATGTACAGAAAAATGTTTAAAGTAGTTGTTTTTAGAAATATCCACCCAAATCCCTTTTTGGGAGGCACTATAGAGTCCGTTGCTACACACAGTGGTTTTGAGAGGGGAAATGCCCCCTTGCCCCCCCCAGGGTTAAATAGCAACACATTTCGAACATCATCTGTTGGTTAATGGTAACTTGACCTGCATATCAAATTTTAATGAAATTGATCAGTAAATAAGAGAGAAATAGTTATTTTTGTATTCCCCATAAGAATAACATTGGACAACGTACTGTGTTTACCGCTAAATGAAAATTTCAATTTTCTCCGCAACTAGCAATCGTAGAATAGTAATTCAAAATACTAATTTATTTAGTTTTTGAGCTCTTTTTAATGGTGAATAGTAATCTTTTTTAACATTTAAGATTTTTTATGAAAAATCCAAAAAACTGAATTTTGGATGTTTTAAGTCCTGTAATTTCTGAATCCGAATTTTTCCAGAAATGCGGGTGGTGTCATTTTGTTGGAAACCTAAAGTTCTACAAACCACGAAAGTTTAATCAAAATCGTTAGAGCCGTTTTTGAGAAATTTGGATTTTTCATGTTTTTTAGCGGTTTTTGGGGGATAATTACCCTTAAAAATCAAAAATTCAAAAAAATGAAAAAAACGCCTGGAGATATCGTGGATTAGCACCTACATTCCAAATTTCATAAAAATCGGCCCATAGGTTAGGGCTCTAGCTCTGTACACATCCACACAGACACACACACACACACACGGACACACACACACACACACACAGACAGACATCACGTAAAAACCACTTTTTTGGGTTCAGGGAGCACCAAAACGAATATTTCCACTAACAACTCAAATTCGAAAATTTTTACGAAAACAATACTTTCTCCATATACTATGTATAGGGGGAGAAAGTAAAAATGTAAAAATAGAGATAAATTGATTAACGAACAAGTTAACTTTGACTCTGGTGGCACATTTAGGAACCTGTATCCGGAACTTCCGGTAGCCAATAGGATATAAGCAAGGACGACATTTTGATTCTGTCAGTTCTCTCATTGGCCTGATGATGACTGGTGTGACTGGTCTAAATCATTAGCTTAGTACCATCTTTTATATATGTTTACTGTCTGTATGTGAATCAGTATAAGTGTAAATAAATCTTAAGTGTTGTAAGACGTCTTTTATTAAATCCCGTGCATAAACAGCTGTTTTAGAATGCATGGAAATGTATAACTGATTTCCATGTCATCCCTATGGACAACAAATTATCAACTTAAGAGCTACCTAAATACTTCACAGTCAAAGTATCAAAAATTGAAAACCACTTTGCACAACTACGGGTCAAGGCAACTTTGTTGATCAGTCGTCGAAATCAATCTAGAAATAACGAAGGAAATGCTGTTTATGAAAATCACCTTAGCATATTATAGATGTAAATTATGATCCTGATATAAATAACAATTATTTCAGTCAGTTAAATGAATTGTAATAAGTAATTGGTTGTTACATCATTATAAATATACATGAATTGTCTAATACAGTGTGTAAAAAAAGTCTGTCCCCCCCCTTTAATTTTTTTGTTAAAACAAACAAATCACCTTTGGGGAACGATACTAACTTAACCTAAAGCATCTTTTGACGTTATCGGAAATTTTGAGTGTCCCGGAAAAATGGGGGATTTTGGGGGCAACTCAAAATTTTCAAAAGTAAACCCCCTTTTGAGTGACCCTCATTTTAAAGAGCTTTAAAATAATAGACGAATGGTGGAGGTTGGAGGTCTGTAACGTGTTTCTATACAAAATGGCAGCTTGTCAAAGTTTTGAATACAACTCATTCTTGAAACCTGGTGTCTAAGACTTTTGGAGTTTTAATTTCACCTTTGGTGACTTAAAACTGGAACGACTCTTGAAGAAATGCTATATAGAGATGAAATGAATCGATGATTCATAAATCAACGATTAATGACATTTTAATTAATTATTCACCATAAGAATAACATGGCGGCTGAGTATGCAGGTTTCCTGAAATAAGGAGCACTAAAATTGGGTTTTTATACAAATATCAATATAACTCAACTAGGTAAAGCTACATACTAAGTTCTATTAATTTATGTTCATAATTAAAGGAAATAACACATTACTTATTCTCCATAAGAATCACATGGGGCTGAGTATGCAGGTTTGCTGCTATGGGATAGGAAGGAAGTTTTTTATAGAAAAGGCGGTAGTGCACGTTCGCGAAAAAAATAAGCGGGCTCCATCACTGACCGGCGAACCCGTCAAGGACACTATCAGTTGCTGCTACCGTCATGTCATGTCGTCACAGCTTGTGTCGAAGTATACAGACTGTCGAACTATCGAGTGTCGAATGATCGAGGTTCTACTTTATATATATATATATATATATATATATATATATATATATATATATACAGTTTCGAACGAATGGTGTTTTTGGGGTCTGGGGACCTCAAAACGAAAAGTTATCATGGTCCTGGGCCTAGGTCTTACCATGCCGACTATGGTAATAGCTTCTTCCCTATATAGGGGAAATTCGCTAAAACAAATGCGTAATATATTATAAATTACAATTTTGATTTAGTCACAAATTAACAGATTAAATAATTAGGTTGCACCGGTTTCTAGTCTAGTCGATAAATTATCGTGAATTTATCCCAGAGAGGCCGGGTACTTTGCCATGAGAGCATATCCAAGGTATGAGAATGAAAGCTCTTAAGCATGTACATTAAAATTCACCATCATATTTCCTATAACAGAAAATTTATTCTTTAATGATTGATTTTAGATTATATAAGTTTGTTTTTATTGTATGATTCCCTGGCCTTTTTCCCACGCACTGGTATTATCTGAGGTTGATTATATTATTTTCTTTGAGTATTAATTTTATATAAGTGGTTCATTTGGCCATTTTGATCATATCTCCAAAACAAAGGTTTATATTTCTTTTACTTTCTCCTGTAGTAGCGCTTCTTGATGTATTTGATATGAAATAATATCACCTTATAAAAATCCAAGTAGATCTGATATATCTTCAAAATTGATTAGTTATTTCCATGGTTCCTGGTACTTTATAGCTGAAATGGGAAAAAACTGAAGTTAATATAAGCTGATTTCGTTCAGCATGATATTTGGACAAACACTCGTTTTTGAAATTCACTATTTTAAAAACTCTTCTCCAACTTTTGTTTTTTTTAGCGAATTTCCCCTATAGGGAAGAAGCTATTACCGTAGGTCTCATGGTAAGACTTAAGCCCGAGGCCACGATAACTTTTTGTTTTGAGGTCCCCAGATGCCAAAAACACTATTAGTTCAAATTTATATATATGTATATATATATATATATATATATATGTGTCCGTTAACACGATAACTTGAGTAAAAAACGTCCGATTTTGATGAAATTTGGCTCAAATGTGTAAAATGATATTCATGACTTTAAGTTCGAAAACCAGAAAAATCCGACCATGGAAATGGGGTTTATGGGGGTTTTAAATTTTCCAAAAATCAGTTTTTGCATTTTTCACCCTACAATTTAAAAAAAAATTAATTTTGGTTTTGACCATGTTATAGAGCTTAAAAAACAAATAATTTAGTATTTTGAATTATTAACCTAGGTTAAGTGGTTGCGGAGAAAATCCAAAAAAACCTGCTCATAAAATCTCCCATGTTAATCTTATGGGAAAAAGGATTTTGGCTTTTCCTCAGTTTATTTTAATGTAAACTTCACATTTGCTTTTACCAATCTGACCAGTTTCACAAAACGATAATTTTGGTGTTTAAATTGTGATTCTACGCCCAACCGTTGCAGAGATATTCAAAGTGCTAAACACAGTACGTTGTCCAATGTTATCCTTATGTAGAATAAATAAAATTTGATATCTCGATTATTTATGAATGTATGTTGATGAAACTTGGTGGTGGCTTCACGTAGTACTGGTATATTGATAATTGCACAAAAAATTGATTGAATTGATTCTTGATTATTCCCATAGCAGCAAACCTGCGTACTCAGCCCCCATGTTATTCTTATGGAGGATAAGTAAAATGTAATGACTCCCTTAATTATGAACATAAATTAATAAAACTTAGTATCTAGCTTCACTTGGTTGAGTTACATTGATAATTATATAAAAACAAAAACCCATTTTTCTGTTCCTTGTTGCAGCAAACCTGCTTTCTCAGCCCCCATGTTATTCTGATGGAGAATAACTAGAATGTTATATAGTGCTTATTTATGATTGAATATTGATGAAACTTAGTATGTGGCTTTGCCTAGTTAAATTCTATTTATATTTGCATAAAAACCAATTGTTTCTGTTCCTTGTTTCAGCAAACCTACGTACTCATTACCAATGTTATTCTTATGGAGAATAATTAAAATCGCTTATATGTGAATATATTTTTATGAAACTTGGTTTGCGGGTTTATGTGGTATTAAGACATATATTATGCATTGGAAATTCGCTGAGTACGCAGGTTTGCTGCGACGGGGGTATTTCTTTTTTTCCATAAAACTCTTTTTTAATACACTGTTTCCAAAATCTGGTCATTGTTAATTAAGTTTCTTGATTTCCCAGTATAGAATATACTTTCATCTCACTTTATATATAGAAGCATATGTTTCAGTAGTACCAGTTATGTTACTCGCAAACTATGGCCTTTTTAATAAGTTGAAATAAAATTGTTTAGATAATACCCACAATATTCTTAAATATGATGTATTTTATTTTACCATGAAAGAAATCTCCTTTTATATACATCGAAATATATAATTTAAAACTAATAATACCCCCGTCGCAGCAAACCTGCGTACTCAGCGAATTTCCAATGCATAATATATGTCTTAACACCATATAAAGCCGCATACCAAGTTTCATAAAAATATATTCATATATAAGCGATATATACAATTTTAATTATTCTCCATAAGAATAGCATTGGTGATGAGTACATAGGTTTGCTGAAACAAGGAACACAAACAATTGGTTTTTATGCAAATATAAATATAATTTAACTAGGTGAAGCCACATACCAAGTTTAATCAATATTCAATCATAAGTAAGCTCTATAACATTTTAATTATTCTCCATAAGAATAACATGGGAGATGAGTAATCAGGTTTGCTGCAACAAGGAACTAAAAAAATGGGTTTTTATGCAAATATCAATATAACTCAACAAGGTGAAGCCACATACCAAGTTTTATTAATTTATGTTCATAATTAAGGGAGTCATTACATTTTACTTATTCTCCAAAAGAATAACATGGTGGCTGAGTACACAGGTTCGCTGCTACGGGGATAATCAACAAAAAATCAATTTTTTGTGTAAATATCAATATACTAGTACTACGTGCCAAGTTTCATCAATATACATTCATTAATAATGGAGATATCAAATTTTATTTATTCTCCATAAGGATAACATTGGACAACGTACTGTGTTTAGCACTTTGAATATCTCTGCAACGGTTGGGCGTAGAATTACAATTTAAACACCAAAATGATTGTTTCGTGGAACTGAACATATTAGTAAAAGCAAATGTGAAAATTACATTAAAATAAACTGAGAAAAAGCCAAAAACCTTTTCCCATAAGATTAACATGGGAGATTTTATGAGCAGGTTTTTTTGGATTTTCTCCGCAACCACTTAACCTAGGTTAATAATTCAAAATACTAAATAATTTTTTTTAAGCTCTATAACATGGTCAAAACAAAAATTAAGTTTTTTAAAAATTGTAGGGTGAAAAATGCAAAAAACTGATTTTTGGAAAATTTAAAACCCCCATAAACCCCCCTTCCCATGGTCTGATTTTTCTGGTTTTCGAACTTAAAGTCATGAATGTCATTTTACACATTTGAGCCAAATTTCATCAAAATCGGACGTTTTTTACTCAAGTTATCGTGTTAACGGACACATATATAGATATATTTATATATATATATATATATATATATATATACATATATATATATACATATATATAAATTTGAACGAATAGTGTTTTTGGTATCTGGGGACCTCAAAACAAAAAGTTATCATGGTCTTGGGCTTAAGTCTTACCATGAGACCTACGGTAATAGCTTCTTCCCTATAGGTGAAATTCGCTAATATATAAGATAATACCCACAATATTCTTAAATATGATGTATTTTAATTTACAATGAATGAAATCTTCTTTTATATACATCGAAATATATAATTTAAAACTAACATTTTTTAAATAAAATTAACATATGGTTGAACCTATACAATTTCAGTATTTCTTAAACCAGATTATCTATTACCTTAAACTTTACCATATCATTAGTATTTTAAAATTAATAGAAGAAATCTGGGATGAATAGTAATATTATAAAAAATATGCCTCTTTTTATGAAACAAGATTAAACTTAAAACATTATTTCATTTACATCATTCATAAAAATCGTGAACACATAATTATATTGATTTATTCCGTGATATAAAGAACGGTAACAGCACACTTGTAATCTATCTCTAGCTGATCACTTTTGGTAAATATGTTTAAAGCTTCTCGAGTTGTATGGTATAGAGGGAGTATCATATACAGCAGGCAGCTGGGCACATGACCTATTTTCATAGTTTACAATAGTCGTTGTAGGGTGCTCCAATTGGTACTGAAACTTAAAGAAGACAGAGATTTATTGTGGTCTTCTTTGTGCAATTAGTATGATATCATTACTGTTGTAAAGCTCAGTCCTGGCTCATGAAGTGTTGACATACAAATTTGAAATTTAAGATTCAAAACATTTTAATATTTTTTTTGTTATAACAGAATTATACAATAATTATAATATTGTATTTATTATATTTTTTATTATATTTTTATTATATTTATTTATTATATTATATTTGTTTTTATTTATGTGCCACTAGAGTTGTACATGTGCAGGTTATGCAATGAAATACCTGATTTTAGTTTGATGAAATTTTTGCCAAGTTGTGTAGTTGAACTTGTGTCTGTAAGATGGTGCTACCAGTAATTATAATTATAATTTATAAAAAAAATGATTATAATTTTTATGGTTTTCAATTGTTTGTTTATTTTTACATTTTGCGGTGAAAACAATTTAAAAAATGAAACTTCGATTATTGGTTTTTATGAAGTTTATGAGAGACATGGCCAACTGACAAAAAAAAACCTTGAGAAATAACATATAAAGATAGTTGACAAACAACCTGTTCACTCAACATCCATATGTATAATTGTGAATGTTATGTTGCAATAAATTTCTTGATTCTTGATTCTATGCCACAACTGGTTCTAGTGTGTTGTGTAACTTATGCTCTGTTCCAAACTAAACGATGTGTCTCAGTTCTTAAAACTTACGATACGATACGTACAATAAGTGAAAACGTAGGCAAGTAGGGTTTAGGTAATCTACAATAATATATGAGGGTGATTTTAGTGATTCTTCCTTCGGGGAACTAAGGTGATGTGGTGCAAAATCTTCTCTCATGAGCTTTTTTATTGTGCTGTGATGCTGCATAACCAGTAATAATCTTCTTTTAACTTTCAGTCTACATGCTAATGCATAGGCAGATAACATAGTAAGGAAAATTAATTATGATACCGGTAGTGAAAATGAAGTGTATTTTTTACTTGATGAATAGTTGTGTTGTAATAAGCTTTATTTGGGATATTTCCAATTTTTCCAGTTTCATATTAGTCCTGGGGTAAAATTGTAGTTGATATTGCAATATTTTATCATCGCAATGTTAAATATTGATATTCAGGAATGAGTAATACTAGCGGCTAGAAGGGGCCACACCCAAGTAGCATTTTTAATGGCCAAATCAATTTTAAAACAATTTTAACATTATTTTTTATGATTTAAAAATTATTATAAAATAATTTTTTTACAAAAAAATGTCCTATCTGATATATTTTATCATATTTTCAAATCATTTTAAAATTTATTTTACAATTATTTTGAAATAACTTATAAATTAGTTTTAAATTAACTTGAAATGATTTCAAAATCTTTTTAAAACTTACAAAATTAATTTTTACTGGAAAAAATACTATTTATATTTATTTTCACAATCTGACTAATGTAATACCATTGACTTTAAATACTGAAGTAGACTT
This sequence comes from Allygus modestus, assembly GCA_963675035.1. Taxonomy (NCBI): domain Eukaryota; kingdom Metazoa; phylum Arthropoda; class Insecta; order Hemiptera; family Cicadellidae; genus Allygus; species Allygus modestus. The sequence goes on along the minus strand of OY776112.1, from coordinate 133,165,901 downwards.
CTCATTGTCATTATAAAATGTATCCCTAGTTTTGTGTATGCCAGGATTGAAAGAGGTCATAGTTTACACCAATAACCAACAGAGTATACTGCTGTCAACTATTACTTATCCTCTCAAGGAGGGGATAATACAACAGGTATGTCAGGAAGCAAACATAAGTTGATTATTACTTGCTTTCTGGGGTGAAGATATTTTAAAAGTTAACGTAAATAACTAAAAAAAATAGTTGTCAGCAGCAAAATCTGTCGGTGACCTAATCAAACTACTTCAATTTTAAATTCTAGCATACACTAAAAGTGGGACAGCTGGACCATGTGGATGGGATATCTCCTTCAGTATTTATAGTCAATGGTAATACGCATGAAAGTCATTGAACAAAATTATGAAATATATTTTACATTTCAAAAATATTATGACCAAACCGGGTCTTGAACCCGCAACCTGTTGATCACTATACACACGCCTTAACCCTCTTAGCCACTTCGCCCCTTGTTAATTGAAGGTCGGGCTGGGAACATAAAATAACCAATTGACTACACCCTACGGGGACTTGTGAAACTATAGCATTCCTTGTTTGCTTTTGCTGTTGATGGTAAACACTGTAATTTGTGTACATCTTGCTTGTAAGGTTGTAGAAACAAAACTTATAATATTCTTTTGATGTATATCAAGTTGTTGAGCAATATGGTGCCCAAAACAGATTTTACAAATATCCTTTGCATGCCACAAATATAAAAAGGCCCACAAAAGTATTTATTTAGTTTACATAGGACTTTCACGGGAAGGGAAATTAAATGAACATTTATGTGAGGTTTATAGGCTTAAAACGAATTACTACATCAACTCATTTTAGGTAAAGATAAACAATTTTTAAACTAATACAAAACTTCTTTGCTAAGCAATCCATGCGTCTCATTAACTTTTAATCACTGAAAAAAACCAATATTAATAATTTTAAACATTTCATATTCTTAAAAGTTATTTATTTAAATAAATTCTAAAATAATTTTTAAATGTTTAGTTAGGATATTCAATTGAGTTTGTAAAAGGTTATTTAATATAATTTTAAAGCAATATATAAACAATTAAAATTAAAATTTTAAAGTTATTTTGAAACTAATTTAAAGATATGTTAAAATTGTTTCAAAATTATTTAAAATTATTTTTAAACTATTGTTAAACTTATTTTCATTCTTGATTTCTTCATAATTTTTCATCGACCAAACAATGAATTAAAATGATTTAATATAATATTAAAAAACATCAAATTTTATAATTAAAATAATTTAAAATTATATTAATAACATTTTAAAATTGTTTAAAAATATTGTGCCTACTATTTTTAATGAGTTTTGTAACATCTATTTTAAATAATATTAAAACTGACATAGAAATGACTTTATTATATGTTTTCAAAATTATTTTTAGTCAATTGTAAACTCATATCATAATTATATTTAAGTAATTTTAACTCGTTTTAAACAAAAACTCATTTCAAAACCATTTGAAATTATTACAAATTATTTCTATGCTACTTGGGCAGCCCCTAACCTTTTCCATTTCTCTGCCTCAAATGATTTTTTTTCTTTTTACATATTAAGGAAAATAAAACAACGGCATAATTAGGAACACATGTTTGCTCGTAAACAAATTAAACACGTAATCACATGTTTTAATGCAAACATAGCAGACATTTTAAAATCCCCATACTATTCTTATGGGGGATATATTACCATTAACTATTTGTCTGGTATTACGTAATTTCTAGTTTACTGGTAACCTTTTAGAAATTTTTCCCGAGTCCCTGGGATCAATACCTTTAAGCCGACACCCATCATCCTGAGATTTTCCAAACTGCCACAATTTTCACTTAAAAATTCCGCTTACAGAATTGTATATAAAGATAACACAAATGTAAAAGCAAAACTATCTTAACTTGTAGCTTGTCTTAAAATGTTTCAACATGACACTCACTGATCCAAACCTCTCTCTCCCCCACCCAGGCACACACGATGAGAGCTCGCTACTTGGTCAACGTGAGTATCCTCCTCTCGGCAGCGAGCTGTGTGGCAGCTGCTCGGATTCTCGCGGTGCTGCCGTTCCCGGGCAAGAGTCACTACATATTCCACATCTCCGTGTTGAAGGCCTTGGCTGAGAGAGGACATCAGGTGGTGGAGTACAGCCCCTTCCCACCCAAACAACCAATAACAAACTACACACATGTGTACCTGCAGACCAGTCTAAACCAGAAATTAAGTGAGTATACAGCGGTTCATTTTCAGTTTTTTTTTAAAGTGAAATAGATTCTGTTATTGGTTAATCTTGAGAAAGTACGCATCAGTTGAACATACGTCGGGTGATTTTGATTAAAACCAACTCTAACTCATATACCAGTGTATAAAACCATTCAGGTAAACACTTTATACACAAAACTTAACATTTAAAAATACCCCCGTAGCAGCAAACCTGCATACTCAGCGAATTTCCAATACATATTAATTTATATTAATACCACATAAAGCCACATACCAAGTTTCATGCCGTCATACATTCATAAATAAACGATTTAAGACATTTTAATTATTCTCCATAAGAATAACATGGCGGCTGAGTATGCAGGTTTGCTGAAATAAGGAACACTAAAAATGGGCTTTTGTACAAATATCAATATAACTCAACTAGGTAAAGCCATATACTAAGTTCTATTAATTTATGTTTATAATTAAAGGAGATAACTCGTTAATTATTCTCCATAAGAATAACATGGGGCTGAGTATGCAGGTTTGCTGCTACGGGAACTATCGGCCAAAAAATGGGTTTTTGTGAAAATATCAATAGACCACAATGAAATGAAGCAATATACCAAGTTTCGTCAGGATAAGTTGATAAATAAGCGAGATATACAATTTTTCTTATCCTCCATAAGAATAACATTGGACAACGTACTGTGTTTAGCACTTTCAATATCTCAGTAACCAATTGACGTAGAGCAATGATTAAAACATCAAATTGTGCGTCTTTTTAAGCTGATTCCAATGGGAAAAATAAAATTTTACTTTTTCAAAAATTGTATGTAAAAAACTCAAAAAACCCATTTTTATATATATATATATTATATATATATATATATATATATATATGTCCGTGGGTGCGATAACTCTCGTAAAAAAGGTCCGATTTTGATGAAATTTGTTACAAACGTGTAAAGCAGCATTTATGACTTTAAGTTCGAAAACCAGACGGATCAAGCTATCCGAAGAGGCATTTTGGGGGGGTTTTGTACCCCAAAAATGGGTTTTTTGAGTTTTTTACATACAATTTTTGAAAAAGTAAAATTTTATTTTTCCCATTGGAATCAGCTTAAAAAGACGCACAATTTGATGTTTTAATCATTGCTCTACGTCAATTGGTTACTGAGATATTTAAAGTGCTAAACACAGTACGTTGTCCAATGTTATTCTTATGGAGGATAAGAAAAATTGTATATCTCGCTATATATACAAGCGAGATAGATATAGATATAGATAGATATAGATATATATATATATACAATTTTGAACGAGTGATTTTTTGGGGTCTGGGGACCTCAAAACGAAAAGTTACCATGGTCCCGGGCCTAGGTCTTACCATGCCGACTACGGTAATAGCTTCTTCCCTATAGGGGAAATTTGCTAACATGCAACTATTAAAGAACTGACAGTTAACATATCACATACAGCAGTATGGATCTTACTGGGAACTCGGGGCGCAGGCTGGTGTTTTTACAAAGCTCCAGGCAGAGGTCACTGTGGTTATTGAGTGTGCTTGGGAGCGAGCATCGGATGGGTACATGGGTCAGGGGTTCAGAAGAAGCATCGGAGGAGATGGGCCGAGCTCCCGTGACTGAGAGTCAAAGTGAGCAAAATGGCTGGCTTGATGTTAAAATTAGTACACTAACCATTGAAACTACCAGGCATTCTTTAAACTTAAAAAATTGTTTTATTTTCAGGTAACAGGCAATTTGAAGATATGCCAAAACATTCTGAACAAATAACAACATTTTTCGGTCTGATATGGCTTAACATTTGGAAACTGTTATACCCAATTTGTAAAGAGACATTTGAAAATGAAAACATAAAAAAGCTTCTCCGTTCGAACGAACGTTTCGACCTAGTCGTCACCTCATCTACGTTTGCCCAAGAGTCGATGCTTGTGTTCGGCCACAAGTTCAAAGCTCCAACGATTACTTTGCAAGCAAATCTTCACTCAACGATGCTCAACAGGGATGCAGGAAATGATTTAATGATTGCAACAATCCCAGATTCGTTTTCGTTTGCATTCACTGACCGTATGGCATTCACAGAACGTTTGCAAAACTTTATATCTTCTTTTGTCACTCTCTTTATGTACTATTTCTCGCATCTTCCAAAACATGACAGTTTATTGAAGAAATACTACAGAGCTTCTGAAGCCTTCTCTGTTAGTGAGTTAGTGACGAACGTGTCGCTAACTCTTGTCAACACTCACCCTGCTGTCTTCTACCCCCACCCACTCACCCCCAACGTTGTGCCGATCGGCGGAATCACAATTGACCCTGAAAGTCCCCCACTACCTCAGGTAAGCCATTGAATTTTATTGGTTTTTCAAATTTGTAAACTAGGGAGCAGTTCCATTTCAAGGAAAAAGGTTCTGTATCCAATATTGTATCTATACTACAACATTAGCTGATTTGAGAAAAGTATCTTTTATGGGATTGAGAAAATCTAGAAGTAGTGTTGTTGACATATTTTTTTCAAACTGGAGATAATAAAGGACATTCTTGGCAGATAAATTATTTTGTTGCTCACTGTCATTAAATAAAAAGCGTTGTAATGGATGAATTTGGTCAGATAATTTTAAGAGCATGAAGGAAAACATAATGGGTGAGTTAATTTTACTCAACAATCTTTTCTGGACATGAGGGATATATTTTCAACAGTCAAATGTCTCCCTTAATTATGAACATAAATTAAGAAAACTTGGTATTTGGCTTCACCTTGTTGAGTTATATTGATATTTGTATGAACACCCATATTTTGTGTTCCTTGTTGCAGTAAACCTGCTTACTCATCCCCCATGTAATTCTTATGAAGAATAATTAAAATATTATATGACACTTATTTATTAATGAATATTGATGAAACTTGATAGTATGTGGCTTATTCTAGTTGAATTCTATTTATATTTGCATAAAAACAAATTTGTTGTGTTCCTTGTTTCAGCAAACCTACGTATTCATTCCCAATGTTATTCTTATAGAGAATAATTATAATTGTATATACCACTTTTATATGAATTTATTTTTATGAAACTTGGTATGCGGCTCAATGTGGTATTAAGACATATCTTATGCATTGGAAATTTGCTGAGTATGCAGGTTTGCTGCGACGGGGGTATTTTCTTTTTCTCTGAAACTATTTATAGTTGGGGTGATGGGTAAAGAATATAAGAAGGTATTCTAATAAAACTTGTTCAATATATGTTTTACTGATGGTCCCGCTATCACTTGGTGTTCGCTTTCCAATTAAAGCTATTGGGGACAGTGTTACTGCACCATTGTTTGCATATTTCTAGCACAACCTCTGTAAGAATAAGATAACTTATTCAGTAGCCCAACTTTAATTACTGTTCAAAAGACAATTGTGTGTTGATAAAAAAAGTACATAAAATGGAAGTTTTATTTACCGAAGGCTTCTGCTATATGAACGTCTTTAGATTAAAAAAGAATACATATAATGCTTACCTTTAAGTAAATACGTTAACCCTTCCCAAGCATTGGACGTATATAATAACTAACGGTATAATAACATATATAATATAGCAGCTACCGGTAATTGTTGTTTGCGAGCGTTGGACATATATATACGTAACTTAATTTGAAATTTACAAGCGTATGACGAATATATGCGGCAGACATGTAAATTTAATTTATGTATTGTATGGTTGTTTCATGTTATTACAGTTACTCTAAGCCATTAGTCTACATTTAGTTTATTTTAGTGGTTCATATTTATTTGGTGAGTTGGCAACACTGTTCTCACAACAGATGCTATAGACTGGCAGGTTGATGCAAACCTTTTTTACTGTCTCGTTTGCAGACAGTTTGTTTAAGATCAGTCTATTGTTTATTACAAGCTGTTGTGTGAAGTACAAGCTAATGATGTTTTGCAACGTTTTCTGTACATTAGACTGTGTTGTGTTTTTTTTCAAAATGACATTCAGAATTAGTGATTAACGTATCTTTATACGACACGCCATTTTTGGCCATAAAACATGTTATCAAATATTTGTATCATGAAAGTGAACATAATTTACTTTAAACATCACATATAAGTAGAAAAAGTAAATATTCCAAAATACATTTTTTGACCCCGACCAACAGAGTACATATATATAGTGTACAGAGTAGGGCTTCGCCCCGCAGGCACCGCTTGGGAAGGGTTAAAGCTCTGTAAGACGCTGACGCAACTAGGGCGTATTTTAAGATGAATATGAATGAATGATGAGTGTAGAATGGCTTTGTAGCCCTAGGATGAAATATAAATCGCGCCTTGCAATGCTATTAAGAGCCGAAAACCATGCCGTCATTAATACCGCTGGGTGGCAAAAGAGTCTATATTCGCGAGACCCCGATGTCAGACGACAAATCAGCGCTACATTCAAACTGACATTTATACCACAAAAACTTAGCTAGTTATTGTATCTTTACATCAAATTTTACAGCTTTAAATGATGAATCTAACAACATACATTTCAATTGTAAAATGAAGTGGAACTAATTTTAATAATCAAATAAATACAGAATGTTTTTAGTTCAAATATAGAATGAGGTAAACAAGTAGTAAGCAGGAACTATTTTATTTTTTGGTCAGGTAAACCTTGCCAGCGGAAATGTTGTAGATAACATTCTGAAGATTATTTTTTATTCAAACAATTTGTTTGCAGGACTAGCCGTTATCTGTACAATCTTTTTTTAAGAGCGAATTTCGTGGAAGAGCACTACAAACCGAATTCAAGGAGCGGCAGAATACTCGGAAAGACAGAACGATCTAGAATATGGAATTATTTTAGGGATTTGGATTAATTATCTGCCAAATGTTAATCAAATCCTCGTGTTTCCTCTCGGCGTTTGGTGGGGAACACATGTAGTTGGTGTATCTTCATGTGAAGTTTTGATGATCTTCAGTTATGGTGAAGTCGTGTGCCGCGTATAATTGCACAAATAGGGCTTTAAAGGTAAAGGCCTCTTGTTTTTCCAAGTAAGGGTATTATTACGGTATTTTCATACTGGTAATGAATTATGCATTATTACAGTGTATTTTACAGTGGTTAAAAAAACTGAAATGACCCATAAAGAGATTAAAATAATTGAGGGACGAGTTTTGCCCATCGATAAACTTGAAAGATTTTTGGGGACTAACAATCAAGTAATGTTATAATCAAATTAAGGTTATAACTAGCAAACCATATCTTTGTATCTTTAATCCCAGCTGTTCTGCTTCTTTTGATTTGATTTGCTGTCAAATGTTATTTAAATGGGCCAAAACCAAGGGCCTTTGAGGGCTTCCCAAGGGTTTCTGGTTCCACACACACTGACTGAGACGCCCAAAAGGCACATCTAGACGTTAAGAGCTTTCAAACGACACACGTAAATCATCAAAATCGACCCAGTAGTTTATCTTCTGCACAAAAATCGCTTTATTCTTTTAATATAATGAGATACCGTAAACAGCTGTCACTTACCTTATAGATAACGTCATAATTTGTATTTATATTAATCCTTATCTTTATGTACAGGGTGTCTTACGTAAGGTGTCTCAAACAGATTGCAGACGGACCAATTGACCTAGAAGGATGAAATACAATTATTTCTCACTAAATCGACCCCAAGGAATAAGTTAAAATTTTTTTTAGTTTGTTACAAATACAGGGTGATCCAAAAACGGAGATTCACTAGTTTGAATCTCGGAATTTTCAAGTGTAAACATATATCAAGTTATACATAATTTTAAAGCTCTACACACGACTAAAATTTTTGCAAAAATAGAACTCACTTATCTTAATCCGTTTCAAAATGGTGACCAATTTAATGAACATTTTGACATTTACGGAAAACCCTGTATCTGCTAAACCACAAGACATATCTTAGTTCTGATTCAAAATTCGGACTAATTTTAAAGTCAGCGTTACCCTGATATGCTACATGACAGTAATTAAAACAAAATACAAAAATACAAACAATACTTTTTTTTTATTGATTATGTGCCCAAAACTCAAAAAAGTCAAATAGTAACATATGTCAAAAAAGTGTATCATCTTTAAGGTCTTGGAAATCCTAAAAACTTTCTAATTTACACCAACCTCGTATCTCGTATGTTTTCTAGCAATCAATAAAAATCATCATTTCCCCATATAAAGTGCATGTTATTTTTGCATAACACTTACAAAGTACTCTGAGGCCTCTTTTATAAATGGGTTATGATAACTTACATGCATTTTATATGGGAAAATGATGATTTTTATTGATTGCTAAAAACCAATAAGAGATACGCGGTTGGTGTAAATCAGAAAGTTGCTAGGATTTCCTAGACCTTAAAGATGATATTCTTTTAGCGAATTTCCCCTATAGGGAAGAAGCTATTACCGTAGTCGGCATGGTAAGACCTAAGCCCGGGACCATGATAACTTTTTGTTTTGAGGTCCCCAGACCCCAAAAACACCATTCGTTCGAAACTGTATATATATATATATATATATATATATATATATATATATATATATATATATATATATATATAAATCTCATACGGCATTTGGCTGCCTTTCATGGTGAAAACCGCATTTAACATGGCGGCCGGTGTACTTGGCTGCCGTATCCGGCCGCCAAATGCACATCACATGTTAAATCAACTGAGGAAGCCGGCAGGAAGAAATCCTGAAGATTTGAAGAGGCAGCCAAATAACGTATTTTTGATAGGTGTATGACAAAATGTAGTTCGCCATTCTACCACATGGAACGCTGCTGCTTTTAAAGGATACACCACGAGTATGTTCCTATAAATAATTGCCGTGGACTCGGCAGCCTAAAAGTGGCAACATTGTTAAGATGAATACGCATCCCGATTATAAATTTTTGCCGCGCAAGTGGCAGCCAAAAAACATCTGGCCTGACTCACTTGCAGATGTTCAAAGATTGTTATCTTCCATCATAATTCTCTGTACTCACTCGAGGCCCGGGATATTTCCGAGCCTGCATACTTCCCGCCCACTTGTCTGTGAATCGGTTAGACCACTCAACGCTTTCCAAATAAATCATACATTTGCATGTTCTTATTGCTCACACAGTGAGAGTCAACAAATTTGAGCAGTTTGATTATTTTCCTTGACTATGTTCTGTTGAAATCAATACAAGTTGAACGTATTTGCTCCAAATCGTTGGAGTTTCCGACTAAACCTGCTTCATTTGTATCGGTAATGTAGATTCACCAATCACATTTTTAGGTAAAATACCGTTTACTTCAATTTGTAACAAATATATTACTATAAGCGATGTATACACGAACATTCTACAATAATATAACGATTTATGTTCTGTTGAAATTAATAATAACCTTGGAACAAATTAGATATACGAGGTGTAACTAAAATGTAGCACTGGCTATATGTTTTAAGATTCTACACCCAAATATAATAAATGTGGAGGATAATAAAATGTATTTGGAAATATTCTACATGATAATACAGAATCAAAAAAACTATCAAATAATTGATATGTTGAGGGCCAATCCTTTACTCTGATATGAGCAATGTCTGTCTGTCTGCAAAATTTATCTCGGAATCCAGCGGAACAATTTGTTCAAACTTTGGAATTAGATTCGTTTGGACCTAAAAGTACGATTGGTAAAAACCTCAGCCCCATGGAAATTCATATTTGGTTAAAAATCTCATTTGGAAATGGAAAATTGTAATATTGGACTTATGTAGTTTCAAATAAAAAGAAAAGAATCATAACAGCTGGGAATATATTAACCAGAAAACTGTCAAAGTAGCAGTTAAATAAGGTAAAGTATCAACACATGATTTCTTGAAAACAGTGACCAGACCCATTGAATTAAGATTGTTTATAGACATATGTTTCACCTACGAAACTAATCAAATATCAACGAGCATAGCTCGGTGTCCCCGGTCCTAAATTGTCTCTGTTTAGATGTATAATAAGCTGGCCTGTCCAATAGTTAGTGCGTAGAAATACTTACTTCGATATGGGATAACTGATTAAACAACCGTTTTTGTTTGTAAAAATATAAAATTAAACCAAATTTTGAAATAACGGTAATAAAAACTTGATTGTCTAAGGGAAAACTAATTAGTTTAGTTATAACATTTACAGGACATCTTAACTATTCAGTATAGTTGTAATCTTGACTCTAAAATGAGTTTGAGTTTTTTCTTATTTTCCCTATAGGGCTTACGAAGTTGTATAACTAATAGTGGAGACCGATATTTTCAACATTTTCTGCAACCGCTATTCATGTTATGCTTGAGCATCATGTACTGCTACTACGATGTATTATATTTTATTTCCTCTTAATTTTTGTTAACATTCCACTAACTAAACAATGATGATAATAGTTTTCATCATATAGTAATCAGCACGATTTGTATTTACATATCACGGCTGCAAATAGTAAGCAAGTGCAGTAAGAAAAGGCATATTCCCGGACAAGGCAAATGGCCGAGATGCAGTCACTATCACCACCACCATAAACTACCTTCGAGTATCAAAGATGAGAGAGAAGTTTATGGCCTTAAAAGAAACCACTGAAGTGTCACAAACTCGGCCGACCGGACTCAGGTAGGTGCCCGTTTGTACAAGGAGGGGGCACTTGCCACTGAGACCTGGGACCTGACCGACGCGACGTCCTCGCCTACACTCTACCTTGTGCATACTGCATACTACACCTGCACAGGTGGATGGTGTCAATTTGAAGAGGGTCAATTTTTGCTCTTGAGGTGTAAATGGTTAGAACAACTTTTTCAATTGTTTAATAACTCTGATCATTACCTTATTACGTGTTGTTATTACTAAGGGATGTGTGAGAAAATTGCTTACAAGAAATTCCATTACGGTAAATGTATATACGAGATAATACGAGGCAATCAATCGACTTCAATAAAACATGAGAAAGTTATCAGGCGCATTTTAAAATCTTAAATAAAATGAGATTTTCACATTTGGCCTCTACAATAATTTACGTTCCAAATAAACATACAGCGAAGAAGAAGCACAAAAAGGCCTCTACATTTATTTAGTTTTAAGACTTTTTTCATGAAATCCCATCAATTTTAAAGTCCTAGTAATGCTTTTTCTGTTTTAACGACAACCTTAGACCGTATAGCCGCAGAGAAGTAACATATTACTTCTCTGTGGAATAGCAAATTTGGCAATAGCTACATTTAGGCTATTTTAAATCAATAACCTTATTTTATTGTCTCTTGTAATTCGAATTTTGCCCCATTATTGTTCATAGTTACAATTTTAATCTTATGGGAAATATATAATGATACAATGATATAATGATATTAAATATAGTGTGTGATTACCATGGTAATGGTAAGTAAAATGTAAGTTGGTTTTATAACTACATTAAAACCCCCTTTGGAGGACGGGATACCAGCTAGTAAATAATAGAAGAAGTAAATTACTATATTATAAGTGACATAAAGGGCCATCGTAGGTCCCGGCCATGGCCCAAACCTTGCTCTAATATTCTGCCTCGTTTGATTTGTTTACTCTTTACATGCTAATGAAAGTAAAACAATATAAGTAGGGACACGTGTCAGTTCGTAAGTAACATAGAAATTTAGGCGGACTTAGTAACATGTTATAATATAAATAAAGCAGACGTTTTTAAATCCCCATGCTTCTCTTATGGGGGATGGTTTACATGATTTCTCGTTTTCTAATAACTGTTTAGAAATGCTGCTATTTTTCCCGAGTCCCTGGGATCGAGATCTTTAATTTGAGCCATTTTCGATCACCCTGCAACTTGCAAAACTCCAACAATTTTGACCTACAAGTTTCGCTTACAGAATTACATATACAGATTACTTTTATCATACATCGTCGATAAGACTATTTAGTTTAGGCGCTACAAACCTTGCCAGATAATGTCTAATTTGAAAAACTTTGAAGTCACTTGATTGCTCATCGGTTCAAGAGGAACAATCCCAAGTTTGGTTCACGATTTTTGGAAAAAAATCAAACTAGACCAATCAAATTTATATACCACTCCCTAAAAATACTAAGAAATAATTTACAACAGTTAAAATTATTTGTTTGATATTCTTTGTGCTAGCGCAACCTACATTGGTAATATGATTATAGGTAATATGATAATTTATTTATTTTATGATTAGGATAAGGACTCCATTCACCTCTTAGCAAAAACAAAGAAGGTTTTAAAGTGTATTTCTTGAACTTTAAATGGTCTTCGTTCAAAGATCTAATCAAGGGGAAGTTGGATTTGCCCCCTTTGTATCTGGTTTTTGGTAAGGAGGCAAATCTGAGCAGTTTAAATAACAAAATCAATAAACTTTTAGCTGGCATTAGATTAAATAAACATAGAGAGGTCTAGTTTGGGGAATTCATTTTCTTTCTTTCTTCTCTTTAATATGATACGCAACGTGTTAGGGGTTGGAATAACGCAACGTGTTATTTTTGCAATAACAGCTCATTATTGATGCAGTCATATGACTTGGATAAATCATAGAACATAGCAGCTGCATTCCATTATCCTTCCGAGGCTGACAGGGTCCTATTTATAAAATCAGAAAGTTTTGTTTGTGTATTCTTGTTTTTTCTTAAACCAAATTGATTTTGATAGAAGAAAGAGCTTTTTCAAGATATTGACTTAGGCTATCATACATGACTCTTTCAATGATTTTTGATATAAACAGGTCGATCAGGGTTTAATTTGGAACCCTTTTTATAAATTGGAATAAATTTCCCAAATTTTAATTTTTCTGGGAAGACACCATTGCTAATGGAAAGGCTGGTAATGTTTCTCACAACAGGTGCCAAAAATAGAGCATTGTGTTCCAATATTTCTACTGGAATTCCACCCCAGCCAACTGATGACTTGTTTTTTAGATCTTTTGTTATTTTATATACATAATTCTCAGAAATATTTTCAACTGTAAATTCAGGATTTAAAAAGTCAACTAAGAGGTATTAATTTTGACCTTGAAAAGTAAACGGGATATATATTAGTATTCAATAGTTATATTTTATATAAAGTTAAAAAAGTTAGTTAGCTAATCTTTTACTTTGTGCTTTTTATTCTATTTTTATTCAACCATGTATTATTTTAGTTTTAAATATACTAAAAATATGTTACAATGTCATAGTGTTTTTATTTTAAACTAATTCTAGTCTGGTTAATCGAAGGTGAAGTATAATTAATTGACTCTAAGCATGCTTAAAATTGCTTAATAACTTTAATGAATGTTCCATATGAGTTACACGAAAAATACATTAATGGTTTACGCCCTGTTTAATAGTGATTTTTTACAAATATTGTCTGTACAATGGAATTATTCCCACATAGACTATCCGTGTGCGTGTGGGAATTCACATAAGCCCTCTCACAATTAAAACTTAAAAACCTTAATATATAATTCTGTAAGCGAAATTTTGAGGTCAAAATTGTGGGAGTTTGACAAATCGCAGGATGATGGGAGACGGCTCAAATTAAAGGTCTTTATCACGGAGACTCGGGAAAAATAACAGTATTTCTAAAACGTTACCAGCAAACGATAAAATACGTAAAATACCCCCCATGAGAAAAGCATGCGGATTTCAAAACGTCTGCTTTGTTTACATTAATAAATGGTTGTCTTTGTTTACGAACTAACATGTGACCCTTCTTAATCCACGTTTACACTATACAACTTTTTTTATAAACTTGTGCAACCAATTATAGTAATCGATTTGAACATGTTTAAGAATGCAATGAAAAATATTTAACAAAGTTGTACAACAAGCGTGTTTTACAACGAAAAATCGTGTTTTACAACAGGTTGCAGATTTCCCGACTGGAGTTGGTAAAGATCAAAGGAAATTTGTGTTTTACAAACCTTATATATAAGTTTTTGCACTCTAGCGGTCGCATTTTTTGTCCGATTTACTTCAAATTTGGTAGGGAAATTCCTTTCTATAATCCGTTGGACACGTTCGTTCGGCAAAACAATCGGAAAACTGTAACCCCCTTTTTTAGGGATTAATCTTTCAAATGTTGTGTTTTTGGCCCAAAAAAGGTCAGTAAAGCCCCGGATTTAAAATGTATACATTTAATAAGATGGATATTAGTGAGGCGAAATTTTTAAGCTATCACATCATTCTAGCACAAATATTTATCGAGTTATTAAATAAAATGTATATCGACCAAACACAGTACGTTGTCTTATGGGGGTTTTACAGTAGAAAATCCTGTTATTCATTTGTTGGTGTATTTTAATCATCCACAGTCACCTCAAGCCTATTTTCAAGCCTGACTGAAACTTCTCCTAACCTTCTAATGAGCAAAATTGTATTCCTAGCATTGCAGGTAAATGGAACCAGGAGCATCAGAACATAAAAAAACAATGTTTTCAGATTTTGATAAAATTTGGTAAAATCAATGCTTTTACACTGATTTTGATTGTTAAAAGTTTTATACGTGGAAATTCACTTCTCTCACGTCAGCGTGCTGCGTGCGAGCTCGTTGTATTTTACAATGATTTTTCAAATTTTGTCCCAAATAAAAGCGTCCTCACTCGTCGCTTGAAACAATCATGGCGACTTTAGTTTTTTGGGCGGGCTTGTGATTGAAACATGTTCGATAATTTGTTAGTGCATAAAATTAATGTTGTACGACAAAAGTTTTATAAACACAAGTTCAAGTTTAATAAAACCAAATTTGTATTAAACATGTTTGACAAACAAAAGTTTATAAAACATGTTTTATAGTGTAAATGCGGCTTTATATTTTTTATTTTTCTCAGCATTTAAAGAGTAAACAAATTAAATAAGGCATATATTGGAGAAAGGTTAGGGGTAATGGCCCCTTCAAGCCACTAGTACGTTATAATTCAATGAAAACGAATAAGCTATACTTTGGAACGACAAAAGTATTAACAACATACTCTTTCGTAATTTGAACAACACAAATAAGGAAAGTATACATGATAAGCATTGAAAACAAGCAAACTACCGCAGGACAGTGTTTAATCTTATTAAAATAAACTAAGCCAACAAGTGTTTAGTAATTGCAGTTAGTTTAGTAATTTATTTATAAGAAATTAAAATGGCGGGAATTATATCTTTGAAAAACTCGACAAGTTTTGACTTGAGATAATAATCACTATAGTCTATATCAGAACCACTTAATTCAACTACAATCTCTCTTAATCTTGTAGTAAATACTGGCACTCAGTGTCATTTCCAAGGTAATTTGTATGCAGATTAAATAAATCTACAGTCTCGGATGATAAAGGCCGTCCCAGCGAGCAAAGAATATAAATAGAGGGGCTACGTTTATCCAACAAGCATTATGGGCAGTGAAGCCAATTCCCTGCCGCTCTTGCGGGCAAGTCCCGGGAACTGCTGCACACAGCTGCAGAAAACGAAATATATGATGATTAGACACACTTATAGTAGATAATATTTGTTAGTACTCCTCAATTTTGATAAGCTTAACAATTTTAAATCTATTCTATTGTATTTTTAATAACTAATAATATTTGAAGAAATTATTAAATTAACTATTAAAACATGGAAAAGTGAGTAATAGAGGAATATTTTTATTGTTTGGTCAGGAAAGTTTTGTAAGCGACAAAGTTTGAGAGCTTGAGTTAAATCATAACATATATTTTTTCGACAAATTTACGATCAGTGGAAAAAATCAGTTTGAAGAGGTAGCATCAATTGTGTTGCGGCGACGCTCGAGCGCTGCCACTACGAGCTGCCGCGTGTCGCCTCGGCCCGTGCTTCTCGACGTAAACACAACGCAATGTGCTCTCTCTGTCATTCATTAGTGTAAGAGGATGTTCAGGAGTGTTATATGAATGATTGACTTTGACATGATGTTTATTCTTTACGAATGGGTTTATTTATCCCTATCGCTCTGGTCTGTAGGACAAGAAAATGTCTTAGGAAATACTATCCATCCGAAAATTACATTAGTGTTAGAATTGTCAAGCAACATAAGAGAATTGAATACTTACTTGCTTAAATACTTGGGGTTTCCAACTGGTATTGGCAATATTTGGGCAGGCCATTCGTTAACGAGTTTTAAAATATACAAGTAACAAAAACCATACTGTAACCATACTTGTTTTTTAATAGTACAAGTCTTAATTGCCATAATTTTAATCTAAGGTTTATAATTAGATTAGACTGTAAGTGAATAGCATTAGATTATACAAGCTTGATCCGGACAGTCAACATTGTATTGTATGCAACTGTATGCTCAAGACGCGCGGGACTCAGATGACTCACCGCTCTCCCCTCCACTGATTGGGGCACACCACCGATATTCGCGTGGCTTCACCTGCCGCGCCCGCTGTCCTCTCTATTTCTATTCTGTGGGTCTGTGGGCCACAATATGTTCAATATGTTTAGGTTTGCAAACGTTAAAGTTCTTATAACATTGCCCATGGTACCGGGCTCAGCCGCAATTAAATCAATTACATATAAAAGCCTAGACTTAATTACAGGCCCATAACTTTACAGGCCCAATCATAATTTCTATCATCACAAGCATTAAGGAGCGTTTGCTTTATTTAAATCGTTGAAAGATCATGAATTTGGTTGGTATCTAGAAGGAAGTTTTAGGGAAGACACCGCTTTTTATCCACATAACAAACAGTCATGCTTGCCAACAAAAGTGGTTTCTATAATTCTCTGAGAAAGTGCTACGATTTAGAAGATTGCGAATTTTCCGCATTAAAAGCTGCTTTAATATTGCTAGGTCTGATATAATTTTTCCTGAATACAAAATGTACTTTTACCATAACGACATTAGCAAGTAACTTATGGATTTAGTCTTTTCTATCTATACTCCGGCATCTTTGACTTCCTTATTACATATTATGCAAACACTGTTCAAATCAGTCATTATTATTAGCTTTTGGTTATAAGGTGTGCCTAACTGTAAAGTTAACAGTTCAGATTAAAAAGTGTTTACCATTTTTAAAGGTTTCCTTCCATTTTATTTCCCTCGTTCAACAATCCATGAAATTAGCACAACTATCAGCATTTCACTGCACTTGGCACAACACAACCGAAATCCTGTACAAAAAATAAATCGTTATAACGAAACACAAAATGCCAACGAACCGCTCAATGCAATGGTTAACTGAACACTAAATTGACAAGACCCACTGTTAACGATGAATACAAACCTTATAAGATGATGTTATTAATGAACATAGGCAGTATTCAACAAGCAACGTAGGGAGGGCAGTAAACAAAAGTATAAATATGCAGTCCGACTCATGCTAACAGCCAGAAGCGCCTGAGTCACTACGATACGCGGCGCAGCTAGGCCCGGCGTGGTGTCCGGTACGTTAATCGCTCTTTATGAAGCCATCATGTTAACAAATATATTTACTAGGCCCATAATTTCAAAGCTAATTAAATTATTTATAGTTTTTGTGATAAAATTCAATCCCATGAAGCAAGGATAAAATTAGTTGAAGTTACCTTTTGTTTTTCGCAGTGGCAGTTGTTTTTATATATTTAAGAATTACGGTGAAATTAAGCAGTCTACATAAAAAGTGTATACAACTTATTTTTTTAGAATATTGTTAAGCGTACATTAAAATGTTAATTTTTTCACATTTTTGGCGCGAATTTCGGCTATTTCGTATATACAAATTTTACAAAAGAGGCTACTATTATTGTTTTATAACAAGAGTATAAAAATGTGAATACCTGGGCCAATCAGACCATAGATCAACGTAGGTTAAAAATTAGCATAAATCAAATTATTTCTGAACACTCTTCCCAACATTAAAAATATGCACGAACTAATTTGTACCATTCTCACTTGTCTCACTATTCTGTCTTGAGACTCTTGAGACGAGACCATATATAGTACTTATCAGTTGAAAGTATACAGGATGTTGAAAAAAACATTCAGGACTTTGGGATATGATTTCTCATACAAAAATAAAGAAAAAAGTTCAAATAAAGCTATGTCCTAAAACGTTTAGTTTTCCGTCTATCTTGCTGTTATGTGTTTTCCATTTAATGCGGCATATCTTAGGAAAGTCTGATGATATCAAATCCAAACTTGGTACATATATTACATATAATACGACCCATTTTGGCATGAAATATTAAGATTCTACTTTGTACTATTTTAAAATGGCGGCTATTTTTGTTTTCAAAGCTAAATATCTTTAAAACTGTAATATTTAGGAAAAAATCTGTAAGAATAAAAAAGCTATGTCATAGTGTCCTCAACCAATGAAAAGAATATATTGGCTATAGGATTATAAATAACTGATGAATTGTGATTGTTATAAGTTAAAACATTTTTTTTAGTGAAGAAATGGCAAAAATGCATGTTTTAAATTATAAAAATCACGATATCTCAGTTATTTATTATCGTACACCTAATATCTTCCATTGTTTTTATGACAGAATGACCCAAGTTTTTTTACAGTTTTTTCCTAAATATTACCGTTTTTAAGATATTTAGCCTTGCAAAACAAAAATGGCCGCTATACGAGGTGGAGGGGATTACATTGCATCAAAATTTAAAACCTACTTATAAAATATCAAAACGAACACAAGAATTTTATGGAATCCATGGAATTGCGATATTAATGCAGGTACAAAAATATATTTGCCTAAAGGTTCATCACTGTTTGAGGAAAAAATATGTTATTCCGTTCCCCTGAAATAGAAATTATATATAAAATTGATTTCGTTTCAACCTTGGTTGGGATAAACAAGCAAAGCCTACCTACAACAAAATAGCACTGAAGGGCCTTATGTTTCCGTAATTATTAGGTTTATTATTTCCGGACATTCTCACCCCTTTATATATTATTTATACCTAGATTAGTTTTATAAGTAGAGAATATAATTATATTAGAACTACACTAATCCGACTTTAGATGGTCCGACTCCTCGCTTACCGACCGTGCTGTTATCGGTGTTAGACGTAAACAGACCACGTAAAACAACCACTCACGCAACTAACTTTCTACTTATGATGTATATAATTTAAAATGTTGAACAAGTCAATATAAAATTAATAATAAAATGTTATATATTTTTATTTGACCTGAGATTGTTCATGATGCAATGAAATGTGTCAGTATCTAACTACTTCAATAACGAAAGACGTTCTTGTGCTGCCATTCCAGTGCTTTGGACAATGATAACAGTTAGGAGATTTAAGATAGGAAATAATACATTAATACAAGTTAAAGCAGCGAGAGGAGAGCTAATTTTGTCCATTATACTCGTAACGTTTCCATGAAGATCGTCAAGACGAATTGGCAACAGTGGTGGCAGCGAAATAACGCGAAATATTTATGAAGTATCATAGCTGGCAGTCATTTGACTGCTAGACATACATGGAGCGCCGAATCAAATGTAAACTTAGGGCAGTCAAATTACATGGGTTTTGATACACATAGTTACAATAAAAAAATTATGAAAATAAGTTAATAGTTATATTAATAACGTAATTTTGAGTAACAATACACGTTAAAACTTAAACATACTCTAACCTTTGAGGTGGCAGCTACTTAACCGAAATTCGTACGGCAGCTGAATAGATAGTGAGATTTATATATATATATATATATATATATATATATATATGTATGTGTGTGTGTGTGTGTGTCCGTGAGCACGATAACTCTCGTACAAATGATCCGATTTTAATGAAATTTGGTATAAACGTGTAAAGCAACATTTATGACTTTCCAAGTCAAAGATAGCACCTTTGATCTGACATTGTTTATCATCACAAATTACTTAAATATGTTAAAATAACAATGCTCGAAAGATTGTTGGTTATTTTCTATCTGTTCTTGGCCAGCAGATAATATTTTTTTATAATATTCAATCACAATTGTTAACTATACTTTATTTAGATTTTTAAATTTCAAAATAAAGATTTTGTATCAGTGAATCTGCTGGCCAAGAACAGATAGAAAATAACCAACAATCTTTCGAGCATTGTTATTGCAACATATTTAAGTAATTTGTGATGATAAACAATGTCAGATCAAAGGTGCTATCTTTGACTTGGAATACATTTTGATATCATATAATTTTATGACTTGGCAACCCGTCAACATTCTGTGTTTTTGGGTATGATAGCATTTGTTTTTTATATAATTATTTATTAAAAAATTTTATAAATGAGATTTCAAGTTGAAATAAAATAAAATATATATCAAGGATAAAGTATTATAATATATAGAACATTAATTAAGATTAATTTACCTTAATTTTACCTAGATAGTTTTTAGAATTTTCTGGCAGTTTTTTAAACATTATAATATACATTTTTTCGCACCATATGGTAGCTTGACGTTCACTTTCTCATACCTGCATCTATCCACTTATTTTTGTTTTGAATGTAAGCTATGTAATGCCTTGATGCTGAACTGTTTCCTAAATGGAACACTGCATTTTTTAATTTGTATAGAACTCCATTAATTTTAATTTTTGAAATTTGTAGACTGGGTATTATTAGACTTGAAATTTTGTTATCATGTGTTTGCCAAAGTTGTAGTTAAAAAATTATGAAGTTACTTGTAACTGAGATGGATGTTTTTGATTAGTACCTGGGGCCGAGCTTTTCTCGGGGAAGGCCAGTCAGATTGTTTAGATGACTTGGAATAATATTTAACCACTATCCCCTACTGATAATCGGAGTTTTTTAACTCATTTGCCTCTTTTATACATTTTTAGATACCTCCAGTTGTTATTTATAGCTCAATGTCCCTTTGTTTTATTTTAATACTCTATATATGTAATCTTCACTCAACAGTTTTAATCACTGCTCTCAGGAAACTACATGTTAATAATCATAAACAACGTGAGTATTACTTTGACAGTTCATTAATTGATTATAAACAGCTGTTACAATTCTTTTGTTTTGATGTTAAACTCCATGAGCCCAATGATAATTTTTTTAAATTTCCATTTTGTTTAGTGAATTTACCCTATAGGGAAGAAAGCTATTACCGTAGGTGGCATGGTAAGACTTAAGCCCAAGACCATGATAACTTTTCATTTAGAGGTCCCCAGATGCCAAAAACACCATTCGGTAAAATTTGTATATGTATATATCTATATATATATATGTGTGTGTGTGTGTGTGTGTGTGTGTGTGTGTGTGTGTGTGTGTGTGTGTGTGTGTGTGTGTGTGTGTGTCCGTAAGCACGATAACTCGTAAAAAAGGTCTGATCTTAATGAAATGTGGCACAAATGTGTAAAGTACCATTTATTTGAATAAGTTCGAAAACCAGACGAATCCACCATCCGAAGGGGGGGGGGGGGGGGGGTTTGGGGTTTTCACATTTAATTTTCATTTTAATCAAATTTTAAATTTTACTATTGAATCCAGCTTAAAAAACATATAATTTGGTACTTTGATTATTTCTCTACGTCAATTGGTTGCCGAATATTGTGTCCAATGTTAATCTTATGGAGGATAAGCAAAATTTTATATATCGCTTATTAATGAGCATATATTAATGAAACTCGGTATGTGGCTTCATATGGTTGGGATTTATTGGTATTTCCATACAAAACCCATTTTTTTTGTCCCCATGGCAGCAAACTTGCGTACTCAACAGCTATAATGTTATTCTTATGGAGAATAAGAAACATGTGACATTGTGTTTATGAACATAAATTGGTAAAACTTGGTATGTTGCTTCATCTTGATCTTGATCTTGGTATGTTGATCCATTGTTATTTGCATAAAAACCAGATTTTCTTGGTCCTTGATGCAGCAAACCTGCATACTCAGCCCTAATATTTTTTATGGAGAATAAATACAATGTCATATCTCGCTTATTTATGAATATGCTTTGATGAATGTTGGTAAGTGGCTTCATGACTTAGTGAAGTACCATTTTAAATTAGCTGAGTATGCAGGTTTGCAGCAACGGGTGTATTTTTACATTATTTAATTTTTCCTGGAGATGAGACCTGTCTAGAACTTATTTTTATCCCAGAAATTAGTTATTTCCAACTTTTGAAGGAAATCGTTGGTGCCATTATTGAGATCAGTGTCGCAAGCAAACACGGACGCACGCAAGCAAACCTCACTCATATCAGAGTATAGGATAGTGATCATTTTCACAAGTTGTGCATATAGAGTCAGCGAGAGGGAACCAGGCGATAAATTGACTGTGGAGTAGTTAATCGAAATTGGCTTTTCTTTTAAGATTTTTAAGATGATTAGGATGAAAATTTGGAATATAAATTTACTGTCGTAGCTGGTTGTGCTGTGGTTGCAGTTTGAACATTTGTGGTTAATTTCATTGAGTGCCTGAATTGAAATTCCAGGGGTTGATGATTCGAAATAAGGAAATTTAAAAATTCCGCACAGTCTTGTTGTTCAATTGTAATAAATGGTGGTCCCAGTTGATTTGTAATATCTATAGAATTTAAAATCTGGTAATTTCTTCGGTAGGATATTACAATTTTTTTAGTGGAGCATTGGTTTCGTAATTGTTTGTTAACGTCACGATTGGTGGGCAGTTGAAAATACATTGTAAAACAAAAATTTGCATAGCATGACACAACATAAACCTTTTTGAAACCGAGATTTCCCAGTTCGTCTGTATTGTTAGTAATGTCTTGAATGGCTCCTAATTTAGTATTATGAATTTGCCAGATTTGTCCAGGGATTTTTCTTGAGATTTTATTCCAATTTGTAATTGTTTTAATTCTGGTCGGTACTCACTCCTTAGCCTATTATTTTCGGATATAGCTGATGCTTGCGCCTTAACATTTTGAGGGTCAAAGTTTAGAATTAATAGACCAGAGAGTGAAGTCACGCGAGATAAAGGCTACATATATTGGCCACATGAAAATACTGCATAACCAGCATCAACAATACAACTGTTAAGCGTTAATCCCTGACTTTTGTGAATTGTAATTGATATTATACTACTGCATTAGGAAACTGCTTTCAGAAAACGAATGCTCCATGAATTACTTCAAATTTTGTGGACGATCTTTGAATTTCAATATCTCTTTCTTTAAAAGTTATAATAATGTTTTCGATTGCATCGCGTGCATCTTTAGTAAAGTCTTTTACAACACCCACTGAACCATTAATAACAAGACCCTGACTTATTTATTAAAAACTAAGCCAATTTTGGTGACAAGTCTATTCAGGCGAAACTATTATGTATTATACTATCGTTTGTGTGTTATTTGAAAACCCTTAACGACTAGATGTGACTTTTGTGGTTATTGAAAACGCCCTCCTTCAAAGTTCGAAAACCAGGCAGATCGCTCCATCTGAAGGGGTATTTTCGGGGGGTTTTGTACCCCAAAAATGGGTTTTTTGGCATTTGTACATATAATTTTGGAAATAGTCAAATATTAGTTTCTACCATTGAATTTAGCTTTAAAAACACACAATTTGGTATTTTGATCATTCCTCTATGTCAATTGGTTACCGAGATATTGAAAGTGCTAAACACAGTACGTTGTCCAATGTTATTCTTATGGAGGAAAAGAAATATTTTATATCTTGCTTATTTATGAACGTATACTGATGAAACTTGGTATACAGCTTCATCTGGTTGTGTTCTATTGTTATTTGCTCAAAAAACAATTTTTTGCCAAAGGCTCCCGTAGCAGCAAACCTGCGTACTCAGCCCCCATGTTATTCTTATGGAGAATAATTAAGTACTAGGTCTCCCTTATGAACAGAAATGAATAAAACTGGTATACAACTTCTCCTAGTTGAGTTATATTGATAATAGCATAAATACCCATTTTTTGTGTTCCTTGTTGCAGCAAACCTGTGTACTCAGCCCCAATGTTATTCTTATGGAGAATAATTACAATTGTGTATATCGCTTATATGTGAATATATTTTTATGAAACTTGGTAAATGGCTTTATGTAGTATTAAGACATTTATATCTCCATTGGAAATTCGCTGAGTATACAGGTTTGCTGCGACGGGGGTATTTTGACATATGTTACTATTTGACTTTTTTGAGTTTTGGGCACATAAACAATTAAAAAAAGTATTGTTTGTATTTTTGTATTTTGTTTTAATTACTGTCATGTAGCATATCAGGGTATTGCTCACTTTAAAACGAGTAAGAATTTTGAACCAGAACTAAGATATGTCTTGTGGTTTAGCAGATACAGGGTATTCCGTAAATGTCAATATTTTTCAATAAAATGGCCGCCATTTTGAAACGGATTAAGATAAGTGAGTTCTGTTTTTGCCAAAATGTTGGTCGAGTGTAGAGCTTTAAAATGATATATAACTTGACATATGTTTATATTTGAAAATTCCGAGATTCGAACTAGTGATCCTTTGTTTTTGCAATACCCTGTATTTGTAACAAAAACTGCAAATATTTGTATGTTATTCCTTGGGGTTGATTTAGTGAGAAATAATTTTATTTCATCTTTCTAGGTCAATTGGTTCCTCTGTAATCTGTTTGAGACACCATACGTGAGACATCCTGTATAATTCTGTAAGCAAATTTCTTTAGTCAAAATTGTGGGAGTTTGGTAGATTGCAGGATGAGTTTCTAGTAAACAAGAAATAACGTAAAAAATTACCCATAAGAAAAGCATGGGAATTTTAAAACGTCTGCTTTGTTTACGAACTGACATGTGTTCCTACTTCTATATTGTTTTTTATATGGTTGAAAGTTCGCCTTCATGACAGCCAAAAGAACCATACCATCTAAAGCTACTGTTTCCCCAGGTATTTAACAAAACTTAATAAATTAATTTTGATTAGCCATGTGTAATAAAGAATGAAATAAATTATTTTTCAATTAATACAGCGTTATTTATTATAGTTTAATTTATTTCCCTTCATTCATATAAATGCCTAATTTTTAATATAGTAAATGACGTAAATCATAACTTAAGCAGCAAGTCTCAAAACTGTAACGACAAGATTTATAACATTGTTAACGCTTATTTCTTCATTTAATCTTAATTTAATTGTTTTATAAATTAGCAGGTAGGCAAGTAGTGAGACACAATGAAAGCATAGGCTAAACAAATCAAACAAATTTTAGTAATACAAATATATAACTACCGGTACTAGTGTTTACTTTTATGTTTTGTTAAAACGTCGACTATTTTTATGACAAAACAAATTTTGTATATATTTGAACACATTTCAAATATAAATGTTTGTATTTTACCGTCCATTTTTATAAGTTTTAATCAATCATAATGTAAGCAAATGGTTACAGGTAGTCGTAATAAAGTCATGGTGCAGTCTCGATTGTGGCGTGCAAACTCAAACTTCTTTCAAAGATAAAAAATGGCTTTTACCTTATTCTAGTAATCAGATTTACTTGATTAGATACTTTAGAATGTTATATTTCCATTAGTCTAAGTTTTAACCGATTTAAGTAGTAACAGTTGCTCTCAGTGAGAGACATAATTAAAGTAATGTCACGCCACGTGATGTCTAATTTCATTTAAAGAAAACTTAATATTCTTGATTAGTTTAAGCAATAATATGTAATCCATTAGATTCTGTAATATATAATCTTTCCATGTATATAGCGTTTTAAATATTAGAGTGTTAGTAGACGGTCATAGCGAGACATAATTAAAGTTAATTTAACACGGCGCACTGGCAAGCTTGGGCCTTTTTGCCACCCAGCGGACTCGGGGACCGGCACGGTTTATGTCCATTGAGAGTGCTATCCATTTATATTTCATCCGAGGTGTAGCCTTGTTACTGACTAAGACCGACTGATTCTTTAGACAGAATCATTAATTAATAGCCCAATGACCAATGGCAGCTGGATACCGTACCGAATCTTCACAAAATGTTCTCAGTATTTTGCTCAGGATAGATCTGGCGAACTTCAGGTTATGAAGCGAGCACGTTAACCACTGTGCTACCCAACCAGTTATTAATTGCTAATAAATATTCCATTTAGTTAATTTGTTATCGCATAGTTAACTTTAATTAATACAACTTTGCGTTTTATAGGATATGAGAACATTCATGGATAACGCCAAGGAGGGAGTAGTCTACTTCAGTTTTGGGACTGTCATTCCTACACACACAATGCCTCAAAAACTTCTCCAGATATTTATCAACGTTTTCAAAAAATTACCCCAAAAGGTCCTGTGGAAGATAGAAGCTGATGATATGCCCGGGTTGTCAGAAAATGTTAAACTAGTCAAGTGGGCCCCTCAGCCTGGCATATTAGGTAATATTTAGTTTAATGTCAACTCTGTCGAAAAAAATTTAATATGGTAATTCATAAATTATTGCAGACATTTTCCATAATTGATTATCAAAACTAGGGGTGAAAAATGTCTGCAATAATTTATTAAATAAGATAAACTCACTACAGCCAACAATGAATTTAAAACAACAAATCAAATTCACGGTCCTTATTTGTATTGGTAGTTTCTAATTACAGAACGATAAACATGAAGTTAATTTGAGTTATTACAATTGTTACCATAAATTGAATTTGTTATCATAAATTGTGTATGATGTGTTTTACTACCTTTCATGAGCATACCCAATTTAAATTACTTTGTTGTATTTGTAATCCTACTAATATCATAAATGTGAAAGTTTGTAAGTTTGTTTGTATGTTTAGATATTTGTGGCTCAATCACGCTCTAACCACTGGACTGATTGGGCTGAAATTTGGCAGAGAGTTACTTGATAGTCCTGAGTAATATATAGGCATATTAAAGTTGTGAAAACCTATAGGGCTTTGCCCCACGGAGGTCAAGGTTCCCATGTATTCCTTATGGACATTCATTTTTGTTTGGACCTGATAAAATACAAACAGCTGATCTTGATTCATAGCAGTTCCACGGGCTAACCACAGAATGCAGCACACACAACTGTCATAGTTTTTATAAATCATTTGCGGGGTGAAGCCTGTGGGTAACAGCTAGTCAATCTAATCAACCTTTCCAGAGCATCCACACTGTGCTGTGTTCATCACCCATGGAGGACTGTCCAGCCAGATTGAAGCTATCCATGCGGGTGTTCCAACTGTTGGGATCCCTTTCTTTTCTGATCAGTTCTTCAACATCAGGTTTAATGAAGACAGAGAAATCGGAGTGAGAGTAGACTTCAAAACACTATCTGAGGAGGGACTTCGTTCTGCGTTGGACTCAGTTATGAACAGCACAAAGTAAGAGTACACAAAACACACACCCACATAGGTCATAAATGTACGAAATTTGCCAAACTTAACGTCTTAAAAAGAAATATTGTGTTGAATTGATCTGTATTATTAAACTAGCTAGAGTGACCAGTTCCATACAACCATAAAGCCAGGTGTTTATAAACGTTACATTCTACTGTTACTATGGTGATCATAGATTAAATCATCTTCTTTTAATTATAGAAATAATGTTGGTCTATTTATCCTCTAATCGCTTTCATATCACGGATGAGTGATTGCGATGAAACGTTGCATGGTCATTCAGGTTAACCCTGGGAAGGTTTCTAGCCACTAATCAAAGTCCTAGGACTTTAGGGCTTTGCCCCACTGGACTTTGAAATTATCAATGTTAACCATATGGAGTAATGATTTAATTTAATTTTCCATGATAACAATATTTTTAACAAGGGGAAAAGAAACGAAAATCTATGGTAGTCAAGAAAAATCACAGGAGCGAAGTCGCGCCAGGCACCAGCTAGTTTCTTATAAGGTTAACATTGGAGCTATGATGTATTACAGGGGAAGATCCCTTATCCCCTGTAAACTAAATGCTTCTCACAGCTCCACATGAAAGCAGGAAAATGTTTAGCCAAATTCATTAAAGTTGCTATCCCAACTTAAGATTATAAGCGGTAGACCAAAATATAGTTTGAATACTTAAATGGTTTAAATGACTTTTTTCCGTCAGTGATACTATTGTCCTCAATCACTGAAGGATCACTGTCGGAAAAAGGTAATAAACCATTTAAGTATTCAGAAAGTGATCTTATGACCATACTAAAACAAAAAAATTAAATATAACTCGACTTAAATACATATTTTTTCCTGCTATCCAGATACAAGAAGAATGCCGTCCGTCTGTCCCGGATATTCCGAGACACCCCCACTTCTCCTAGAGCCTCCGCTGTGTACTGGGTGGACTATGTGTTACACCACAGCGGGGCCCCCCACCTTCGCCCCCACTCACCCTGCCTGCCCCTCTACCAGCTGATGCTGCTAGACGTGTTAGCTGTGGTTGTCATCTTGGGGATATCATTGTACTGGTTGTGTAAGAGGACTGTAGATTTCCTCTGTGGGGTGAAAAGAAGTGTTGGTTATGATAGAAAAAATAAATGGGATTTTTATTATTTTTCAATGATTTTCTCCACTTTGCATCCCACTTAAAGTAGAAAAAACTGAATTTTCGTTTTAAACTCAGTCAATATTTATATATTTTTTCACAAAAAAAAAACAATTAAGTAACTTTTATCCTGGCTCTGATAAAGTATTTATAAAGATATTTTGCCCTGATTGTATTTCAAAGTTTACTAGTTTTGATTCCTGCCCATTTCCAGAACTGAATGTTCTCGATCTGAAGAATTCATGGTAGGATGACCCAAGGAATGTAAATATATGGTGGTATAGGCTTCAACTAAAATAGGCAATTTTTTTGTGATTTGCAGACATTGATTGAATAATATTGGAGATATCTTTAACCAATTTTATAAACTTGGTCTGTCTTCTGTCTAAAAATTATCTTTGCTGGTGATTTTAATGTTAATGTCTTGAAGAAACACACACAATTGAATCGAGAGTTGGTAGAGTTTGAAAATATACTTACCAGTTACTCATTGAACTTCTTACTTGGTTTCCATACCATTACACCAGTACAATTAACACATATCTTAGCTCTGTTCAGATACATTTTAAACAAATTAAAATTAGGCCTAAGCTCCTTTGACGTCCAAGGTATTTATCAGATGTAAGAATTAATTAATAGGCAAGCACAAAACTGACCCTCCTTTTTTCTCAGCGTGTGTGCAACATAGGAGAAATTCAGCCAGCATAAGATTAACATTGAAACTTTGAAAACCTGTGAGGCCTGAGGCTTGAGGGCCGATGTAAATTATTATGGGTTTTTCCTCATCTACATGACAATACCTTCCTAACGGGTATGTGTGAATTTCATGCTTTGAAATCACGTGGTAGCCAGCATAAGATTAATATTGAAACTTTGAAAGCCTGTGGGGTCTGAGACTTGAGGGCCGATGTAAATTACTAGGGGTTTTTGCTTATCTACATGGCAATACCTTTTTAACGGGTATGCGTGAATTTCATGCTTTGAAATCATGTGGTAGCCAGCATAAGATTAATATTGAAACTTTGAAAGCCTGTGGGGCCTGAGGCTTGATTTAGGGCCGATGTAAATTACTAGGGGTTTTTGCTCATCTACATGGCAATACCTTTCTAACGGGTATGCGTGAATTTCATGCTTTGAAATCACGTGGTAGCCAGCATAAGATTAACATTGAAACTTTGAAAGCCTGTGGGGCCTGAGGCTTGAGGGCCGATGTAAATTACTAGGGGTTTTTTCTCATCTACATGGAAATACCTTTCTAACGGGTATGCGTTAATTTCATGCTTTGAAATCACGTAGTAGCCAGCATAAGATTAACATTGAAACTTTGAAAGCCTGTGGGGCCTGAGGCTTGAAGGCCGATGTAAATTATTAGTGGTTTTCCTCATCTACATGACAATACCTTTCTAACGGGTATGCGTTAATTTCATGCTTTGAAATCACGTAGTAGCCAGCATAAGATTAACATTGAAACTTTGAAAGCCTGTGGGGCCTGAGGCTTGAGGGCCGATGTAAATTACTAGGGTTTTTGCTCATCTACATGGCAATACCTTTCTAACGGGTATGCGTGAATTTCATGCTTTGAAATCACGTGGTAGCCAGCATAAGATTAACATTGAAACTTTGAAAGCCTGTGGGGCCTGAGGCTTGATTGAGGGCCGATGTAAATTACTAGGGGTTTTTGCTCATCTACATGGCAATACCTTTCTAACGGGTATGCGTTAATTTCATGCTTTGAAATCACGTAGTAGCCAGCATAAGATTAACATTGAAACTTTGAAAGCCTGTGGGGCCTGAGGCTTGATTGAGGGCCGATGTAAATTACTAGGGGTTTTTCCTCATCTACATGGCAATACCTTTCTAACAGGTATGCGTTAATTTCATGCTTTGAAATCACGTAGTAGCCAGCATAAGATTAACATTGAAAGTTTGAAAGCCTGTGGGGCCTGAGGCTTGAAGGCCGATGTAAATTATTAGTGGTTTTCCTCATCTACATGGCAATACCTTTCTAACGGGTATGCGTGAATTTCATGCTTTGAAATCACATGGTAGCCAGGAAGGATTACCATTTTGGATCTCTTCGATGGAACAAAAGACAACATAACCTTTCTTTGTAGTTTCAACATACAGTCAATCTGAGCCACAACAGAAAAAATGAAACTATTTTATTCAGTTATTCATGAAGACAAAAGCACCATGATTCAAATGATTGTGTTTAACTGGAGAGTGAGCTACATAGAACTGTCTTAAAACTATGAAAAGGCAAATTAGTAAAGTGAATTCTCACTCCATAGAAAGGAAATACTAATGAGCTGTAATTCTATGATTACCATGAGGCTTTGAATTTCTAAAATAAAATACAAACTAAACTTTAAATTCTCTGAAAAAAACTATGATTACGGCATTACAAGCAAACAGGAAAAAGGCAAGGAAACAAACAATACAGCTATTTTGATGAACAAGATAACAGATAAGAGGGGGGATAAAGACAAGACAAGGCCGAGGTCGTGTTATCAGTAGCAGGGGGGCTGTAACACCCCCACCCCTTGCAGCAGGGGTGACTCCTGGGGGAGTGACTGATTTAGGCTATAAAGATATCGAGCCACATTTGTTGTTGCTAAACTGGCCGGTGGTCAGGGCCTAATGGGTGAGGGGCAACAGGGAAGGAAAAGAACGATGTGAATAAAACCAATTGTTGTCAGTAGGGAAAGGTTTATTTATTGTGTTACGAAGAAATTTGCGTAGATATGCAAATTCCTGAAGAAAACAGTTGCTGCGTCTGTGGAGGAACTGATGATCTCTGGGTTAACGAACAAGTAGACATCTCTGGTCGAACTATGTATTATTCATTAGATTAACATGGGATCGTTGAAGGGCCATGCAAAGCTGAAAGGAAAATTATAGTTTAAATGCCCGTTTAAAAATTGAAGTTTTTAATGATTACAATTATTGAATCAAACCAAACATAACAAATTTACTGTTCAATAAATTTTGTCAAAAATAATTGTTGAAACCAATTTTGTATAAAATTTTAAAGAGAAATTGAAAATTGTTGAGAGACCTATTTTCAAAATATTTACAAAAAACAAATTGATGACCCAATACTTAGACTTACTACACGAGAAGACCTCAGAAAAAACCTGCTCACCACTTAAATAATGAAAAATAACAACTAGGTAAGTAACTCAGCTGGATATATAGTCTTCCAAACATTATGTTTATGATAAAAAAGGAAAATCTGAAAAATATTGTTAAACTTCAAACAGAAAGTTTGAGAAAAATTAAGCACTAGTTACTGACCGGACATTTTTAAAACAATATTCTTTTGGATTGTAACAGAAAATCTGTTGCGTGCCAATGGGCGATTGAAAACGTGTTAAGTGGCTCTCAGCACAATGTACCAAATCAAATAATTCTTTATTACAAGCGAGGTAGATCCACCTCAAGTGAATTTTGTAATCTTCTAACTTCTTAATTAGCTAAGTTTTTTTTGTGTGCGGTCAGCTACATTTTTATTTCATAGACAGTTTTGACAATTTATGTGTCAAAGCGGCTTTTCTCTAGAGGTTTCAAAAGCAGGTTATTTTCCCTTCCCATGGACCTTAAAATTTCCCTTGTTATTCTTATGGAGGAAATATTTAATTGGGTTTGCATCACATGTGTCTTATCTTAATTAATTTTAATTAAATAAACAGCAGAAATATTTCCAACTACAGCCTGTCACCTATCAGATGAATGGGATGAATACCCTAATTTGTTTAATGAAGGCTAATATTTTTCTATACAGTTTTTGGTTTTGATTTTGAAAACAACACTTTTTAAAAATGTGACAAATTTAATTCGACGACTACACTATTCACAGCATATTAAACCAGATAAACTCTAACCACTAGTAGTTATTTTATTTATTTACTGAACTTGAAAGCGCCTTCAGCGTGCGTAAGTTACCCGCTTTACCTTAATGCTAGCGGGTTGCATTTATAGATTGCAGGCGTTTTTAAATCCAGATAGGTTGGATAAGCCGACTGAAGTTTTTTTTATACAGTATATACAAAGTATTTGAACAAAAGAACAACGAAACATTAACAGGGGATTCCAGTTATCTGCGTCTACCTGCTTCTCCATCTCCAATGCTAAATTTCAAAGTCCATCCCTCGTCAACGGGTTATCCAGAATCGATGATTTATTGTTAATGTTAAAGAACAACAAAATACCTAGCAATTTCAGTAAATATAATTTTGATACAACAAATGGTTTATCTATAACAAATTGTAAATATTGAATATATTAGATTTTTTAAACGATTTTTATTATTTATGATATCGACATTTTTCAGTTCTTTAAAAAGAGCTGTAAAACAACGACATCGGATGAACCGATGAGGAGGGACGGTTTTGAAAGTTAAATTGCATTGGCCCTATGGAGGAAGCAGGTAGAAACGCGCAAAGTTTCCGGACTGGAGCCCCCTCCTAAGGTAAAGTCGTACCTGTCGCCTATACAGCAAATACATAGAATATAAAATACTGGTATAGCAGAAAACTATACTTCATCAAGGAAATTTCACAGATTACTATTCACGCCTATTAATTGAAGACTAAGGTGTACCACATCAAATGTCGTGTTTGGTCAAATAATACACCGATTCAAAACAAACCCCTCTAAGAAGGGCTCATTACATCCAAACAAATTTCATTTTACCATCAGAATTGTGAGTGAATTAATTTAAACCGCTAATTTAGCAGTACTTGTCTCGCATGGTAAATCCGCCGTACCACATCTGAAGATGATACTGTGATAAAACCCTGCCATATTTCACACCAAACCGTTCGTTAGAATTTCTACATGAGTCAACATTCAGAAAATATACGGATAAAACGCTGGCACAGATTGAGGGAGCGCTAGTATTTTGGAAAATTATAATTGTGTCACAAATAATGCCGGAATATACATTTTGGCTTTACATGTTTTTAGTTTATCATATTATTATTATTATTTAATTTAGAAAGTTGTTCCTTCATTTAACATATTATTAGTATATTTTAAATGTTTTTACCACAAATTAATCTTATTCATTAATAAAATACCGTTCTTTACGGCTGATTTGCTTGTATTTAT
The DNA here is from genome assembly GCA_963675035.1 of Allygus modestus. Classification (NCBI taxonomy): domain Eukaryota; kingdom Metazoa; phylum Arthropoda; class Insecta; order Hemiptera; family Cicadellidae; genus Allygus; species Allygus modestus. The sequence goes on along the minus strand of OY776112.1, from coordinate 133,132,193 downwards.
GTTTTGACTTATCTCCAAAGAATTTACCCAGGACTTGGCTCCATTGGCTTTCAACGTTCCAAGGATAATTTACAGAGATGGTTTTAAATTTTGTTATCAGAAGATTACGTTGACATTTATGCTAATTAGCCAACAACGTACGTCAGGCTGAGCACAGAAGACATCACGTATAACGCTTCATTTCCCGGGGTTCACATTTATGTCCATGTCGGTTTTCGCATGATATTATCCTTTGTATATTTGAAAACTTATATACTTTAAGGTAAACAAAATTACAGCGGGAATTAACTAAACGCTCGAATCAATTCTACTTAAAGATTTAAATCAATGTGAAAGTATATTACAGTTAATCCTCAGTTCAAGTTATGAAAATAATTATAGCAAGGATGACAGATGGGGGCGGCTCGGGGGATGGGGCAACCCTCTGAACATCTTGTACCGAACTTGGACTGTAATCTGAATTTAATTGAGTTCTAAATGGAGTTTGGCCGTCTTTGAAGATTTCTATTCAATCTGACCATCTAAGAGGTATTACGTATCTCTTCATCTTCGTCCAAGTGTGCAAGCTGCAATACAGCTACGATATTGGCAAGTTCCTTAAGTTTACGTTCCAGGCCACACAAGCTGCTGTTTTTGTAATTTCCTTAAACATGACCAAATGAAGTACGGTTAAGAGTGCGTGTTTCAGAGTTGTGTTATGGAAGAGTGTTTGGTTGGTCAAATATAGATATTAGTACATGAGAAACTAAAATTTGAAGGGATTTTGGGTCTAATTGTATACACCCCGTTGTACCCAACATACGTTCGCATCGAATTTCAAAAGCGTATGCCTATTTAATCACTACTGTATGAAGCCTACCAAGTGTCGACAAAATGTAATCAAAAACGAGTTCGCACGCACCACGCTGACGTGAGGGAAATGAATTTACACAAAACAAACTTTTAAAAATCCAAATTTTGTGTTAGAACATACTTTCATTCCAAATTTTATCAAAATCTGAAAACATTTATTTTTTGCCTGTTCTGATGCTCCTGGTTCTATTTACCTGCAATGCTGGGAATACAATATTGCGCTTTATAAGGTTAGGAGAAGGTCCAGTCAGGATTGAAAGTAGGCACAAGGTTGCTGGTGATGATAAAAATACACCAACAAACAAATAACACACTTTTCTAATGTAAAACCCCATTAAGACAAAGTACTGTGTTTAGTCGATGTACATCTTCTTGAATAACTCGGTAAATATTTATGGTAGAATGATGAGAGAGGGATTACAACTTTCGCCTCACTAATCTCCATGCGTTAATTTTACATCTGGGGCATTTCTGACCCTTTTTGTGCCCAAAATTCGAAATTTAAAATAATAATCCCCAAAAAAGGGGGTTAGAGTTTTCCGATTGTTTTGCCCAACGAATTTGTCCAACTGATTATAGAAAGAAATGTTCCTACAAAATTTGAAGTAACTAAGACAAAAAATGTGACCGCTATAGTGGAAACACACACACACACACACACACACACACACACACACACACACACACACACACAAACATATATACATTTAAATGTATATATATATATAACATGTATATATATATATATATATATATATATATATATACATATATATATATATATATGTGTAATTTTGAACGACCCCCCCAAAACGTGTTCGGAGGTTCAGGAGGAACGTGCACGTTCAGGAGCTTCCATGGTGGTCCTGGGCTTAAGGTTCACCGTGCGGGTCATGCTAATAGTTCAATTTTCCATAGGAAATTCTATAATAAGCGAGATATGATACTGTATTTGATTTATTCTCCATAAAAAAACATTGTGACAGATTACGTAGGTTTTCTGAAACAGGGACCACAAAAATGGGTGGTTTATAAGCATATCAATGAACCACAACCAGAAAAAGCATCATACCAAGTTTGATCCATATATATATATATATATAGTATTATATATATATTATATATATAGTGTTTTATATATATATATATGTAATACTTAGCAAGATATCAACTTTTTCTCACTACCCATAAAAATAACATTAGAGCTGAGAAGGCCTACGCAGGCTTGGTAGCACGGGGACCACAAATTGGATTTTTATAAAAACTGCAACCAAATGAAGCTACATACCAAGTTTCATCAAAATGTGTTCATAAATAGTTAAGTAACAACATTTCACTCATTTCAATGATATAAGAATATCATTAAACTGTGTGTTTAGAACTCTGAACATTTTTACGACGGATTTACGCAGAACAAAAATCAAAACATCAAAAATATTTCTTTTACTGCTGAATTCAGTGATAAATACCCCCGCCGCAGCAAGCCTGCGTACTAATCAGTGAATTTATAATGCAAAATTATGTCTTAATACCTCATAAAGCCGCATAGCAAGTTTCATAAACATATATTCACAAATAAGCAATATATACAATTTTAATTATTCTCCATAAGAATAACATTTGGAATGAGTACGTAGGTTTGCTGCAACAAGGAAAACAAAATATGGGTTTTCATGCAAATATCAATATAAATCACCTAGGTGAAACCACATACCAAGTTTAATCAATATACATTCATAAATAAGCGATATGTACCATTTTGATTTTCTCCATAAGAATAACATGGGGCATGAGTACGCAGGTATGCTACAAAAAGGAACACAAAAAATGGTTGTTTATGTAAATATTAATACAACTCAACAAAGTGAAGCCACATACCAAGTTTTATTAAATTATGTTCATAAGGGAGACATTACGTTTTACTTATTCTCCATAAGAATAACATGGGGGCTGAGGATGCAGGTTTGCTGCTACGGGAATAATCGGTAAAAATTGCTGTTTTTGTGCAAATAAGAATAGACCACAACCAGATGAAGCCGTATACCAAGTTTCATTAGTATCCGTTCATAAATAAGCTAGATATAAAATTTGTCTTATTTGTTTTTTAGTGCAAATATCAATAGACCACAACGAAATGAAGCAATATACCAAGTTTCATCAGGATAAGTTGATAAATAAGCGAGTTATACAATTTTTCTTATTCTCCATAAGAATAACATTGGACATCGTGTGGTTAGCACTTTCAATATCTCTGTAAACATTTGACGTAGGGAAATGATCAAAACACCAAACTGTGTGTTTTTAAGCTGAATCTAATGATGAAAACTAAAATTAGACTTTTTAAAATATTACATGTAAAAACTTTAAAAAACCCATTTTTGGGGTACAAAACCCCCCAAAAAAACACTATGGATAGAGCGATCTGTCTGGTTTTCGAACTTAAAGTCATAAATGCTGCTTTACACGTTTGTACCAAATTTTATCCAAATCGGACCATTTTTACGAGAGTTATCGCACCCACAGACACACATATATATACAGTTTTGAACGAATGGTGATTTTGGGGTCTAGGGACCTCAAAACGAAAAGTTATCATGGTCCCGGGCCTAGATCTTATCATGCCGACTACGGTAATAGCTTCTTCCCTATAGGGGAAATTCGCTAAAACCAATGTGAGGTGTTTAATCAAACCAAAAGGGGAAACACAAACAATCTTGGTGTTGTCTTGCGATTCCACATACATATGCTAACAACTTTTCCACCGGGGAGATTCGCTATCAGCTAATGACGAAGCTTTTTAAATTAAAACACAACCTTCCAGTCAAGAGTCCTCTCTATACTCCGAACACCCGGATCAGTGACATAAGGCTAATGCAAGCCTGGTTCATGTCCTCAGAGCAAAATTGATCAGATCAGCGACCGGTCCATTAGGTGCCAAAGGGTTGACGGTGGGGGGCAGAGCTCCGGGAGGCCCAGCGGCGGCTATGGAGTGGGGCAGAGCCGCCCGTCAAGGGCCCGACACCCCAGGAGCCTACGGGAGTGACAGGTGGAACAGAGCTGAGGACTGAGGTTTGAGGTCTGCCGGGGTTGACCCTTGACACCTGCTAGAGAAAACACTAGGAGGAGAGGGAGTGGGGGGAGGGAAGAATGGGTGATGTATACGAGCTGCCTCTTGAGAGTGGGCGCACCCTCAACCATAAGTTTATAATAGTGAAAAATTAGCCTTAACACTGGTGAGATATACCATTGGTCAATATTTCATATTAGTAAGATTTAATATTGGTTAGAAAACAAAATTGGTCAAGTGGCCGCCCGCTTACGCCCAGACACAAACGAGGACCATGTTGGTGCAATGGTTGCTGAATGGTTTTGGGATTATGAGGGATCAGAAAACAAACCACTCTCCCAATACAAAACAACCAATTTGAAAATCGGCAACATCCTTGTAACTTAACTTCAAAACTAAAACCATCCTTTAATTTACAACAGGCGGAACATGTCTTAACACAGACCAATCCCATAAGATCACCTCTCAAATCCGATCATCACTAACAATCTCTCCAAAAATGACCGTTTCCGCAACTGAACATTTACACTACAAAACCAATCGTACTCCAAAACCTACCAATTCCCCGCAATTGACTGTCCCTCAATTGACTATGTATGAAAATCTCTCCCTCCCTTCAACGATGTTCCAAAACTTTCTCCCTAAAACTGATCATGCTCTATAATTGGATATTATTCTAAACTATCTTAATAAAATGGTTATAATTTAAAATTATCCATCTTATAAATAGGTCTCCAAAAACAGTTTACCATCCACCAAAACTACACTTTTAAAACGACTGGTCATTTGCACTAGACCATCTCAATTTCCTTACCCCCGCAAGCGGTCACTAAACAAATTTGATTAGAAGGTAGTGAATGGCTTTTAACTAGTCGTTCTTGTGGTGGATTTATCATTTTTGTAAATCGCAAGACACGATCAGTTACTCTAAGCAGTTTGATGCGCTTGGATCCATTTTTTCTAGACTATTCGGGCAGCTAGAGGGATGCCAAAACATTGTCGGTGTTATCATAGGGAATTGCATGAAGAAAATAAAATAAAAGTAAATTTTCAATCTTAGGTAAAAAATTAAAGTACTGGTAACGATTTCGTTTTCAAAACTGACCCTACGTAAAAATAAAAATCTACTAAAATCAAACGGGGGCTAAAATATTAAATTAAAAAATAAAACAACTAAATCAAAGCACAATTTATTACTGTGAGTAGAATTGTGACAAGCTTACCCGATTGTCTAGAAATACGGGGTTTAAATAATAAATGCCCAATTAAATTTAAAAAAAGTCTTATTATCAATACGTATCAAACAATGAATAACAATTCCAACATTCTCTGCTACCAGACTACACGACGGGTGTATCCAAAGCGGTTCAGGAGCGTCACTTAATTAATAAACGATAAATTGCGGTGTCACCGGGGGTAGTTAATTACCCCGGTGGGGGTGGTGATATACGACTATAATGTCTTCATGATTGTCGCTAGGGGGAGGGGAGAGGGGGTCCCCTAATAGCGGGGCACCCGTCGTGCAAAACTAACCGCGATATCAAATTTGAATTCATTATTAAAAGACCCGTTTATAAGGGTTGGAAGATTTAAACTGGTGAATTGATTAGGGTGGAGTTACCCGCCTACCTTTGATGGGGATGTTTAAACGGTTTTGTGAGCTTTTCTTGTATAATTTGTATAGGGAAACTGTCCTGTTATGCCGTTGGAAGTGCGTTAGTTCAACCATATATAGTCAATGGTTCAACATTGGAGAAAATTCAGTGAAAGTGTACTTAAAAATGTATAGAATTGTAATCACTATAACATTTTATTACGACCAAAAATCATCGTTTGTTTGGTCTAGATTGTTGGATGAAGTAGTCACAGGTTCGATTTCTGGAAGCGCTTGCCTTGCAATTTGTCGATCGTCAGTAAAATCGATAATTATGTGAAGGTTCGAAAAAAACCATTAGTCATAAGCGAGATATGATATTGGATTTATTCTCCTTGGAAAATAAAGTCATTATTTTCTAAAGTAAAACATATCTGTTAACATGAATGAATAACAACCAAACAAGATATAACCACTGGTTCCATTGGCTTCCCTCTTAAATATAATATTAATTGAGGAAAACTGATGAAGATGATGTAACAATGAGAAACCATAATTTTGTAAGTATTAATGAATTTATTTTTTCTGCTTTGTATAGGTGCATTTTAAAAATATGATTGAATGAGGCAAAAATTTGTTTTACCCTGTGCGGAGTGATGGTTTCTCCGGGTATTGTTATTGAATACAATAGTTTCTGAGTTATTGGAGATTAATTGCTTTTACTCCACCTAGGTTTTGTTAATATATGGTCTGGGTTAGAGGTATTTATGGACTGCTACTGTAATTCAAGATCCTGGTTTAAAAAAAGCCGGTCTTAGTAAGTAACAAGGCTAGACAATGCATCCACCGCTAATTCTACACTCACAGTAAGTAACAAGGCTAGACAATGCATCCACCGCTAATTCTACACTCACAGTAAGTAACAAGGCTAGACAATGCATCCACCGCTAATTCTACACTCACAGTAAGTAACAAGGCTAGACTATGCATCCACCGCTAATTCTACACTCACAGTAAGTAACAAGGCTAGACAATGCATCCACCGCTAATTCTACACTCACAGTTCACTCGCAAAAGCATACCACCGTTTATTTTTATATAAATCAATCCTTCTAGAAATGTGTATAGATTTTATACCAAAATAATAAAAAAAATACTCAACTAGCTCATCTAGAAATTCCCCAGATGCTCTCTAGCCATCTAAGTAAGTTTCAATGGAAAAATGTATAGGCATTAAGATGGGTCGGATTATTATCTAACAAGTGATCACTAAGCGATATTGTATCAGGCAAGAAATACAACTGTTGTAAATTTACAGGGAAACAAATGAGAGAGGGGAATTCACCCTTTATATCTAGAAACGATCAAAGAGCTTGACGAATTAATTTGCGATTATAAAGAGGCGAGCGAATGACGTTTGGTTACAAAATACTAATGACTATCGCAGGATTCGGTCGTATTTTTTGTTTTAACTTTTCATATGTTTCACTTTACTGTAAAACAAGAATGTTACAGCACTCCCAAATAAATTAGTCACAGTGAGTTCGTCAGAAGGGTGTTTTATATTTCTTCAGGAGCGGGAAGAGCACCAGAGGCTCCAACTTCCAACCAAGGCAAATTTCCAAAGGTTAAGTACCCATGATCTTCTTTATAATAAATGCTGTATTTAAAATACGAGTTATGTCGCCTACTACGAATTAACTGGGTTTCGTGATCACGCTGATTAAATCTTCGAACCGTTCTGAATTAACTCTCATCTTAATTTATACAATTGAAGTAATTTTTATAACTCAATCAGTAGACTTGAAATCTAAATTAAAGTAATTAAGACAATTGAATTGAGATTCCATATTTCCATAGGTTCAGCGGAATCTCGCTACACAATCTTTTTCAGGTTACGTAACCGCGTGTTTTGCAAGAAAATTTCAATTTTATTTTTAACCACTAAAGTTGTTCCTCCAATTAATGTTTACAGGAAATTTACCAAGATAATTAATTGAATTCATTGACCTATGACGAATGAAGATATACTTTGTAATAACTCAAGTAATCAATGTAGTTCAACATCACGTGTATATTTTCATTTTTCCGCCGATAACATTAAACGACTGATGAAGATGATGCAACAATGAGAAACCATAATTTTGTAAGTATTTATGAATTTATTTGTTCTGCTTTGTATAGGTGCATTTAAAAAATATTATTGAATGAGGTAAGCATTTTACCGCTAGTAAAATAATGTATACTTCACTCTTTATGGAAAAACGTTAAATACAACGTAGCCTAGTTTAAAGTAGCTAAACTCAATATTAAAGGCCGAATAATTTTCAAAGGCATATACATCCACGAAAGTTACTTTGAGACATGAGCTCAGTTATTATTGATGCTTTAACAGTTAATTTTGAGGATTCTGTATAGCTCAATTACACCTTCAGAAAGACGTCTACAATAAAAAGGATGCTCAAATTGCTCATCCCTATAGAATTTGCTCCCTGAACAAATTCCTTAGACTTTGGATCCCTGTTACAATATTGTCAACATTTTGTTACTTTAAAATTTGAATTTTAACGTTTATAGTTTGGGAGAACCAATTATAAAAATCAGATGTAAAAATTCTTTAAAAATTCATAAAATGGTTTAGGCTACCCTCTGAGAAAAAAACGAGTTCACACGCAGCACGCTGACGTTAGGGAAGTGAATTTCCGCATTAAAACCTTTAAACAATCAAATAACGGGTTTAAACAACGATTTCTGTGATTTTTTAGCAAAATGGAAAATATTAGATTTGTTGGCTGTTCTGATACACCTGGTTCTATTTAAATCCAGTATCGGCATGGCAATGTTGTGCATTACTGTATAAGCTTAGGAGGAGGTACCATCAGGATGAAAAAACGCTATGGGGATATTAGGAGTGATATATCTACATCAAGATATGAAAAACAGCCTTTTCCAATGTAAAATCCCCAAAGACAACGTACTGTGTTTACTCAATCTTTATTTTCTTTAATAACTCAGTAAATATTGGTGCTAGAATGATGAGAGAGGGCTTAAAATTTCCGTTTTTGGGTCCAAAAACTCAAAATTCAAAATTTAAAATTCCAAAAATGAGGGTTAAAGTTTTCCGATTGTTTTGCCCAATGAACTTGTCCAACTGATTACAGAAAGGAATGTCCCTACCAAATTTGAAATAAATCGGACAAAAATGTGACCGCTAGAGTGCAAGCACGCACACACACACACACACACACACACATATAATTTTGAACGACTCCCCGAAACGTGTTCAGGGGGTCAAGGTAGGAACTTCTATGATAGTCACGTTAAACCGTGCGAGTTATGCTAATGGTTCACTTTACAATGAAAATTCACTAATAATAATACGGTGTTTAGTGGAATCTGAACAACACACGCGTGTTATAACTTGATTTTTAACTAGGGCCTTATAAGCTCCACTCGTTCGCTTTGAGTTAAACTTTAAAATCAAACAAAATAACATAGCAGACCAACTGTCAATAGTTTTTAATTTAATAAATGTTTTAAACTTGTTATTCCTAGACATGTTTTATCAAACAAAAATGTTCCTTAGATTTATTCAAAAATAATTTTTACCCAAGAATGTGGTTAGTAATTAAAACGACTTACGATGTTCTCAAAAGTTCATGGAGCTTACATTTTAAATCAACTTAATAATATCGTTCAATAAAGGTTTCGTGTTAAGCAAGATTTGACGCAGTCTACCATCCACATAAACATAATTTTTGTATGGAAATCAATAAAACACTCTTTCAAATTAATTACTTTCAAAACGTATAAATTCCACTCACGATAGTTTCAAGCAAATAATGAAAAATTATAATTTTCCTAAATCCAAAATTTTACCATAAAACGCCTCCAGCAGGGGTATATCATCGGGAGGGGACGATTCATTTTTCAGACAGTGATTTGACAAATCCCTCGCCCTACAAATATGTGGTAGGGATTACAGGGGATATGTGGATTGCCCCGCTGCCCTGTTATGAAATGCCGTATTGTCTCCGGTTTTATACCCCTGCCCCTCCCCCCCCGCTACTACAACCCCTGGCTCTCTCACCCCGCACTTCACCAATACTCGATATGTCATATTACCCTTCTCAGGTTTTATTTCTATAACATTAATATGGAAGAGTTGGGTGAAAAGTGAGGAAAAAATGTCGCTACGTGAAAAGGTATATTGATAAAATGTTATTAAAGTTACTGTAAATAGAGTTTTATTTAGTTTAAATGTATTATTAGAATTTATATTTACTAGTGAATCCTATAGCAAGTCAATTAAGGCTTCAAAATTTATTGAAAAATTTCCAACCCAGAGAAATTGTTAGCAATTAATTTTAATGACTATTTAATTTCCTCTAACCCGAAAACCATCAACTCAAACTTGATCCAAATTAGCGGTTTTGACGAAACGATAATTAAAGAGTTAAAAAGTTTAAACATCACCTTTACAACTCCATCAAATCGAGCCCTGTTTGCCGACAATTAAACCGCTCTTTCCATAGTCTAATTAATGAGTGTAATCGAACCGAACGAAAGAAAAACAGATCGCTCGGACGTTCTTTTATTTGCGGCAAGGGTTGAGCGATTAGCCGGTGGAGGGGCTGTGTGGTTTGCGATTGTTTCATCAAACATGGCGGCGAAAGAGCGATCATTCCCGCTAATTAAGGGTTAAACAAATAGCGCGGGAACATGTGTGCTCTCCCGTCAAATATTTGCGCCAGAGCAGCAGTTTGCCCTCATTACCGCTAGAGCGCTGTTTGTCCACAATTACTGCGATTGTCCTGGCTGAGTAATTGTTACGCTACCTGTGCTCCGTTTTGTAACTAAATCAAGGTTGTGTCAATGGCTTATTTTTGGTGGACATGTTTATAGTTTTAGAACGAACAATACGACTGTTTTGTATAAAGGGTATTTACCAGATTAAACCAAATTGTCAATACTGTAGTTTACTCTTACGGATGCCGGAAAACTACCCTCATTTCGACATCACGAAGGGGTGATCTAAAGCCGCACGAAAGTTGGCCAGCAATTGAAATTCTCCCCTGAATAAGTTATAATTTTATTAACTTGCTATTATATTAACCGTTTAGTCTATTACTCTACAGTACGGCTCCCGAACATCTACCCCCAGAATACTACACCTATAAAGTATTAGCTAACCCCAGTAGGCTTAGCCAAAATATTAACATCAGAAAGAAATCAAAAGAACGATTTGGAGTTATGAGATTTTTACTATTCCTCATTTCACTGATACGAACTATTCCTCATACCAATACGAACATTTAAAATCTGTGGGTAGAAGCCATAACTTGATATGTCGACTTTTTCTAATTTTACAGGAAAGCTGTAATAAGTTATAACCACTGGGAAAAATCCAAATTTGAACAAATTTGGTTAACCAAATTTTTGCATCTAAAATTATAAACTTCTAATGCCATTAAAATGAAATCGATATATAATTCTCAAAGTGAGATAATTACGATTCTATAATATAACAGCTTTGCCATCTTACACATATATAAATATTGAGTCAAATGTTAACAGCAGGGGCTGTTATGACCTACATATCAAGTTATGGCACAGTACACTTTAACAAAAATTTACATATCAGGTTTGGGCTTGTTTCGCCACATCGCTATTAGTGGGAATTTTACATATCTGGTTTTACCACCTTGAAGATCTCGGCGAGACGAATACAGTGGTATTGATAACTCAATTTCGGTAAAAAGTCGACATTTCAAGTTATGGCTTCTACCCACAAAAATATTTGTGTTTAAACAAAATCTAAAAAAAATAAGTAGAATCGTTCTATCCAAATAAAAGTACAAATTGTGTGTCATGCAACATAATGATATTAATTGAGTAACATGAGTATATAAGCAAACACGTTATTAATTTATACTAGTTGCGTCCAACCTAGATTTCACTTTAACAAATTGCACAGCTTAACTATTTTCCAATATATAAAATGTGTTTGCGTTTGATACTATATTTATGGTCTTAACATTGAACTTATCAAACAAATAATATTTTTTCACGTTTTCACCGAGACAGTTCATTCAAGTATGTGGTTGACGGGTGCCAAACGTTCGGGTTTCTCAAAAGTTTCTAGGGAGGATTAATTGATTTTGTTTAACTATGTGCAGTTTAAAATTATAAATTATATACATAAATTACCAATTCTTGGATTAAAATACCCTTAAAATGTGAAATCATTATGTATAATCTTCTTAAAATATAACACCCCCGTAGCACAAACCTGCGTACTCAGCGAATTTCCAATGCATATATGTGTATCTTAATACCACATAAAACCACATACCAAGTTTCATCAATATGCATCCATAAATAAACGATTTATGACATTTTAATTATTATCCATAAGAATATCATGGCGACTGAGTATGCAGGTTTGCTGAAACAAGGAACACAAAAAATCGGTTTTAATTCAAATATCAATATAACTGACTAGGTAAAGCCACATACCAAGTCTTATTAATTTATGTTCATAATTAACGGAGATAAAATTTTACTTATTCTCCATAAGAATAACATGGGAGCTGAGTACGCAGGTTTGCTGCTACGGGAGCTATCGGAACAAAATATTTTTTCGTGCAAATATCAATAGACCAAAACGATATGAAGCAATATACCAAGTTTGATCAGGATAAGTTAATAAATAAGCAAGATATAAACATTGTCTTACTCTCCACAAGCATAACATTGGACAACGTACTGTGTTTAGCACTTTCAATATCTCTGTTACCAAATGATGTAGAGCAATTATCAAAACACCAAATTGTTTGTTATTTTAAGCTGGATTCAATGGGGAAATATAAAATTTGATTTACTAAAATCCTATACGTAAAAAACTCAAAATCCCCATTGTTGGGGTACAAAACCCCCCAAAATACCCCTTTGCATAGAGCGATCTGGCTGGTTTTCGAACTTCATAGAAGTCATAAATGTTGCTTTACATGTTTGTACCAAATTTCATCAAAATCGGACCATTTTTACGAGAGTTATCGCACACACACACAAACACATATATATGCAGTTTTGAACGGATGATGTTTTTGGCATCTGGGGACTTCAAAACGAAAAGTTATGATCCCGGGCCTAGGTCTTACCATGCCGACTACGGTAATAGCTTCTTCCCTATAGGGGAAATTCGCTAAAAAAATCCCCATTTCCCTTGGTCACGCCATAAGTTGAGAATGTGTGCACCAAATTGAAGAATACATTTTTTGTTGTGTTAGTTTATGTCGGGACAAGGTATTTATAAC